>WHPX01000600.1:0-285000 GCA_011057435.1 Actinia equina
AGTGATGTTAGAAGCAATTAGAAATACATCCAAAAAAACACATCATAGAAGTGAAGAGAAACGTTATATTGAGCAGCTGAAGAAATTAAATCTAAAAACTCTAAGGCGTTTGCAAATGAGATATTCCAAGCGATGGAGTAATTGTTTGCTGTGATTGAAAAAATTTGTTTAGTGGTACGTAGGTAAAGTAAAATTGAAAAGAATAGGTACTGAGTGGTAAACAAAATGTTTAGTAGTGTTACGTAAAATATAATTTAATATCTCTGAGTTGTTAGCGGTTCTGTTCTGTGAAAGTAAAGTTGTTTCTGGCTTCTGGATCTGCCGAACGCAAAGGGGTTTTCGGAGGTTATTGTTGAGATATTCAGAGTGTTGTTAGTCGAAAGAAAACCATTTTAAAAAAAAAAAAAAAAAAAAAAAAAAAAAAAAAAAAAAATCCTCGATTTTTCCGTGTTTAGTAGTATCCAATAGTTCATTCCTTTTGGAATCACCCCAAAGCCTATTCTTCTTTAGCTCCGAGAGCTATTCTGAATATAGTCTGGTACCAAGATTATTGATTCATCGTTATAAGCAGCATAAGTGGACGTGTCAACGCTCTCAAACATTTGTGATTCTAAATTCCTATCTAATGCTATCATTGTTTATATTTTCTATTCTAACACAAATTTTTAATTCAGCTGCAACAAAAGCGTATGCTTAGGATATCCATTTTTTTAAAGTTGACTTTAATTCTTTAACGTTTCAGGAGTACCACGGGATTATATCTGATTCTTTTCTTCCAGGCCTTAGGGCAAGTCGGGGTCTTCGCAAAGGTAATTCACGAGTCTTGGCAAGTTGAAATGATGATTCCCTGCCATATAAACAATGTCATGTTGACAAACGTGGAAGACACTGCTGAACGTTCGTGCTGTTGTTTTGTAAGATTCTCTTATTAGCTCTACAAGCATTCAATATTCAGTGATCTGGCAGTCAAGACATGCAGTTGTTGGTATTTAAATCTGCATACGAGTGTAAAAAATGTAAAATACTTGCTGCTTTCGTTCGCTGCATTCATAGTTAATAGAGGGGAATGATGCCCCTCTATTAACTATGCTGCATTGTACTGGATATAAAGCCCTGAACCACGTTACAAAAAAAGTACAGTACAAAAGGGTAATGATTAAAAGTAATGATAAATTATACACAGTGAAAAGATGAAAAAACTTCATGACGTTTCGATCCAACTAAACCAGGAGTTTCCCGCCATTTTAATCTAGCTAACCATTCTCTTTCTGACTTCATTGTTTTCGGTCTTTCTTGATTAACGGCAACAATGATTGTAGGAAGACCAAAGAAATGCGGCTTATTTACCTATTGGACACTCTTAGTCCCAACGGGATTAATGAACGGCTTTACTTTCAACTAACCTTTTCTTTCGTCCTCGTTCTCATTGCTTTCTTTTGTCTTATTCTATCTTATATACACTCCTCCTACCACCTCTTTCTCTCTTACTCAGACGATTGACTAGCGTCCGAAACGTCAGTAAGTTTTTTCATCTTTTTCACGGTGTATAATTTACCTTTTTATTATTACTGTTTCATTAGAAACACCGACTCAGCTCACACCAGTTTTTAGCTAGTTATGTCTCCAGTACCAAAAGAGGTGTATTTTATGCATTGATTTGAATAGAAATTTACTTCAAAATCAGTGACTTTTAGAAAACCTTTTTTATAATGATTACCTAAAGCATTCCAACTCATGTGATCTCAAACATTTTTCCTTTTCTTTCTTTCTATCCTATTGTGTTCAAGCCTACTGCCCATCTGGTTGCTTATGCTCCCTAGTACGTGATGTGAAATTGGATGTGAAATGTGAAAATATTGGATTAACGAACGTTTCGTACAACATTCCAAGAAACGCCTCTTATCTGTAAGAACAGTATTTGTGGTAATGTCTGAGTGCTTTAAAATTTGAATCAAAATTTTTTCTTCCTATAATTGCTTGTTCATAACTTGACAATGCTAATTCTGGAAAATTGGATAGCTTATATGTTCTTCAATTATTTTTTGTCACTGTTTTTTTTTCAGAATTCTAAAGAAAAATTCAATTGAAAGAATTTCCAATAAGTCATGGCAAGGATTCGACAGATTATTATTCTTGTGAGTATAAATTGCTATCTTCAAATGTAACGGTTCGCACTTTCTTGAATTCGACTTCTTCATCTGATTAGTCCACTTGTCCTCTCGTCCTCTTGTCCTCTCGTCCTCTCGTCCTCTCGTCCTCTCGTCCTCTCGTCCTCTCGTCCTCTCGTCCTCTCGTCCTCTCGTCCTCTCGTCCTCTCGTCCTGGTTTTCGACTTACTGACATCTAGATCTTCTGCCGGGTTTCTAACAGGGATCTCTCAGAGAACCTCATCTCTTCAATAAACAAGACAACCTTTTCTAATCTGTCATCAACTCTACGATACCTGTAAGTCACATTGATGAGCTCCAAAACCATTCAATTTGCATGCTATTATTATATGATAAGCATCATATTCTCTTTTCATAGGTATATAGATAACAACAAGATATCCTCCATAGCTGCAGGTGCCTTCCATATGTTGACCAAATTAATAGCACTGTAAGTAATATCGGTATAGGGTCTTTACAACCATCACCTGAAGGCAGCCATGTTAGATGGCAGGAATCGTTTTTTACAATCGTTTTTTTTTTCTTTTTTTCAATTTCTCTAACTTGGGTACAAACATCTTTTGAGTTTACCATGCCTAATAAAGTGTTGTTGGTGCCCAAGCTAGACCACAATGCATCCTGTTTCAATATCAAAAAAGAATGATGCAGAGGAGGTGAATCAGGTCATTATAAAGATGTCTCGCGTTCTGGTATAAATGATTATAATTCTCAGCTTCTTAAACATATCTTAGGACACTTAACTTCAACAGACTCATAGCAATTAAGCAAGGAATGTTGGATGGCTTACCCGTCCTCAATCACTTGTAAGTAATGCAATAACCAGAAAAAAATATCTGTGAAAAAGTGCCGAAAATAGTTTAACGAAGGCAATGATAGAGCTAAAAATAGATGATTGAAACCTGCAAATGAAATTCAAGATGGCCAAGGTAAGATATTTTTATACGGCTGAAGCTTTGAGAATAAATGGCAGAAATTGGCTACTGAAAGATGCGCGTATTCTTTTTAGATAAGTGAATTTCTAGAGACATTTGCATTATGGCGTCATTACCTACCAGAAACCTTTGCAAACTTTTTTTCTTCAATTCTTTAGCACCAATTGTCTCACTTCTCTTATAAGCCAGTATGAATTGGAATGCAAAAGGAAATTCGCGAAGCGGCATTTTGTAGTAATATGACGCCATCTTGCGAACGTCCTATTTTGGCTTTGAATCACTCGGTCTTTGGATTTTTATTTTCAGATACATTTTTGGGAATCAGTTATCTGTGGTGGAAGAAAGTGCATTAAAGGAAGATATCAACCTTATTGCTCTGTAAGTATTCGACCCCAAACTCCAATTCAAATTCAATTTTCTCGTGTGCACCACATTGAAGTTTTTCGTTTATCTTGTCTTGGCAGAAGTTTCGCAAACAACCAGCTCGGACTACAAGCAGTGAAAAACGTTACCAAGCACAACTTGCGATATTTGAGGAAACTGTAAGATACTATTTACTCATGTCCGGCGTATAAACCATTTTCGAGTTCCAAATTACCGCTGTGTTCCTTGATTACAGACTCATTAAGCTCAGGATAAGCCTTGTCAGTATCGGTGTCTAAATATTCACAAATACCAAAGCTAAAGCAAAGAATGCAGAACTTCAACAATACAAACACTTTGAAATTCCACAGACCTTCACTGAAACACATGAATATTCTGCATTAAATTGAGGCTTAACCTTAGCAACAGAAAACTCGAAACTGGAGTGTTGCATATGAATTAAATGCCACTAATTCTGTAAGCCAAATAGTCGAAGCAGCAGGAACGTACTTGATTATGAGCATGTTTACGATTGAGTGAAAAGAAGTCATGAATAAACGGAAGTGGTTCTTCATTCCAATCATAATCAGTTAGCTAACTCTTCAGATGAAGGCCTTTGATATATCCAAAGTTTTTGATTCACATCTAGTTCCCACATGACTAATATTCCTAGTCATATGGATTCTAGTTTATTACTAATGTAGTGATGTTCATTTTAGCTATCTTCACATGAACGTAATAGAAACTATCACTAAAGACCTCTTCTTTGGCATGGAACGCCTTGACCACCTGTGAGTTCATATCCAACATGCAACATAGTACTGCAGGTTATTAAAACCTTATTGATAGCTATTAATTATAAGAATCGAAGCTTTTAACACAAGAGAAGCAATGATTCATTTATAGAAGGCTCAATATGTTTTTTTTACGAATTTTCTCATTTGTTATGAATTTGCCTCGATAGTATATTGTGAAACTAAGATGATCTTAGTTGAATTATAAAATTAAAAAAATCATTAAGCAACGGTATTAAAACAAGCCACTACAACACAAGTAAACGTGTGTAAAATAATCACGGTTTTTTTTTTTTTCTAGTGATCTAGGCTTCAACAAAATTTCCCACATTGATGAAAATGGATTCCGAGGTCTTGGCAGAGTGGCGTGGTTGTAAGTAGAATGTAGTGAAAATAACAAAATGATTGAAGATTGAGATTGATGATTTTTCTACCAACCCAACCATCTGGAGCAGCAAAACATTTACCAAACTTCGTTTTTGAAATAGCTGTACAGTTCTCTCTATTCTTTCTTTGCAGACGTTTACGAGACAATCCCTTCAAAACACTTGTGTTTACTGGAATGACATCCTTGACATACATGTAATTAAGATTATTATCATTATCATCATCATTATCATCATCATCATCATCATCATCATTTCTTTATTTCTTCGATGCCTTATCTTCATCAGTCCTTAATTATTTCTTTTGATGGAGAGATGCCTCACAAACCCCTTATCTAACAATCGATGCAAGTACATTTATAAACGCCTCACAGCTAACTGAAATGTAAGATTCAAAACCTGCTCATTTTTTTGGTGATTTTTATGCAAATTTTCGAAAACGTTTAGCATGATATTTCATTATTTAACAGCAACTTCATACAGTCTGGTTTTACTGATATACCTAACAACACCTTCTTGCCACTGGGAAATGTAAAATATGTGTAAGTGGCATATTTGTCTATTACGAATTAGCTTCTTAATTTGTTGCTTATGTTTGTGTTTAGCCATTTCAGACCACGTGTCATTCCCTAGACTATCATGTCTTTGTTTAACGGTTGCGCACGAGAAGACCCTTGAATATGGATACAACTCAAATAAAGAATCTCTATTCTACCATAGTTGATAGAGGGGAATGGTTATGAAACCTATTGTTATATGTCTTTGTTCACTTTTTTCAGGCGTGACCGTGCACAATCCTTTATTTTACCATTGTTTTACCATTGTTGGCAATGGCTGAGCGAACAGACCAAAATCTTTCTTTTGGCAGCTAGTTCAATATACTTAGAGATTTTAAAGAGATATTTGAATATTCCTTTCAACAATCCCATAGACAAAGTTTGTTTACTTATGCAATTTCGGACGAGCATAAATCAAACATTGTGCACGGTCAAGACCGGTTCAACATCAAAAGCGAACAAAGACCTGATAACAATAGGTTTCCTAACCATTCCCCATACGCCGAAGTTTAAAAGGTCTATTTTTGACGAATTTTTTTTCCAGAAGATTATTGCGTAAACATATGATTTAACTTTCTTTTATTGATGGGTTGCGAGCATTCTCAAGAGAGTCAAAATACAAAAACATGGCGGCCATTTTGGTGCCGTTAACCAACATGGCCGCGATGAAGTCGTAACATACGATCAAAGAATACAGAACCACTTAATTGTTATTTCTTTTTATCTGCAGGTATCTTAGTGGGATAAAAATGTCCGAATTCGAGCCAGGCACATTTCGGGGCTTAAAGAAGTGTTTTAAACTGTAAGTAACATCATCCTGCATGCCCGCAACATCATCCTGCGTACCCGCAACATCATCCTGCATGCCCGCAACATCATCTGCATGTCCGCAACATCATCCTGCATGTCCGCAACATCATCCTGCATGCCCGCAACATCATCCTGCATGCCCGCAGCATGATGGTTGAAAATATTAATGACTTTTCTAAAATCTTTTTTTTTTCTTTTCAGAGAAATATACCACATGTATCTTACGAGAATCACCAACGAGACATTTTCCTACCTAGAAGAACGTCTAATAATCCTGTACGCATTTTCCTTTTAGTTTTCTATACAAATACCTCGCTCCCCCAAATTCACGAGGTAGAAAGCTAACTACAGACGCCAATTTTGGTCACGTGACGAAGGCTTAAAAACCCCGGAAAGTACTCCCTGGAATACTGGAAATTCGTTCCAGTATTGTTGGCAATTTTACTTTCAGGTCACGCGGAAAGTACAACTGACAATATCAAAATTGGCCTAGAAATACAATTTTTTAATCATTGTTTTTGGTCAGGCCCTTCGGGATTACAAACCAGCGTTCGGCACGACACAAGTTGGCATCGGAATCAACGAAGAAGGCAACGAACGATCACAAATGTCCTCGAAGTTTTAGCGATCTTGCGTCGATGCAATTTCGGAGTATTCGTGATTTATTTATAGCATTCGACTGCATTTGAGACGTTTTCGGCATTTTAAACTTTTATAAGGAATGTACGTGTTTCTGAGGGTTCGGGTTTTTCTTCGGAGTCTCCTCGGGAAAAGCACATTGAAAGAAATACAAGTTGCTAGACGTCGAGGTGTTTGCTGTAAAGATAGCATACTGAGTATCACTTTAGAAAATCTTCAACTAACAGAATTCCTCTAAGATAATGAACTGAATCATTATCTTGTGCATTTTTACATGTATTTTTTTTCAAAATCGACCGATTTTCGTTGTTTTGACTCGAGCAAATCGTCAAAGTTTCGTGCGTGCTGACGATCATGTCATACGAATTCAGTCCACTTTGCGCTTGAAAATATTACAATATTTGAAACCTCTCCACCAAATACAGCATCATGACTGACATAATACAAAACAAAGAAACAAAAACCATTGAAAATCATAATTTGGTAAACAAACTGCTTGTCGCAATATGTCGAACTTGAAAGTATTAAGCTTCGCTCAGTTTTTACATTATAAATGTGATTCACAGAATATGGCATTTAACCTTATCACAATAGAAAACAATCCTACAAACGGTACTCATCTACTGTCCAAAACTTGAATGTAAATCTTCTATCACTGACCTGGATCTTAATACAACATAGGCCTGACAGTGAAGCCATTTTGGCTCTTGTCTAGATCTGTTTTCATTTTCGATTCGTTTTTTGTAGAAGGTTGGTTTTTGCTATATTTCCTTCAAAAATCTTTAGTACGCTTGTGTTTGTTTATAAATATCTCAAACTGAATCACATCTCAAAATAATAATATTACATTTGAAATATAATATTTGAATATTATATTTTCCCCAGTTTTTAAATCGTAAGTTATATTTGGGGTTAGTTTCTATTAGAGTCTATTTTACGGCCGTATACTTATTTATTTTAATTCATTAGCTGTGAGACATTCTTATTACATTTTCTGTTATTTTATGACTTTTAGTTTCGCGGCCTATAATCGAATCGATACAATACAGCCCAGTGCATTCAAAGCCTTCCAGCAGTTACGAATAATGTACGTAAGTCCTTTAAAATATACTGTTGTCGACCAATGTCTTTGGCGATATGTATGTTTTCTCTGACATCATCACGTAATCAAATCTTGTTCCAGGGGTAATAGACTATAATGGGGGAGGATATATTAGGGGTATATCAGCATGTGCCTCTGGGATCCGAAAACCATGACCCTATCTATGAAAAAACATACCCTACATGTTCAATACACAGCCTGACCAAATTAAAACCCTGACAAAGAGCTAAGGGAATTTATCGGCGTTTAGAGTGAAAGCTGCGCGCTAAATATCGTTTTCGGGCGGAAAGGGGGGAAACAGTTTCGAAGAAATTCAAAATTGAACACCTTATTTGAGAGTCGAAAACGCTAGAAAGCGCTAACCTATCCAAGAATGATGATCCTGTTCAAGACAATATCATGGAAATCCTGCATGAAAATCCTGAAAAACTATACCCAATCCAACGTAACATCCCCGTATAGGCCATGTATAGGAGTGCGCATTCCCCTCTGTCCCTGGGAGTCTCGTTATCGATGACATTGTTATTGTACTGACGGATTTACAAGCTATCAGTATCAGTATCAATTAATTCTGTTCCATTATCAACAGCAATAAGCTGAGCAACGGGGACTCTATTCTATTCTAGATTAAAGTTCTTAAGGAGAAGTCCTTTGAAAGCTTTTCTGTCTTTGTTAATCTTCTGGCCTGATCTTTATCAATGTTTAATAGTTTATCGAGCTTTATCCTTTGATCTCTGACTTATTTTTTGGTTGGTTTGATGAAAAGTAATTTTTTCGTAAGATTGGAGTTCCGCCGTCTTAATATGTGTGCGATATATTTTGAATATTGTAACTATATTTGTTATTTTTATAGCGACCTGAGAGCAAATAAGCTAACACACATCAACAGAACCTCATTTACAGGCTTGCATGTTCTTTCATTTCTGTGAGTGTCGCTTTTTAGAGTAACTATGCCAAACAGCCTGGATGTTTTTGCCATAGCGACCCTTCCAGATTTATTTTGAAGACAAGGCTAACAGGAAATACAAAAAAGGCAAAACTTTTTTTCGCCACTTTTAAGTATTTTCCTGTTGTACTTAATGATGTTAAAGTATAACATCCCTGAAAAATAAATCTGTTCAAGTAGATCGAGTTTGGTAAATATTGCCTAAAGCTGTTACACGGGACGATTCACAACGACGCCGTTGCCATGTAACTCGCCATGTAACATGCCATCTACAACGATTTTCGGATTCGGCAACGTGTTGCAAGTTTTTGATTCAGCTTCAAAAACACTTAACGCTGAATGACGAATTCATTATGTCAGTTGATTCGTGTAACAGCTTCAACAACGATTTTTCGCGCAAAGTATGCCCAAAATGCAGCTCAATGCTCTCATGAAGGTTTGAAAAAAAATCGTCCCGTGTAACATGTTGATAATCGAACGAACGTTGCGCAAAAGGTCGCACCCGAGGTGGTCCATATTTGATCTGGTAACTAAGTAAAGGACAGCATCGATATGACTTTTTTTTTTGCTATTACAGACAGTTGGCATACAACAGAATGATCTATATAGAAGATGGCAGCTTTGATGATCTAGTAAACCTTCACTTTCTGTAAGCATAAACATCTTTCGGCTCAACCTATATTCAAAAGTCCCCTTCACGACAGTTCCCTGCGCCATCTTGAAAGATAGCCGTGTCTTTGCATCAAAGCGAAATGACCAGTGGGCTTGCAATGACCTCTTTTAGACACCTTGAACAATAATTAGCATGTCTCTATTATTGCAAGCTCATCGTTTGTCTCGCTTCGATGCAAGGACAAGGCTAGCTTTCAAGATGGCGCAGAGAACTGTGAAAGAGACTATAGAGGGTTTGCGCCATCAAGTGATGGCAACAATGACAGGAGGCAGGAACAATTGAATCTGGTCTAACCTGATTAACTTGAAAAAGATTTCCTTTTTTCAGGGGAAAATCGGACTCTATTGTTGTGCATCCTGCCATGGCTGCCATCACGTGATGGTGCGAAGCCTCTTTTGAAAATACGCATTATATTGGGGACTCACTATTTAGGGAAACGCACCAGATCGTGACACCTAATATTGATGGCATAAAAGAACGGATTATACTTTTATATGAAGTGAGAGCAAGAGCAATCACCACACAATATTCATCCTTTGCAATCTTCTTTTCCTTCAAGCGATCTTTCAAGAAACTACCTTACCACTATCAATGCAAACCTTTTTTTCAGAATGATAAACATTGCATTCCTGTAAGTAACATAAGTTGGGGGAACTTATAAACGCCCTTAGAAGATTTTAGTGCTTTCTCAGCCTCAAATAGTGACTAGCTATTTAGCCTTATGGCAAGAGGAAGATTAATAGGATGAAAGATATTTATTTATTTGTCTCACGACTGAGGGTCATTTCTAGAAGGACCGCGACGTTTCGACTACAAACTGCTAGTTTTCAACAGCCAATGGTGTAGACTGGATATTGTGTCTGTTATAAGAGGAAGGTTATTTTAGACCTATATCTTCTTGCAATGACCATTCTTGGTTAATGCAGAAGAACTCGAGAGAAACTCATTTAATGCAATGTCCAACTTTAAGTTTTACAGCCAACCAATCGCGCGTAGTTTATTTTTAATCGTTTTGTTTCGTTGTTTGTTTGTTTATTTTAGATGTCTTACTAACAACAAGATTAACCTAATTGCTGACGGTGCTTTCTGGAACACTCGTAAATTAAAGCATATGTGAGTACTGAGTTCCAACAATTAATTGATCACTTAATTGGTATTAAACTATTTTATAAATCTAAGAGCTTGTAACCATGATTATATCATTGTGAAGTCATATTGTGGAACTCAGTCATTTCCATATCTGTTCCATCGACAGATTGCTTGAAAAGAACAAGATAAGCTCAATATCTAAATATACTTTTATCGGTGCAACTGCCTTAGAAATGATGTAAGTACACTTTATCATCATAATGTATCATCATCATTTATCATCATCATAATGTATTATCATCATGTATCATCATCATGTATCATCATCGTGTATTATCATCGTGTATCTTCATCATGTATCATCATGTATCATCATCATCATATATCATCATTATGTATCACCATGTATCATCATCATGTATCATCATGTATCATCATCATGTATCATCATGTATTATCATCATGTATCATCATCATGTATCATCATCATGTATCATCATCATGTATCATCATGTATCATCATGTATCCCCACCATGTATCAGCATCATGTATCAGCATCATGTATCATCATCATGCATCATCATCATCATCATGTATCCCCATCATGTATCACCATCATATATCACCATCATGTATCATCATCATGTATCACCATCATGTATCACCATCATGTATCATCATCATGTATCACCATCCTGTATCTTCATCATGTATCATCATCATGTATCATCATCATGCATCATCATCATGTATCCCCATCATGTAACACCATCATATATATCACCATCATGTATCATCATCATGTATCACCATCATGTATCATCATCATGTATCATCATCATGTATCATCATCATGTATCATCATCATGTATCATCATGTATCATCATCATGTATCATCATCATGTATCATCATGTATCATCATGTATCATCATGTATCAACATCATGTATCATCATCATGTATCCCCATCATGTATCCCCATCATGTATCACCATCATATATCACCATCATCATTATCATGTATCATGATCATATGAAAAAGACAGTAATATTCTATTGAATACTCGGATACACGATGATGATACATGATAACTGGAATAAAGCCCGGAATTTTCCAGTATTCCCGAATTCTTTTTTCAATTTAATTCAGAATGCTGTACGACAACCCTCTACATCAAATTGAAGCAGGAGCTTTCGCTTACAACCCCAAAATATATGACATGTGAGTTACATATGATTCAATTTCTTCGCTTATATCAGCATCTATTCATAGTTGTCTATTTTTGTCCTGCATTGCAACTTAAAGATATCTAAAAAAACTTCTCAGCAATTTTTTGAGTAACGAAATATTTTCCAGATCCCTTCTTAGGACCTCGATCAACATTCTGGAAGTAGGTTGGTTTTCCAAAGATTCGAAAGTGGATATTACCTTGTAAGTGGCTTTTACGATTTTTATCTTAGTCTAAAGATTTCTAAATTCTAAGAATTTCTCTCTCATTCCTCCTTAAAATTCAGCTGTATTAGCATGAGATTATAGAACTGTTTATCTATCAACCATCTAGGTAGCAAAATTACTATTTAGAAAAACGTCAGTTCCTCCTAGTGATGAAATGGTGTTTGTGTTATAGCTTGAAATTGTTAGTCACACCAGTCTCGTAAAGTAGTTTTATTGGCGATTTTCAGAAGCAAGACTCAGAGATGTTTTTTTGTTTTTCCTCTTCGACAGTTCGGCATCGTTAACTCCTAGACCAATACTGGTGGAACAATCCATTCATTTATATGGACTTCAATATCTTGGCTTTGCTTGCGAAAGGATAGAAAATCAAATGTCTCTTTGTACGCCATGTTCACCTGGTACTTACAGAGGGGGAAATGGATGTGTGTCGTGCCCATTAGGTAATTATCTTACACTAGACGCAAGCAATAAGCCGATCCTCTGCTCGGACGTAACTATTTTCCATTTCAGACCACATGTCATTCCCTACAGTATCACTTCTTTGTTTAACAGTTCATGCATCAGAAGTCACATGAAAATAGATTCGACTCAAAGAAAGAATCTTTTTTTTTCCAAGGGAATAACATACACGTAGTCTGAAATGCGAAAACATTACGCCCGATCAGAGGGGGTCTATGGCTATTGAGTTGACTTTAAAAATAAAGCTAGCGAATGGATCTTGTGGCATTGTTTTCATTCAATGGTATCTGTAAATGGCTGACTTATAAACAAGGCTAAACCTGTAGAAATTAGTCTGGTCTCAAAATACTTTCTTTTTCCCCTAAAAGGTGGATTTTACCAAGACGAGGTAGCTCACATAGGAGCAGGGCCACAATTCTCCTACAAAACCTGTCCTAAAGGAATGTATGTTAGTTTGGATAAAGCACCAGGAAAGTCAGAAACTGACTGCGGTGCCTGTCCTAAGGGTAAGAATACTTACTGATACTTATACATATTCTAACAATTGAAATAACATAGGGCTTTCAGAAAATCACCCGTTAGGGACGGACCATTAGATTTAGGGGGAGGGGGGGTAGGCAATTTTTTTTGTGCAGGAATTTTTACGCCTCATGGCTGTGCAGGAGTTGGTTTTGGACATAATTTTGTCTGGCACTTTTCTTATGTACGGTTTTTTTAACTTATTTATTTATTTATTTTGGTTTTTGCCAACCCCCATTTCCCCCTCAAAAATCTAATGGTCCGTCCCTTGCTAAAGGATAGTACAAGCTAAGAAAATTCCAAAAATAGTTCATATAGACCCCCTTGCAGCACGTTTGGAATGCAGTTCGATTTGGAGGACAAAAAAATAGGTTTTCAATTCTCAGGAGATTGAAAAAAATTCTTTTGTTTTGTCCTCCAAATTGAGTTGCTTTGACGTCACATGCAGAGAGTCTGTTGTTGCATATAGATTTCAAAATCACGTTGTTCTCTTGGTAAAGATCTTGCGCGACATATCAGTTATTTTGTCATTTTCTTTAGGCACAGACAGTAAACAACTCGCTGGCCATAGAGCTTGTAAATGTCTGGAAGGATTTTACCGACTAGATCGTTTCGGCGAATGCCACTTCTGCAAGACTGGATACATTTGCAGCAATGAATCAGTCGCACTAGCTGCTACGTTTTACTGGAAATGGGACACCGATGAAGACAAGAATGAATACATCAAATTTAAAAAAGAGCTACAAATCGAAGAAACAACGTTAAATCCAATCTATTTCAAGTTCAGCAAATCCTTACCCACACCCTATCGCTGTCCTGTCCCGCAAGCCTGCCTCGGAGGGTTAGATTCTAAATGTGCGCCAGGTCATAAAGGCCCATTGTGTGCTGTTTGTGCGGATGGTTACTACAGCATGGTCACAGGCTGTCAGAAATGTCCTTCCATTCCCTGGCTTTGCGGGCAGATCTTTCTTATTCTACTTGGAATCATTTTGCTGGTATATTTTCTCCTAAAAGACAAGAAAAAACAGGGATCTCACGGAAGGACTATCTCTGATGTTACTGTAGCGAGACTCAAAATAGTGCTAGGATTTTACCAGATTACTTCTCTAATCCTCGATGCTTTTTCCTTCGTAAAATGGCCGACTAGTTTTTCCATTCTTATCAGGTATATCAAACTGGTTCAGCTAAACCTTTTTCAGCTCGTACCCTTCCATTGTGTCTCTCATCGCCTCAGGGTAGACTCTTACGTTTCCCTCATTCTAATTGTCGTGATCAACATTGGAACGGTCACTCTTATCATGTTTGTTTACTATATCTTTAAAGCGAAAATCGTAACAAGAAGCGTTCACAGCTTTGAGCAAAGACATGAACAGAGAATTTCATTACGAAAGTTAAAAGAGAGATGTAGTAAAGCCGTGTTTCTGGTGATGTTCATGACATACCCAGCCGTCTCATCAAGTATCTTAAACATGGTACCTCAAGCTTGTGAAGAGGTTTGCATTACCCAGGAAGACGAGGGCCCTCAGCAGTGCAAGTACTATCTTCGAGGGGATTACACCGTCGAGTGCTTCACCCCAAAGTACAACAAGTTTCTATTTTTAGTGTATTTATTGGTGCCCTACCCAATCCTACTTCCAATCATCACAATCGTCCTCCTAAAAAAATACTGCAAGAGCAAAAACAAGTTCCTACAAGAAAAGTATTTATGGCTGATGAAAGGGCTCAGCTTTCTATACGAGAACTACTCCGACGAGTACTGGTACTGGGAAGCCTTAGAAATGATTCGAAAGTTCTTTCTCACTTCATTTCTTCTACTCTTAGACCAGAGAAGCCGTACATTTTTGTGCATTTCTTCGATTTCCACTGAACTGTACGCTGTCATATTTGCTTACAATCAACCAATAGCAGACCGTTTTGAGTACTATCTGCAGCTGGTTTCCGTCGGTGCTACATCGGTCAATCTCTCAGTTGGAATGCTTCTGAAGATCCCGGATAACGAAATGACGTCATCGGCAGCAAGCCACATGGAGATAGATGCGTTAGCAATGACGATGCTTCTGATAGCCGTCAACGTTGTCGTTTTGTTGGTGGTTTTAGGTAAGTTTTGTTATGACAAAGGCATTTTCATTCAGCTGAAACTTCCTAAGAATACTCTTTAAAGGTCCAATAATCACTGTATGAAGTGTTTTCTCGATATTCAGGACGAAAGTATGATATTTTCACGATTATTTTTTGGAGTCTGTGACGTCATACACTCAATATCGAACATCGCTCCATACATTTCTTTGTAGTTTATGATCAAAATATCAGTAGTAAAGGGAGAAAGAAATACCCAAACACCCCCAAAATATAAATTATAGTCACACGTAATGTGAAATAAGCACATTAGCTACCCTTTGGGCTTCACAGGAATAAAATAAATTAAGGATTTATATACAAAGAAATATATGTAGCAATGTTTGATGTTGAGTGAATGACGTCACAGACTCCAAAAAATAATCGTAAAAATATCATACTTTCGTCCTGAATATCGAGAAAACACTTCATACAGTGATTATTGGACCTTTAAAGAGTATTTTTTTAGGAAGTTTCAGCTGAATCCAAGTTTGAGCGATTTTCGTCGTAGTAGCACTTTAATGAATAGATCGCACCTTGGGATGACAAAGCTGTTTATAGTCAAATAATTAACAATTAGACTACGAGGTCGGGTCATTTCTATTATGAGTCAATAGATAGTCAATAGATATATATTTGACTGATAAGAAACGAGAACAAGTGGTAATTGTTTTAACATAAACCTACTAAACCATAGTTAATAGAGGGAAATGGTTAGGAAACCTATTGTTATCAGGTCTTTGTTCGCTTTTGATGTTGAACCAGTCTTGACGGTGCACAAAGTTTGTTTTATGCTCTTCCGAAATTGCAAAATAAGTAAATATAAACTTAGTCTATGGGATTATTGTAAGGAATATTCAAATATCTTTTATAAATCTTTAAGTATTTCGAACTAGCAGCCAAAAGAAAGATTTTGGTCTGTTCACTCAGCCATTGCCAACGATGGTAAAACAATGGTAATACAAAGGATTGTGCATGGTCACGCTTGAAAAAAGTGAACAATAACCTATAACAATAGGTTTCATAACCATTTCCCTCTATTAACTATGACTAAACTAATCATTGTAGTTTCGAAAACAGTGAAGGAATGACACTGAAAATTTAACTAAACAAAACGACGGTCAACTGGCGGCATTGTTTTCATTCATCTTTGCGAATTGACTCGCGAAGTCTTATAAATTCGGTATTTTTCTTAACTTGCTCTATTTCTATCTTTGTCTTTATTATTACGGTCAAAACTCTCTTTCCAATGTTTTTCACTTTTTTCTGTTCTTGGGAGCTTTTCTAATTGAATGAGTGATAAACTGAACTTTGTTGTTAGATCATTGAAAGCCGCCGCCATAATTATCTTAAGCTTCTTATCAGTTAATTTGCACTTTTTTTAGTGTTTTGTCTGTTCTTACCGTTTAAAGTTCTTCTTGAATACCGATGAAAATAAGTTATCTTCTTATTCTAAATGTTCTTTGACAAAATCCTTTTAGAATGTCATCGTTATCTTGTAGTCTATTGTTCGTTTGTTGTAAGTTTGCACATGAAAATCGCAGTGATATGGCGACGACGGCCGCTTTTTCGCGTTAAAATTTCCATGTTCTTCAGTTTTTTATCTCTATCTATTTCTACCGTCAAAAACCTCAATTCCTTTCATATACAGTCTTGTTTTTTCTACGATCGAATTTTAAAGAATTTTTAGAAAACAGGCAGAGATTGGCCGGCGAAACTTGACCATGCACTAGTTTGTTTTTCGCTAATCACTATCTCTCACAGGATAGATAGTGAGTACTTTAGCCAATCAGATTGCAGAATTCGTGATAGTATGCTGGTAGGTTTATGCTAAAGTAATATCCGTCATACTGACATCCATCAAAAGTTCCATTTTTTATGTTTATTTGTTTGTTCGTGAATTTGTTGGTTGGTTGGTCGGTCGGTCGGTCGATCGGTCGGTCGTTGGGTGTATTATTTGGATACTTTTTTTCGTTATTTTGCTGAATAGTTTGTTCGTGAGTGGTTTGATATGTCCGTAATAATATTTTAAAAAGATCGACAGAATTTTGAATGATTTTAATCTTGCTTATTTTTTTAGTTCGCAGTATATTTCTAGTACTGGAAGGAGTGCAGAAATTCAGGCGTCCAAGCGATTCTAAACCCATTAATCAATCTGATCCGTGATCAACGTCTGATCAACTAAAAGAAACTGGCCGGGAAATGCAAAAAAAAAAAAAAACGAAAAAAGCTGATCGATAGTCTAATACTTAACAAGTATTGCTCATAGAACGATCCTCAACTTGTAATACAAATGAAGAAATAAATTCGGCTAATAGCGGACTGTAATGCAAAAACCGCAAATCACTATATTCGGCAAAATGGTAAAGAAATATGAATGGTATACAGGGCAATGCTGACGATCGACCTATTCTTGCATGCACCTCTTTCAGTGAAGCAAAACTTAACTACATGTAGGTTCACTCAAGATCATCATCTTTCAAGATCATCATCTCTCAAGATCATCATCTCTCAAGATCATCATCTCTCAAGATCATCATCTCTCAAGATCATCATCTCTCAAGATCATCATCTCTCAAGATCATCATCACTCAAGATCACCATCTGCTATAGTATAACCACTGACAAGTCCTTAACTGATTAGCAAGATGAGTTTTAGCTCATGAAGCACGTTCTGATGAGTTATAATAAGTTCCTAAATGACACGTGGGTATATAATTAAAGTATTGTGAAAATATAGCGACTGGGAATAGCATTTCTTTCTTCTACAACTGAAGCTTGTCCGGGGGGAGTGGGGGAGGGGAGCTTGTCATGCCTTCCACTTCTCATTCTCAAGTGTCTGGGAATGAGATGTGAAGAGCTGCGGAAGAACAGAGAAAAGAGGAAATGTCTTCAGCTATTTGAAATCACTCGTCTGGATATTTACACTTAGCAGGAATATATTTCCCCTGGTTTTTATTATGATTTTACTACTTTTGAAACTGTAGTTGTCAATAGTGATGCTCTTGATTATACAACCTGTTCATGCTTGCAATACGCACTGGACGAGTTAGTCTGGCGGAAAACAAGATACGGCAAAAGACATTAGTGTAAACATGATAATTGTGAAATAAAGATAGATATTACGAATTTCCTTCATTCCTGATTCTTCCTTTCTTCCATTGTTCCTTCCTACCTTTCTTTTTATTCCATCCATCCATCCTTTCCATTCTTACTTTCATTCTTCCTTGCTTCCTTCTTTCCGTCCTTTCTTCCTTCCTTTCACAATTGCTCCCTTCCTTCTTTCATCCTTCCTTCCCTCTTCCCATCCTCACTAAATCCTTTTTTTTCTACCTCATCAATTGTGTGACTTTTTATCGGCGACTGGCACGCATTCAGGCCATGACGGTGGGTAGTAAGTACATTTACCATCCTGCATGCAAGACGATACTATCCATCTACCATATGTCGTGCATCGATACCAAGCTGGGACTTGTGTTTTAAAATTATAGCCTTCGTCACAACTGATGGTACAGAGATAGCCCATGGAGTCACAGTTGAGGGAGCCATGATCAGGATGACTATCACAGCCCGGACACCTGCAACCAAAACCTGAAAAGATGCACAGTACACGCAACTACGTGAATAGTGATCTCTTCCAATGAGATATCAAAAGCTTACTTTGAACTCCAATATTCTTTCATTTCCGTGTATTCATTCATCCATTCGCTCACCACATATTCATCATCCACCCATTCGGCATTCATTCATCCATTAACTCACCACATATTCATCATCCACTCATTCGGCATTCTTCCATCCATTCACTCACAACATATTCATCATCCACTCATTCGGCATTCTTCCATCCATTCACTAACCACATATTCATCATCCACCCATTCGGCATTCTTCCATCCATTCACTAACCACATATTCATCATCCACTCATTCGGCATTCTTCCATCCATTCACTAACCACATATTCATCATCCACCCATTCGGCATTCATTCATCCATTCACTCACCACATATTCATCATCCACCCATTTGGCATTCTTCCATCCATTCACTAACCACATATTCATCATCCACTCATTCGGCATTCTTCCATCCATTCACTAACCACATATTCATCATCCACTCATTCGGCATTCATTCATCCATTCACTCACCACATATTCATCATCCACCCATTTGGCATTCTTCCATCCATTCACTAACCACATATTCATCATCCACCCATTCGGCATTCTTCCATCCATTCACTAACCACATATTCATCATCCACCCATTCGGCATTCTTCCATCCATTCACTCACAACATATTCATCATCCACCCATTCGGCATTCTTCCATCCATTCACTAACCACATATTCATCATCCACCCATTCGGCATTCTTCCATCCATTCACTAACCACATATTCATCATCCACCCATTCGGCATTCTTCCATCCATTCACTCACCACATATTCATCATCCACCCATTCGGCATTCTTCCATCCATTCACTAACCACATATTCATCATCCACCCATTCGGCATTCTTCCATCCATTCACTCACAACATATTCATCATCCACCCATTTGGCATTCTTCCATCCATTCACTAACCACATATTCATCATCCACTCATTCGGCATTCATTCATCCATTAACTCACCACATATTCATCATCCACCCATTCCGCATTCTTCCATCCATTCACTCACAACATATTCATCATCCACTCATTCGGCATTCTTCCATCCATTCACTCACAACATATTCATCATCCACCCATTTGGCATTCTTCCATCCATTCACTAACCACATATTCATCATCTACCCATTCCGCATTCATTCATCCATTCACTCACAACATATTCATCATCCACTCATTCGGCATTCTTCCATCCATTCACTAACCACATATTCATCATCCACTCATTCGGCATTTTTCCATCCATTCACTCAACTGACACATTCATCATCCACCCATTCAGCATTCTTCCATCCATTCGCTCATCACACATTCATCCACCCATTCGGCACTCACTCATCCATTCACACATTCATTATCCAACCATCCATTTTCTCACCCGACACATTTATCATCCAATCATCTACACATCCATAATTCCCCCTCAATAAAAAACATAACTTCCCTAGCATGAAAGGTGTATGATAGTAAATATCTTACTAGAGTATTTTATCACACTTTCACTCAGTACACATACAGAAATTCTCCAAGTGAGGTGTTTGGATAAGAGTTATTTCAATCAATTTTAATATCTTTAAAAAGTCTGTCAAAAGAGAACGGCCAGGTGAGGATTTAGGAATCTCATACAGTGGAGATGAATGGAGATGGGCAGTGGAGATGAATGGAGATAGACAGTGGAAATGAATGGAGATGGGCAGTGGAAATGAATGGAGATGGGCAGTGGAAATGAATGGAGATAGGCAGTGGAGATGAATGGAGATGGGCAGTGGAGATGAATGGAGATAGACAGTGGAAATGAATGGAGATGGGCAGTGGAAATGAATGGAGATGGGCAGTGGAGATGAATGGAGATAGACAGTGGAAATGAATGGAGATGGGCAGTGGAAATGAATGGAGATGGGCAGTGGAAATGAATGGAGATGGGCAGTGGAGATGAATGGATGGGCAGTGGAAATGAATGGAGATGGGCAGTGGAGATGGATAGAGATGGGCAGTGGAGATGAATGGAGATGGGCAGAGGAGATGAATGGAGATGGGCAGTGGAGATGGATAGAGATGGGCAGTGGAGATGGGCAGTGGAGATGAATGGAGATAGACAGTGGAGATGGATAGAGATGGGCAGTGGAGATGAATGGAGATGGGCAGTGGAGATGAATGGAGATAGGTAGTGGAGATGGATAGAGATGGGCAGTGGAGATGGGCAGTGGAGATGAATTGAGATAGGCAGTGGAGATGGATAGAGATGGGCAGTGGAGATGAATGGAGATGGGCAGAGGAGATGAATGGAGATGGGCAGTGGAGATGAATGGAGATGGGCAGAGGAGATGAATGAGATGGGCAGTGGAGATGGATAGAGATGGGCAGTGGAGATGGGCAGTGGAGATGAATTGAGATAGGCAGTGGAGATGGATAGAGATGGGCAGTGGAGATGAATGGAGATGGGCAGTGGAGATGAATGGAGATGGGCAGTGGAGATGAATGGAGATGGGCAGTGGAGATGGATAGAGATGGGCAGTGGAGATGAATGGAGATGGGCAGTGGAGATGACTGGAGATGAGCAGTGGAGATGAATGGAGATGGGCAGTGGAGATGAATGGAGATGGCAGAGGAGATGAATGGAGATTGGCAGTGGAGATGAATGGAGATGGGCAGTGGAGATGAATGGAGATGGGCAGTGGAGATGGATGGAGATGGGCAGTGGAGATGGATGGAGATGGGCAGTGGAGATGAATGGAGATGGGCAGTGGAGATGATGAATGGAGATGAATGGAGATGGGCAGTGGAGATGGATGGAGATGGGCAGTGGAGATGGATGGAGATGGGCAGTGGAGATGAATGGAGATGGGCAGTGGAGATGAATGAGATGGGCAGTGGAGATGGATGGAGATGGGCAGTGGAGATGGATGGAGATGGGCAGTGGAGATGGGCAGTGGAGATGACTGGAGATGAGCAGTGGAGATGAATGGAGATGGGCAGTGGAGATGAATGGAGATGGGCAGAGGAGATGAATGGAGATTGGCAGTGGAGATGAATGGAGATTGGCAGTGGAGATGAATGGAGATGGGCAGTGGAGATGAATGGAGATGGGCAGTGGAGATGGATGGAGATGGGCAGTGGAGATGGATGGAGATGGGCAGTGGAGATGGATAGAGATAGAAGATGGATAGAGATAGAAGATGGATGGATGAATGGATGAAAAGGAATGGTATGATGAAAATTTTCTCAACCTGCAATTTATCATATCCCACCCACCCCCTTCTCGAGCGACGAAATTTAAGATTGATCTTGATATCACATATCAACAGCATTTTAGCCTTTTTTCCCCAATCGACTCCTCTCCGTTAAACGTGCTACCGGCAGAACTTCCTTATACCGTTACTAATCAACAAAATATTTTCCTATTACTTGACAAACGATGACATTTTTTCTGTTTTTCGTGGTGCAAAACAAACGTATTGAAACAAGCGTGTTACTGTTATAATATCATCAGTTATGGTCATTAAATACGCCTGAACAAAGGTTGAATAAACTTGTGCTACCGATTTCGCTTTCTTTCAATACAAGATACTAAGCATTACTAAGAAATATTCACTTTAAAAACAAATAATTTTAAGCGTCGGTCACTCTCCTCTTTTCCTTTCTATTTCCTTTTTTACTACTTTTTTTCTTTTAATAAAGGATACTAAGTAGTACTAAGGAATAAAGCAATGTCTAAATCAAGAGATAAAATCTAACGAACTTACTAGCACTTTGTACCATCATGATATGGACAAGTCCAATAAAGATCAGGCCAACCCAGAGCATCATCAGACGAATAGACGTACCAAGCAAAAAAAAAGACAAGGTATTATCTGTTACACTTTACAAATACTCTGCGTCGTTAGACAAAAGCAGGTCAGTCTTATAGTTTCCCTGTTCAGTCTTATTAATTCAGTATTGGATGACTCGTACTTAATGTGCATTCAGTGTTTGCGGTGACGAAGCTTTGTGTAACAAGCTGTTCTGTATTTGGTTTTCCTTAATTGTCAGCCTGTTTTCACGCTACCTTTTATTTGTATTGTGAAGATTTTTTCATTTGTGGTGTGTTAGAAGATACATGAAAACAATGACTATAATAAAATATCAAATTTCCAGTATCTTAAGACTGTCGCTCAGTAAAACTCTTGTGCCATTAGTTACTTAATTTCGATCAAAATAAAGCAAACGTTAAAAACGATTTCTCTTAAATCTTTCTTTTTGACTTGTTTGTTTTACTCCTTCTTTTAGTCATTTCTAGCTTCGCCATCATTCTTTTCTTTCTCCCTTCTTCCCTTCTCTGCCTCCTTCCTTTCTTTTGCTTTCTTTCCTCCTTTTTTCTTTTTCTTCCTTCTTTCTTTATTCCCTTTTTCATTCATTACTTCCCTTCTCTGCCTCCTTCCTTTCTTTTGCTGTCTTTCCTTCTTTCTTTCTTTTCCTTCTTTCCTTTCTCTTTTCCCCTTTTTCATTCATTCCTTCATTCCTTTTTTCTCACTATCTTTGTTTCCTTCCTTCAAGTTCTTCCTTTCTTTCATTCTATCTTCTTCCCTTTCTTTATTCGTCATTTTTCTTCTTCATTTCTTTCACACTCTTTTCTTTCAATTTTTTCTCAACTCTTCCTTCTTCCTTCCATTTCTCTTTCTTTCTCTGTTCATTCCATCTTTTTTTTTTCTTTCTTTCTTTTCTTTTTTCTTTCGTTCGTCCAGTATCTCTCTATACCTCAGTTAGCTAAGTCAAACCCAAAACAAAAACATTCTTAAATGCTATGCGCTAGACCGGAAAACCGATGTGTGGACAACATTAGCTACCCTGTCATCTGTTAATAACCACTTCAAACCATTTATCGTAACTTATTTAAAGAAACTGAGCCAACCTAAAAGATACACGTAGTGACTTGACATAGAAAACTACACTTAACAGGTATCGAACTGGCCATGACCTCATTAATTTTCCTTACAATTATGGAACGTCACAATAGAGGCTTTGTCGTTTTAGTACTTGTGCGTCAAAAAGTATTATAAGATTGGAAAAAGATATGCAAAAGCAATTAATACCTTGAAAACGGTATTGACGGGCTTTAAAACGGTACGAAAAAAAGCACTATCTATGTTGTGTAACTTGGTTTGGAATAATGACATTTAGTTGAAACAGCGTACAACTTGAAGCGTGTCTCAATCTTCTCTTCCGTGTCGAATTTACATGATTTCAGTACGAAGTTTCTAGTTTCAAAACTAACTCCATGCAGAAAAAGGGTTGACTCTATTTGTCAGTGGGTTTGCTAGTTGGCTATATTAGAGCCAAGCTCTCCAGAGGCAACGTTAAGCACCTACATGTTCTCCGATATCGGTATTCAGGAGCTTCTCAGATGTTGTGCAGCATAGCTTGGCTATCGTAGAAGTAGTTATTAGCACTCATGACTCAGGACAAGGAAGCAGGCAACCCCCTTAACAGGTTCCGCATCTTTAGGAAGCATGTCTTTCTAGGGCTCAAGATATAAGCCATATCAGGCCTCCCCTCCAACAAGTTCCACATCTTTAGGAAGCCTGTCTGCTGCACAGCGCATGCCCAAATTAGAAGCAGTTGTATCGGCTGAATTCTGGCTCCTTGAAGCACTGCGATATCGGTAACAATAGGACTAGAAAAGATCAATGAAGTATAACAATGTGTTATTACAGTTGCTCTTTATAATATTCTGCTCCATGGGACTTTGGTACCAGTGGTACCCTTCCTTGGCTACACCCTGGTCATGGGTGTAGTCAGTGAAGAGGTACAGCATGTTTAACATAATATGTAACTTACTTTATGGCACATATATGAGCCACCTTTCTTGACTTTATCTTTTCCATTTGGAGGACCTGTCTAGTATCAGAAGCCAAAATAAAGCTTCGAAAAAGTCACCATCGAAAAACAATCTTATCTGTAAGTTGTCGCAGAGGATCGCTCCATGAGCAGTGAGAAGTACATTTAATGTTTCCTTCCCTTTCCTTTCCTTTTCTTTCCTTCTCTCCTACTTTTCATCTTCTTTATTTCTTCCTTCCTCTCTTTCCCCTTCCACTAGCCATCTGTCTATCCCTGTCTCTTCATTCTTAATTTCCATTGTGCATGTTTATACCCTAACAAGGCTACTTAAAATGCTTTTTATGCATCTATCCAAAATCCTTCCATAATAAAGCAACTCACCGGGTTGTCTTGGAAATCCTTGTTATGTCTGGTGCTCCACCAGTCAGCAGTCCATTCCCATGCATTACCAACCATATTGTACAATCCATATCCATTGGGAGGGAAAGCTGTCACAGGACAAGTCCCTTCATAGCCATCCTTGGCTGTATTCTGGATAGGGAATTTACCTTGCCATAAATTGGCCATAAACTTACCATCTTGTTTTAAGTTGTCACCCCAGGGATACAATCTAGATGGAAAAATCCTTGTCAAATACTGTATGCAGACAAAATTATTCATCACTTCAATATGTTCTATAAGATGGTATACATGTAAGAATTTGCAAGCAACATAGAATGGGAAAACACTTCACCACATTCAATACACCTTGTTAACACATGAAAATCTTAAAAGTGATAAAGTGTTTGACTGTTGGTGGATGGAAACTTGATCTCAACATACGTGTTATCTGATCCACCTTTCAGAGCATACTCAAACTCAGCTTCAGTTGGAAGTCTCTTGCCAGCCCATTTACAGTATTCAACAGCATCATTCCAAGAAATGTGTAGAACAGGATGGTCCATTCTAAAGAAATAGAAAATGAGAAAACATTAGCCTGGTGTTACTTGGCGGTCTAAAGCTTTGTGAAGAAGTCACTCCCCCAGCCTTCTTTGCAACAACACAGACCACAAAGCAACACCCTTTTGACCAGTAATATTGAGCCAGGACAAAGTATGACTGAGCTAAAATTAATAAATGACTGGCCATGAAGGAGTTTAATATTGGTGTACTGTACCTGTCTTTGATATGCAAGTCTGGTCCTTCTGGCCTTCTCCAGTAAGCACCTTTAACTGGCAACCACCAAGGTGCTGCCGCAACCTAAACATAATATAATTATTCCAAAAAAAACTATGTTAAGGGGATTTTGCAATTATTTACAGGTAAATCCATATACACCTAATTGAAAAAATGTAGTCGGGTTTGAGAAGATCATATCATCACAGCTGAGACAGAAGGATTTTAGGTACTCCAAAGTGTGTATTATATTTGCATATAGACATGTAAAAATGCACAATAGAGCAAGTTGGTCGACCTAGATTAACAACATGCCAAAGCCATGATGCAAGCAATGTGCACAGGAAGGGACTAACTGCAATACGCATGAAAATAGCATAATTGTTTGTCTTCCCATGCTCTCCTTGGGTCTTCGCTTTGATGATCTAACCTTTTTTATACCCGACAACGTTTTTTTAATTAGGTGTATATCTAGGCATAATGATAGCTATTACCTAGCCTCCTTTGCAGCCGCTGTGAGGCGCTTCCGGTTCCCGTCGTTCCCCCACTAGCGACTGCTCAAACTTGAACAACATTCCTTTCTTTATAATTAACCAATCAGAGAGAGCCCCACAAAATCTTGTGGGTATGACCTTGACCTTGGTACTGGTACTTGGGTAGTTGAAGGTCTTTCAATCCACCGAGTCTTCCTAATATACATGGAATATCCAACTGACTTCTACAAAATATTCTTGTACGGCTTTTCTTAGATTCCTCTTTCTTACATATGACATATATTGTTCAAATTCAAAATTTTTTTGGTCGTTTTTCCGCATTTACATGATACATGTGAATATATGAACTGCAAACGTTTTTATGTCATTTTGCACGAGAAAATAAATAATTTGCATATCACCTAGCAATTTGATTGGCTAATAGAAAACAATGAGGAAAGGAATGTTGTTCAAGTTTGAGCAGACGCTGTTGGGGGAATGACGGGAACCGAAAGCGCCTCACAGTGGCTGCAAAGGAGGCTAGCTATTACCATGATGTCGTAAGAAACGTAAAATTTAGAATTTTTAATCTATGTTGGTTAATTTTCAATCATAGGAAAAAATTTTACTTATCTAAAGGATGATATGTCATACCATGTTCTGGCTCAACGCTACTGTTCAAAATGACAGGCAAATATGCCAATATTTTGACTTGTCATTATCCAATATCCAGCTATACTTTTAAGCCTTCACAGTTCCCTGCGCCATCTTGAAAGGTAACCATGTCTTTGCATCGAAGCGAGACCAACAGTGAGCTTGCAATTATAGAGTCGAGAATAAAAAAAGGTGTTAAAAAAGGTCTCTATCATTGCAAACACACAGTTTCACTTGCTTGGTTGCAAAGGCATGACTACCTTTTAAGATGGTGCAGATAATGTTAAAGTTAAATAAAAATTATGAGGACGATTCTGTATCCGATACAGACTTCTCCTGCAGGATGACTGATTAAAATTGAGTTTTCCTCATTAATTATTCATAATATGATTTATAATTTAAAACTGTTAAAATACTTACAGCCAGATGAATATTCTTTTTTGTTTGCTCACTGACTCTTGAACCAAGTACAAAGGAATCTCCAAATTTCTCTGCCTAGTAAAAAAAAAATACTCGTAAACTTCAAACCCCAACCACCAGAGAAAAAAAATATTTTGTGAGAGTATAGCTTTAGTTACCTCAGTTGTATATCCAGTATCATTAACAAACAGTTCAAACTCTGCATTGCTGACTTCATAAACATCCATATAAAACGGCCTGACACGGACTTTTCGTGCTGGTGCTTCGCCATCGAGAATAATAAAAGGTTTGTCTGTACCCATTGTGAAAACACCTCCCTTCAAATACACCATTTGATTCGTTCTCTTGTAAGGAGATTCACAGTCACTATTCTTCATTTCTGGTGTTATATTCGAATCTCTTCTGTACTTATGGTCCCCAGATTCTTCCTCATGACTAGTTTTGTCTCTTTTTAAACTCGAACAACCACATTTTTTATCATCTTTTGAAGAACTTGTACAGTGGAGGTCCTTAGGGTTGGAACCTGAGCAGGGTTTTTCTTGGTCTTGTGAGCCTTGCGCGCAAAACAAAACTAAGAATATCAAAACTAATACCTTCATTATCTGCATATCTACAAATATTTCGAGAATTAGCCAATATTATATTAAAAAAGAATGTGATTCTCATATAAAAAAGACGACACATGAACAAAAAAAAAACGACCGAGCGAGGTATGGGTACTACAGCGCCAACAGTAATTTGTATCAGCGGAGTGTCCCTTTAGTCTAGAATCCAAGATGGCGGCCAAAAGTGGGGTTTGTGTCACTTTTGACCTCTTCTTCCTAATCTACGGAAATTTCGATATTAAAACTTGATTTGCTTCATTTCAGGAAATGAAAGAAACGATTGAACAGGCGGCACAGGCTGGTGAAAGGTTTAGTGAGTTGTATTATCAGACATTCGACAAGAGTCGGCATGTAAGTTTAAACTGCATAAGCTCAAAAGAGTGGGTTTTTTTCTTGATAGGTAGCTTTATTTCAAAAACACCGCAGCCATGGGCTGAATTACGTTTTTATATGATAAAAGGGGATATATATAAATAGTAATTTAAATATAATTAATACTAGAGTGCAAACAATATAATCGTGTAACTTTAGTAATGCTACAGTAAATAGCATAATTTCATGCATTTTCTTTGAAATCAGTAGCTTCCAGACGTTTGAGTTTTGGCTCCCACCAATAGCTATTTCTTCATGCTAAATCTTGTTTCTCCAGAATACCCAGCCATGCACCTTGATTTAGAAAAAAGCAAGACTTATAAAAACGCTATACAAGAACGCAATAGGGGATTAATAAATAGTGTGTGCATATCATTTGGTCAGTTGAAGTTGTACCCTTATTTACTTAATAAATGCTCGTGAATGTAAATTACTTTGCAGAAAATGTCCAAATTTTACTCTGCAAATGCTACTGTGTTGTGGAATGGGAATGTGGTCAAAGGAGAACCTGACAAGTTAATGGATTTCTTCACTAACCTACCTTCAAGTCAACACACATTACACTCTTTAGACTGCCAGCCAGTTACAGGTATTCAAATGATGTATTCAACTTACATCAGCCTAGAGGTGGTTTCAGGGTTCAATCTGCAAGTTAGGCGATCACTGACTCACAAATTGAACCCTGAAACAACCTTTGAGCTGATCAAATTCAGGGCAGGGCTAACTCCTTCACAGATTGAGCCCTGAAACAACCTCTAGTCTGATCTAAGTTAGGACACAGCTGACTAACAGATCCTAACCCTGAAACAACCTCTCGTCTGATCTAAGTCAGGGCACAGCTGACTCGCAGATCAAACCCTGAAACAACCTCTGGGCTGATCTAAGTCAGGGCATGGCTGACTCGCAGATCTAACCCTGAAACAACCTCTCATCTGATCTAAGTCAGGGCACAGCTGACTCGCAGATCAAACCCTGAAACAACCTCTGGGCTGATCTAAGTCAGGGCATGGTTAACTCAAAGATCTAACCTTGAAACAACCTCTGTACCGATCTAAGGAAGGGCATGGCTAATTCACAAATAGAGCCCTGAAACAACCTCTAGGCTGATCTAAGTCAGGGCATATCTGACTCACAACCCTAAAAGACCTTAGGCTTATCTAAATCAGGGTAAAGCTAATTATCAAATTAGATTGAATTTAGTATGTTATAAATAAATAAAAAATCTGTATGAATTCATTTATTTCAGATCAAGCCATACCAGGCCATAAGACTATTCTTGTCATTGCTGAAGGATCTGTCAAATACGATGGACACAAAGTAGAACATTTCTCACAGAACTTTCTTTTGACTGTTGAAGGATCAGTGTGGAAAGTAGCTAGTGACTGTTTTAGATTTACAGAATGAACTAAGAATAATATAAAATGTAAATACAATTCAACATTATTCTATATACAATATGTTGTACTAAGTAACATTAGAAGATTGAGAGTGGAGAACAGATAGTGTTCGTACACTTCAGTTTTTGCCCAAGGATATCTTCAATTCTTGTAAAGAATATTTATTCGTAAGTACCAGTGAAGATCAATGGAATTTTAAAGTGTTTATACCCTAAAGTGGTTCCTTCTTTATATTGAAAAAAAATTCCCTTACATTCTAACATTCCCTCCCCTCCACCTCTCCCTCCACCTCTCCCTCCTTATTTCCCCCTTCCCAAAAAACAACCCTACTTTACTGCAGTCTTTTATGAGTCTTTCAAGATCTTCTAAATGATACATGATGCTGTACACTCGGCATAAGACAATGGAACTTCAAATTTCAATCTATTCTTCTAAGAACTTTATTAACAAATATGCTTTTTCAAATCACTAGCATTGACATGCAGTAATTATTGCTATGTGACATTTCTACATTTCTAAGATACATTTTATTATTTTATGAAGTCTATAGAATTATGCATCACACTTGAAGAACTTTAATCCTGAAAATTTAGAACTCATTCTCAAAGAACTTATATACGAGTTTGTTATACTGAAAGAAAGTAGTATATCTTTTCTAGCTTAGCACTACTCCTAAAGAAAATTTCATCTTTAGTTTCAGCTTGTTTCTACTAGATGCTGTATTTTAACATTGATCAACTAATTGTCTTGAAGCTCTTTTAAGAGAGAAATAGTTTGCTATGATTTGATATACAAAGGTACACATTACCAGTCCAGCTAGGTTACATAGATATATCAGGGGACTAACCAGGGATCTTGCAGGGGAAGTGCACAGGCAATGAATTACAGAACCAAAGAAATGATAATGGATGAAAGGTTCTCAAAAATGCTGCAATATACAGATGGAAAGTGGTCTTCATTTAATCCAAAAACATTTACATGCAATTTAAGCAAAAGGAGATAGATGAGCGAGCCTTAAGCTGTTATGGGGGGGGGGGGGGGTGCATGTGCACCCTGTGCTCCCCCTGGTAACGGCCTTTTATATTATGAAATATTAATTTAGTGCTTTACTCCTTGTTTAATTAGACTACTCTAGGTATAGGATATATTATACAAACGTCAACCTTCACTATTTTTTTCTTTTTGATGAAATTAATTGGTTAAATATGGTAAGGTGTCGTCTGGATGTCAGACTGCGAGGGGTGGGGGGAGGGGGAGAACATTACGAACTATATCAGTTACATCATTCATGGTGATACATAACACCGAACGTAGAGCTGTCTATGAACGTCTATGAAATATTGTAAGCACGTGGAAACATTGACAATATTTTTAAGTTTAACGCAACATTTATAACCATTGATTGACAGCATCAACATCACAATGGCGCAAGAGATATGAATGATATACGGATATGAATGTTAGTGAAATATTTGATCAAAATACTACGATATAACCACCTCTTCAGGTAAAACCTTAAAGGAACAAAATAGGAAATGCGATTTAGATGCGCAAGCGCCCACATAAGTATACTTATTCTTCTTATACTTATTTCAAGTGAAGTTTTCGAGTTCAATCTTGATTCAGTTGCTTTACGAAATTCATGCGAAATAAATCATATAAGTTTGCTATTTTTAGGATTTATCAAAGTTAATTTATACCAAAACCAAGACCCAACAGCAGCGCGCGATGTTGACGAGGTGATGATTAAAATTGAGTAGAAAATGTAGAGCACAGGGAAAGCAAGGTAGAGGCGCGGCTTTTCTTGTGCTCTACAACAACGTACGGTAATAATTCATACACCACGCGCGCGATCAATTCATTTTGCTTAACCACAGCATTTCCACATGGCTTTTTGCACCCAGCTTCCTACTGATCCACTTCGAAAGTAGATGCCGTTCTTGTTTGCTGGAGAGAGAAAAAAATGCAAATTATTAAAAGAGTATACCCACTCAGTTTCTAGCAAGAGGGAAACAAACAAGAGGGTGCCAATGGGTTTAGTAATTAACTGACAATTGGCCACTAGAGAAATACTAATTAACTGACAATTAAACCTAAATTAATAGTTAACAGTTCACTGACATTTTATTATTTTGTTAATATTATGGCCAGCGCTTGCAAAATTATTACAGTTAACTGACATTCGGCCGATAAAATAGTAGGTAATTGATAATTGGGTATACCCCATTGGCACCCTTACACAGAGACATGAATATATCTCTTCCAATAATGTGGAAATTCAACATTTCAAGAGATAAAGTGACACCTCAGTTTTGCAAATTTTCTCGAATCGGATTGGCTAACGTTGTTTTCTCAGATCAGCTTGTTATGGCTAATCTTACTTACCTCCATATCCGTCTTTAGTTTTAGAATCAAGACAAAGATATTTGCGGGTCACCCTCGTTAGCATGATTATCCTTAACGACCTTGAGGTTTGTATCCGCAGAAGACTTGACTCTTTCCCAGTCAACAGGTGTTATAGCATACCAATTAGCATCACGGGTTTCCTGCTTCATGTAGGCTCGCTTGTTGCTGCTGATTGCATACACAGTCTCCCCGACATTGCCGATTATACGACCAACTTGCTCGTTTATGGCTGGAAATAATTTTATTAAAGACTCTTTTTAGATGTGAGTTACTGCAGGGTAAATTCATGATGATGAGGATGATACATGATAGAGAAGATATATGAGATATGATGATGAGGATATATGAAATTGATAGTACATCAGTGATGATGATACATGATACTGTACAAGATGATGATACATGATGCTGATAATGGTGATAATGATGATACATGATGATGATACATGATGATGATACATGATGATGATATATAATGATGATAATGATGATGATACATGATGATGATACATGATGATGATACATGATGATGATACATGATGATGATACATGATGATGATGATACATGATGATGATACATAATGATACATGATGATGATACATGATGATGATGATACATGATCATGATACATGATGATACATGATGATGATACATGATGATTATAAATAATGATACATGATGATAATACATGATGATGATACATGATATGATACATGATGATGATACATGATGATGAAACATGATGATACATGATGATGATACATGATGATGATACATAATGATACATGATGTTGATACATGATGATAATACATGATGATGATACATGATATGATACATGATGATGATACATGATGATGATACATGATGATACATGATGATGATATATGATGATACATGATGATGATATATACATGATGATGATACATGATGATGATACATAATGATACATGATGATAATGATACATGATGATGATACATGATGATACATGATGATGATACATGATGATGATACATGATGATGATACATGATGATGATACATGATGATGATACATGATGATGATACATGATGATACATAATGATACATGATGATACATGATAATGGGTTTGATTGTTTCATATGTGGTAACATTGATTTATTACTTTCCGCAATACGTCTTTATAATGGAGTGAACTTACAAACCCAGCTTACTCCAGCATCAGAGGTGTAAAAGCAGCTGGTTCTGGCCCTGTATACAAAAGGAAAGATGAAATTCAATATGGAACTTAGGCAATCGTAGTGATAGCTTTAATATTAATGATAAGTAAATACGTTCAGCTATATATCCATCATGGCCGGTATTCATGACAAGTAAACTGCTTCAGCTTCATTCCTTACGTGTTTTCGGAGCAGACAAAGAGTGTTTTGCTGTCGGGTATCAACAAGAATCCTCGCTTGTAATATTCTGCAGGAAGAAATAACAAAGGCGTAAGCCAATTGATAAATATTCGTTGTTGTTAGTTGTGTGGTACACGTTTCAGTTAGTGTAAATTGTGGTATTCCTCGTCATGTTTGTTGTTACCGTGAGGTGGTGTAGGTGTTTGCGTCATGGGTGGCGTGGCGTGGCGTGGCGTGGCGTGGCGTGGCGTGGCGTGGCGTCATGGGTGGCGTGGCGTGGCGTGGCGTGGCGTGGCGTGGCGTGGCGTGGCGTGGCGTCATGGGTGGCGTGGCGTGGCGTGGCGTGGCGTGGCGTGGCGTGGCGTGGCGTGGCGTGGCGTGGCGTGGCGTGGCGTGGCGTGGCGTGGCGTGGCGTGGCGTGGCGTGGCGTGGCGTGGCGTGGCGTGGCGTGGCGTGGCGTGGCGTGGCGTGGCGTGGCGTGGCGTGGCGTGGCGTGGCGTGGCGTGGCGTGGCGTGGCGTGGCGTGGCGTGGCGTGGCGTGGCGTGGCGTGGCGTGGCGTGGCGTGGCGTGGCGTGGCGTGGCGTGGCGTGATGTAGTGGTGCTCAATGTTCTTGCATGTGCGATGCATTGCGATGCGATGCGATCAGCGCTATAGGTCTCTAATTTCTCATACCATACCTGGAAGTGGCGAAGGTTCTTGCACTGGCGATTCCCTTGAAGGACCTAACATAGTAAAAGGTTATTTAAATATTCTGGTTATTACTTAAGCAATATCGGAGTTCGACCTTTCCGACCTTTATCTTTAAAAAATAAGATTTGTAACGCCTATTTTTACGAAAATACCTTCTTTTCCCAACACACAAATATTACGCAATGGTACGCCCCCGTTAGTTTTTAATTAAGGTCATGCAGTCGTGAGCCAATTCAGTTGGAAGTTTGACGTTTATAGTCTAAATGTATTAAAGAAAGGTTTTCGTTTTCTCTTACTAAGAGTCATTGTGTTCATAAATGGACTGTATAACGGCTGTCAAAGTCGCCTTCACAGTTCGTCCCCCTTTCTTGTTTTGCTGTATTTGTGGTAGTGAATAGCGATAACAAATATATACCTGGGTTTTGATAGTAGCAACAGACACCCGCTTTTCTGCTGAGCACCGTCGAGCCATCATGTCCGTAATACGTAACCTCAGCAACAGACGTAGCTTGGATGTCTCCGGGAGGCATTATATTCAAGGGATCGAGAGTGGCAAGGTACGAAAAACTCAACTCTTCTTTGAAACGAAGTTCTTTGATATCCTTCAAGAAAAGTCAAGAGACATGAATTAGATTCATTATATCAGATAAACTGCAGATCTACTTCTTTAGCAGTAGCAGTAGCAGCAGCAGCAGCAGCAGCAGCAGCAGCAGCAGCAGCAGCAGCAGCAGCAGCAGCAGCAGCAGCAGTAGCAGTAGAAGTAGCAGTAGCAGTAGCAGTAGCAGTAACAGTAGCAGTAGCAGTACCTTCAGTTCTGGTCCTCCTGGTGTTTCAGTATAAGTCATTCCGCTGGGGCTTTTGAAGACCTCTCTCCAGTATTTTACGTATATAGGTATCATGTGAAGAATCTTGACATTTTGTGCATATTGCTCAGATAATGTACGATCATGGGAGAGCGTTATGTTAAACTGAACATTGTCGCTGGAAAACAATAGAAAAGACTATATGAAATGCTATCAAATAGTAGTAGAGTGTTGACAGCAACTTGAATTACGAGAAAGAGTGAGAAAACGAAGTAGTTTCACTCTCATTATGAACGCTTCCCGGCAAAGGACAGAGAAGATTCTACCAACGGATTTAAGTTTTAGTGGCGCGCGAATCCAGAACGATTTCAAGGGTTTCGCTTTATCCTTTAGTATTTTTTAACTCTAAATGAGTGTGGCTAGCACCTAATCTAACTCCCTAACCCCCCTCCTCTTTCCACCCAATTTTCGATCCGCCCTAACACAATTGCGACTCTTACGCTTCTTTCGTGCTTAAGCAAGCTCCCGCGTGCATCCATGCCAGAACTATTTATAAACATTAAGCATTTACCATTGCTATGAATAAGAGAATAGAGCGTTTTCATTCACGTGACAAGGGGGCCATATTGGTGTACAAAACAATAGAAGCTTTCTGCGCCTTATTACATAAAAATAAACTTCAATTCCCCGAGGATAGAAAATATATTGTTTTGGTACATAAACATAGCCGCTGTGACGTCATCGTGAAAATTAACGCTCTATAGGACATAAATGGATTTAAAACTCACTTTCTCCTTAAGTTTCCTTCGCAGCAAGACTGGGACGTGGAAGGCACGTAACACTTGGACTCCAGCTTCAAGACGGGCTTTGGGTCTGCTGACATGCAGACAGTGACAGCGGTCTCTCCAATCCACATCATGCGGCTTCCTCCTCTCACACCAACCGCTGGCCAGTATTTGGATCCATTGGTAACAATAGAATGATCATTCAAAGTAACATTGAAGTTGAGAGAGATTTCATTTACTGAGGCGTTTGCGACTCCTACGATGCTCGTCACGGTTCCAAAATCGATCGTGCATCGGTCATACATTGTGTCGTTAACTGTTGACTTGCAGACCACGCGCTTGCTTTCAAGACTGGCCTTATTCATGATGTTTGCGCCAACTGTAGGGCGAGGTGACAGATGTTATTGCCATTATAGGAGAAGAGCTGTTTACTGGCGCTATGAGCTGAGAAAAGAACGAGAGTTTGATTTAGCATTAAGATAGGGATAAGATAGAATGTGATATGATAATCTTTCGAAAACGAAATTTGAAAGGGAGATGAAGTTTTTCTGCATTTGTTTGCGAAAATTGTAAACGAAAATATGCATGAGCAAGCCATACCATCCTTGGGTTTACGCTGACCAAACACATTACCAGATTTTACAATATTTTACATATTAATGATATATTGTCGCACCAGCTTAAATTCCACTCTAAAATAACAAATGTCTATCTATGTCTCCGACAATGCATTTTTTCAAGCACGGCTTCACAAATGATTGCAAAAAAAGTCATTCTTTTGAAAAACAAGAATAAGAACAACCTGGGTGGCATATATATAAAGATAGATTTAAAACAAACCTCTACGAGAAGTGGTGTGTTCATCTTTCTCACCAGCACTTTGAATGCCAACTCGATTTCAGAGCCTACTTTGTAGCAGCTCAAGGGATTTACGATGTTGAGTGTGATTATTGGCACTGCAGCTACAGCTGGTGGGACAGCTTTGTGTGTTGTTGGCATCTTGTTTTTATTAAACAAATTTTGATAAGCGATCTGACAGAAAACATCGAGCTCAACTAATGGGTTTATGTTTTGTCGAACTTTCATGTTGAAGTTTCCTGTTATCTTTGTCCCTAGAGTTTAAGATACTAATCAGTTATGAAGGAAAGAATAAAACATCATGTGTTTTGTGGTTGTTTGGCTATATGATTATCATCATGTATCATTATCATGTATCATCATCATATGTATCATCATTATTTATCATCATTATGTATCATCATCATCATGTATCATCATCATGTAGCATCATCATCATGTTTCATCATCATGTATCATCATCATGTATCATCATCATGTATCATCATCATGTATCATCATGTCATGTATCATCATCATGTATCATCGTCATGTATCATCATCATGTATCATTATCATGTATCATCATCATCATGTATCATCATCATGCATCACCATCATGTATCATCATCATCATGTCTCATCATCATGTATCCTCATCATGTATCATCATCATGTATCATCATCATGTATCATTATCATGTATCATCATCATCATGTATCATCATCATGTATCATCCTCATGTATCATCCTCATGTATCATCATCATGTATCATCATCATTTATCATCATCATTTATCATCATCATGTATCATCATCATGTATCATCATCATGTATCATCATCATATATCATCATCATATATCATCATCATGTATCATCATTGTCATGTATCATCATCATGTATCATCATCATGTATCATTATCATGTATCATCATCATCATGTATCATCATCATGTATCACCATCATGTGTCATCATCATCATGTATCATCATCATGTATCATCATCATGTATCATCATCATGTATCATCATCATGTGTCATCATCATCATGTATCATCATCATGTATCATCATCATGTATCATCATCATGTATCATCATCATGTATCATTATCATGTATCATCATCATCATGTATCATCATCATATATCATCCTCATGTATCATCCTCATGTATCATCATGTATCATCATCATATATCATCATCATTTATCATCATCATGTATCATCATCATGTATCATCCTATGTATCATCCTATGTATCATCTCATGGATCATCATCATATATCATCTCATTTATCATCATCAGGTATCTCATCATGTATCATCATCATTATCATCAGCATATATCATCATCATATATCATCATCATGTATCATCTTGTCATGTATCATCATCATGTATCATCATCATGTATCATTATCATGTATCATCATCATCATGTATCATCATCATGTATCACCATCATGTGTCATCATCATCATGTATCATCATCATGTATCATCATCATGTATCATCATCATGTATCATCATCATGTATCATTATCATGTATCATCATCATCATGTATCATCATCATGTATCATCCTCATGTATCATTCTCATGTATCATCATCATGTATCATCATCATATATCATCATCATTTATCATCATCATGTATCATCATCATGTATCATCATCATGTATCATCATCATATATCATCATCATATATCATCATCATGTAACATCATGTATCTTCATCTAAAAAAATGCATTAATAATTCATAAAGGAAACACAATAGAAATCATGTCTGTGAAGGAGGTTGATTCGTCTTCATTTGCATAAACTTTTACTTGGATTTTCTCTATCAAACTTGGTTCATTTCGTAAAGAATTCGGTACATCATGAGTTTTTAGGCCGCTTAATAAACGCGACTGCGCCTCGTGTTTTATACCCGATAAAACAATCCCGCTAGTTTATTAAACATTACGTGTCATCATCATGTATCGATCATCGTCCTCAAAATCAGTGCCCACAAAAAAACAAAAGATTTCCTTAAACAGCTAACAACAAAGTAGTTCCAAGTTGAGTATGTTACGATAAAATATCTTTTTCGCCGTCGACATTTTGTATGTAAACTCCAAAAACAAAAGGATGAAAAAGTGGCTAAAATCTGCAAAGGAAATGTTAGTGGCAATAGTCTCCATTACTATATATGTGAAGCCTTCATACCTTGAAATGGTCTATTTTCAAGTAATATAGCTAATTTCTTACCTAGAGGAACATTTGCTACTGGTATGTCATTAAGCATGGTGTCATTCATCTTCGTAACTGTAGTGACGACGTCCTACAGGAGAAGTGTACGACGCTTTGACAAAATCAAGATAGGTTGAGTAGCATTTGATTACCGCATTCTTTGCATCGGCAGTTGATGTGTTGGTGTGATTGCATTCAAGATTGAAGGAGAGTGTGTCATCGATGGAGAATCTAGTGGCAGCTGTGTCGTTTTGAGGAGTCAGTGCACAGGCCAGCGTTGGCTCAATCTAAATCGAGGTAAAAGCTGTACAATGTCGTTCAAAGGCATTGGATATCGCAGAAACACTTGAATGGGATAATTGGACTTCAAACTTTGATTTGAATGGCTGGGTAAATGAATGTATGGGTGGGTGGAAGGGATGGGATAGGATTGGGTGAAATGAAGGGTGAGTGAGTGATTGAGTTGAAGGGATGGGATGGGGTGAAAGGATGGATAAACGAATGGATGGGTGAGTGAGTTAAAGGGATGGGATAGGGTGAATGGCTGGATGAATGAATGGTTAGGTGAGTGAGTGAGTGAGTTGAAGGGATGGGATAGAACGGCATAAGATGGGATGGTATGGGAAGGGATGAGGTAAATGGCTGAATGAATGTATGGATGGGTGAGTGAGTGAGTGAGTTGAAGGGATGGGATAGAATGGCATGGGATGGGATGGGATGAGGTAAATGGCTGAATGAATGTATGGATGGGTGAGTGAGTGAGTTGAAGGGATGGCGTGGAAAGGGATGAATGGTATATGAATGGCTGATAAATGAATGTATGGATGATTGGAAGGGAAGGGATGCATGGATGGATCACTTACGCGCCTATTGTCAAGTTGAATTGAATGTAGAAATGTACCTTTTTCATGTAAATGGCTTGTTGTGCTACATGCAGCATATTGGGTCCACTGCTTAGACCAGCTCCATTCCAATGCTTGGAACCATTTGCAAGCAAAGGATGATCTGTCAGATTGACCTTCCATTGTATTTCGATCTTATTGTGGACATCCGACTCAGCAGTCACCTTAGAAGATAAAACAATAAGGACCACTAGTTTATTCAAAGCTCTTTTATTACTTCAAATATTAACAGAAACATCTTACTGTAAGGTTCTTGAAATCCAACGTAGCGCTGTCGAAAAAGGTAAGATCATTGGAGCTTTTAGTGTATTGCGGAACTGGATCAACGTTGCCACCAGGACCAGCGCCAATATTTGAGCCTTTTGCACTGATTTGTACATCTTGGATAGGCATGAAAGAGAAGTCGTTGATGGCAGAAGTCACTTCCACAAAGAGCGGGAAATTTAGGTGCGGCATGTCGATGATCATACGGTATTGCAAAATGTCTTCAATTTCAAACACTACAATACGAAAGATGTAAATAAACACAATCAAAAAGTAGGACATCTTGACATACAGTACGTGTGAAGACAATCCATTCGGGGCATCAAATTCTTGCGGTAGTAAACTCACAACAAGATGCGCGAAAGTCGGTCTCATACTAAAAAAAACGCAGTACTAGATCTAGAGAACAGATACTAAACTTGCTGCAATGGGAAAGAATATGAATAACAATATTTAGTGATATATACTATCAAATGACCTTTAGACATCTTGTTGTGTGAGTAGTGTGAATAGTTACATATCTATTTTAGAGGTCTCTCTTGTAAATCACCTTATGGTGACAGCGATAACCTCAATAAAGATTATTTATTATTATTATTATATAGTCATCAAAGAATAGACTTCATCGGCTGGGGTGTAATGTTTTCCCATTTCAGACGTCCACGTGTCATTCTCCTGAGAATGTAATTCTTCGCGTTGCATTGTATCCATATTCATGTGTCTTTTTGCTTAACAGTAAAACAAAGAAATGATACTCTAGGGAATGACACGTGAACGTCCTAATGTGGAACGCAAAAACTTTTCACTTGAGTGAGAAACGTGGAAGTTTAAAGGCATACGTTTTGCCGTCAAAAGTACTGACAATGTTGTTAGGGGCAACAGCATTAAGTTTTATTACGTCGACACAATCCAATCCAATTTTACATTTTGTAGTGTATATAGTTTTCATTTCCTTTCGTATTATACATGATCTACAAAAGCACTTTATTTCTTTGCTATGTGTTTGAATAAAGTTATTAATATATTTACACCAGTACAAGTCTTTTCGCTTTTAGACTTGTCAGTGTAATAACCTCATGCCGTTGCCACTAACAACATTGTCAGTACTTGTGACGGCAAAACTTATCTTATCAAGTGATAATCGAGGTATCGATACTTACATGATTTTGAAGGTTCGGTGATTCGAGTAAGCGTGACCTTTGGAAACACTGCATAGAGCGAAGGGCTAGAAGACACAGGGCTTATTTTGTATTCGGTCGATGTCTTGGTACCTGTTGCTTCGCAGACCATATACAGGTTGGCCAATGGATGAATGGTTGACTTGACGATTGTATTAAAGATTACACTCGAAACACCGGCTTGAGGTAAAGAATTCACAGTGAATGTGATTTCGCCATTTGAAACTGTATGCAGGCTGCTAGTCTCACCATCGCTGGCTACGTATTTAGACACGTCAAGAAAAGTCGAGCTGCACTTGACTTTTAGGTTCGTGTCAGGTGCGAAGGTACTTGCGGACTGATTGTGTGACAAAGTTATGTTAAAAGTAATACTATCCCCTGGTTTATAGAAAGTATTGTTTTGAAGTACAGGTTTGACGACGATTACTCCCGATGGAGAGGCAATCGGTGTACTACGCCTAACAATATGATGTTCTGCAGATCTTCGGTGCCTTTGCTTTAGGGCTGCAACATCAATACGTACGTTAGCAGTGTCCATCCGCTGGTTGAATTCCTGCCCTTCGTTTTCTGCGCTCACGATCAGGTCAAAAGAAGCACCATCGTGTGCTATAAGACTTTTCGACACCCTTATCGTCCCAGAATGCTTTTCGATGCTAAAGAAGTCTTCTTCGTTGCCTCTAGTGATACTGTATTCAATACCGGCACAAGGACAGGGAACCTCTTTTGCACAACTTTTTCTGTCTTCATCATATGCACCAACAGCAAGAACAATGGCACCAACTTCACTATTGGCTGTTATCTGGGCAGTATAGGACTTCTGTTCAAACTGTGGTGAGTTGTCATTAGCTGCAAGAAAACACACCCACATATAAGTACTGACAAACAATATGCCGATTGAATAATGGTATTTCCATTAGAGTGTAAACCATACATCTATGAAATAATACTGACTAATTAGTACTGACAAAATAGCGTCAATGAAAACAAATATAATAGATGAGTTTAGAGCTATTTAGTTTTTGTTTGTTTGTTTTTATTGATGTTTGTTGTTGTTGTTGTTTTGTTTTAGCTATTTCTTGGATATATGGTTTGCATTTATTAACTATAGAACCCTTATATAATAGCATTGTAGTACCTCTTGCAGCTCTTTGGAATACAGCTCAATCTGGGGGACAAAACAATAGGTTACAATTCTCAGGAGATTGGAATTCTTCTGTTTTGTCTTCCAGATCGAGCGGCTTATTTACGCGTCACATGCAAGGGGTCTACAAAAATCAAGAAAGCTATGATTGCTGAGAATCATAAGGAAATGTTTCATATTCAACAAGTAAAGCTTTTGACAGAAACTGCAGTAGTTGAGGATACTCAAAAAGAGGTTAACTTGTAACTAGTAGAAGATATCAAGTCCATCAACAGTTATCAAGGAGTTGAAAATAATATATCTACCCATCCTTGCGGTTTCAGCTTTGTAGCTTTTCAGGTGACTAACTTTATCGAAATAAGTGTTTAAAGGTTTAAACGCTACAGTGAGGTTTTGCATTAGAATTCAAGACCGAGGGCCGCAAACCCCGCGAAGTCTGGTGAATTCTAATGCAAAACCGCGCCCGTGCGTTTTAACTGGTTTAAAATATCAACTAAGCCCTAAATTCCATTGTATCGATGGAAAACACAAAATACTAAATTATATTGATTTCAGAGAGGTACAATAATGGAGTTTTGTTCTTCTGGAAATAGTGCTTAGCATATATCTTTGTTATTAAAAACCTATCCCGGGATTAGTATAATTCAGCCCCGCTTTCCCCTGTTGATATCAACTCCGCCCCCGTCTTTAAATGAATAAAAATTCACATCACAATTATACTCTCCCTAATCTCACTCAATCACCTGGACTGCGAGTATTCCATCTAGACACAACCCTCTCTCAATCACCTGGACTGCGAGCATCCAGTCTAGCTACAACCCTATCTCAATCACCTGGACTGCGAGTATCCCATCTAGACACAACCCTATCTCAATCGCCTGGACTGCGAGTATCCCATCTAGACACAACCCTCTCTCAATCACCTGCACTGCGAGTATCCCATCTAGACACAACCCTCTCTCAATCACCTGGACTGCGAGTATCCCATCTAGACACAACCCTCTCTCAATTACCTGGACTGCAATCACCTACAACTACTAGACGACTGAATAAATACCCCTGACAATTATACTTTCCCTAGTCTCTTTCAATCACCTGGACTGCGAGTATCCTATCCAGCCTGCACGTTAAGGGATGTCTAGATAAGATACTCGCAGTCCAGGTGGTTGAGCTAGTCATATTTACAGTTGTATGAACACATAAATATCTATTACAGCTAAATTTATACTATCGTAGATTACGACTACTAAACGACTGAATAACATTTCCCTGACACTTATAATCTCCCTAGTCTCTCTTAATCACCTGGACTGCGAGTATGCCATCTAGCCTGCACGTTCAGAGATGACTAGCTGGCATACTCGCAGTCCAGGTGATTGCGTTAGTGATATTTAAAGTTGTATAAACACATAAATATTTATTACAGCTTAATATATACTATCGTAGATTACGACTTCTAGACGACTGAATAAAATCTTCCCTGGCACTTATAATCTCCCTAGTCTCTCTTAATCACCTGGACTGCGAGTATGCCATCTAGCCTGCACGTTCAGAGATGACTAGCTGGCATACTCGCAGTCCAGGTGATTGCGTTAGTCATATTTAAAGTTGTATAAACACATCAATATTTATTACAGCTTAATATATACTATCGTAGAGTACCACTTCTAGTTGACTGAATAAAATTTCCCCCTTACAAATATACTCTCCGAAGTCTCTCTCAATCACCTGGACTGCGAGTATGCCATCTAGCCTGCACGTTCAAAGATGACTAGCTGGCATACTCGCAGTCCAGGTGATTGCGTTAGTCATATTTAAAGTTGTATAAACACATAAATATTTATTACAGTTTAATATATACTATCGTAGAGTACCACTACTAGCTGACTGAATAACATTTCCCTGACACTTATACTCTCCCTAGTCTCTCTCAATCACCTGGACTGCTAGTATCCCATCTAGCCACAACCCTCTCTCATTCAATCACATCGACTACGAGTATCTCATCTATCCGAAATCGTCTCTCAATCACCCTCTCTCAATCGCCTGCACTGCGAGTATCCTATCTAGCCACAACCCTCTCTCATTCAATCACCTGGACTACAATTATCTCATCTAGCCACAATATTTAAGAATCTGGGTTTTCCGCCGAATTTAAGAACCTACATCAAACAATGGATTTAGGGTGTGGGTGTGTTTTAAAGCCAATTTATTACCTGGTTGATCACATGTTTTCCCTTGCCAGCACGGGTGACACTCACACCTATTACTTACGCATTTGCCATTTTTGCACTGAGACTTCAGATGTCTGGTAAAGAGAGAAATACAATTAAAATAGAGTTCAAATAACGTACTTTCGATTAATAATTTGTAATACGAAGAAGACCCAATGAATGGCCCAAAAACGATTTAGCATGTATATAAAGTGATGAAAGAATACCATACTGGGTTGTTTTGGTTTCCATTGTCTAGAACTAGCTTAGATTATTTTAAACCTCTGAACGTAATAGAGTATAACAAGAGAATATGAACTAGTTCATTTTCTCTTGAGTATAATTAACACTCACTCTGCGCATTCACTTTGGCATTTTTGACATTCGATTTCCAATTCCAGTGGGCTAAAGGATCTTACGAATATTCGCTTATAAAGATATGCTAGACTGGACCAGGTGGATGTTCTTGTTTCTATACATTGGCAACCACATTCTCCTTCTTTAACGATGTGGCAAACTTCATCTGTGGAAGGAATCAGTAGAAAGGTTGAGCAAGATATTGGAGAACAAGAGATTGGAGAAAGGATGGGAAGAGAAGATAACAGAACAGAACAGAACAGAACAGAACAGAACAGAACAGAACAGAACAGAACAGAACAGAACAGAACAGAACAGAACAGAACAGAACAGAACAGAACAGAACAGAACAGAACAGAACAGAACAGAACAGAACAGAACAGAACAGAACAGAACAGAACAGAACAGAACAGAACAGAACAGAACAGAACAGAACAGAACAGAACAGAACAGAACAGAACAGAACAGAACAGAACAGAACAGAACAGAACAGAACAGAACAGAACAGAAAAGAACAGAACAGAACAGAAAAGAAGAAGAGTGCTATTGGATCGCGCGGTTTTTCTTCAGCTTCTCTGACTTTACTTTCTCAACAAAATCCAATATGCTAAATTGTTGTTTCATAGGCCGCAAAAATTTTGCAAATCCTAAATTAATTTTTTTTTCGCAGGAAAGGTGGGAAAAACTGAAAATGCAAATATAATTCAAAAGTGCGGGGGAAATTAATAAAGATATTAGAACTCAAGATAGACAGTTCTGATCCACCTGTTTAATACCGCACTGAATAAATTAAAGTTAAGACTGAATCCTAGCATTTAATTTACTTCGACCGTTTTCATTAAGTTTTGAATTCACACCTGCAGACTCGTTGTAACTGGCAGACCCACTTTTAGCTAGTTCAATGATTTGTGCTGCTTTAAGGGAAGCAAATAGATTCTGATTCTGACCAGCTATACTTCATGTATCTAAGATGGAGTGATACTTTTTGCGTGTAAAAAGAACAGTCAACCATGGCCAATTGAAAAACTGAAATTCGCCGTAACGTCGTTTCTTTTAGTTACCATGAGCTGTAATTACTGTTTCTGATATTATGTACATTTTCAAGAGAATTTTTAAGGTAGAAACTCGAGGCTACCGCTACAAGGGCTTTAGCAAAATGGTTTTGACTCTCGGTTATTTGTAATTTATTCTTACTGTTGATCGATCGACTGTTCAATGACCGAATTCGACAGTTCATTATCAGACATGCACCGACTTATTCCCTCCATGTTTCATTCACACATGATGATACCACTGATGTCTAGTGAGTGAACGAACGAGTGGATCTGACGAAAGGCACTAGCCGATGTCAATAAGAAAAATAAAGTTGAAGCGTTTAGCATATAATATGCGTCATAAGAGTTCAGTTGCCATGACACTATTTTAAGAATCGAGGGAGACACGCTCAAAGTCAGAACTAAAATTTCTAATGCGTTTAAGTGATAAAACAGATAACTAACATAAGAAAAACTATCTATTATTACTTTTGCCCTTTTCCAGTTACTTCAAAACAAAATAAATTCATTCTCTAATAACAGCTTAAATAAAAGGGATAAACTCACTCATTGTCAAGTTTCTGCTTACGAAAATTTGCTTTTTGTCATAGAAACACTTTCTTAATTTAAATTTTTCTTCTTCAAAGAGTCCAAAAAGATTTTTAAACCTGTAATTTCCGAAAAAAATTACAATAACTTTTATCTAAATGAAAACGGGGATTATTTTACTTGCCCAAGGATAATAACGGGCCGAAACTGAAAACACCTTTTCTGACAAGACAAATTTGCTATAACACAAACGTGTAGTCGAAAAACTTCTTCTATTTTCACAATCTAATGTTCAATCGGAATTTCTTGGTGTATTTTGAAGGCTTTTGGTGCTACTTTTTTGGAACGAAATCTTCTTGTAAGTAAGCTTCTGGTTTCCTTTGTAAACATTGGGAAGTTCTCCCTTTCGATCTCCGAATAAACGTTATTCAGGTATCATACATAGTCAGCCATTGAATCAGATATAAAGCTATCAAAGTTGAATAATACATAAGGCTAGTTTAGTAGGCATAATCTTAAAAGATCGATCAAATTGCGGTTCCTAGAATTTGTTTGTAAGTTAAACCAAAAAACCTTGTAGTATATCCTGAGAATATATGAAGCGAAAATTAGAAGTAGTTTGTACTCACCACCAACGGGTCTACTTTTCACCGCTCCAGCGAAAACAAACACCAGAAAAGATATAATCCCCCAGAAAAAAGCGGCTCTAAAAGGTCATAACGAAGACAGCCTCACATTCGCTGAAAACTGAGACTTCAAAATGGGTTGAAATCTGTTCCCGCGAGTTTGCACCTGTCGTTGGAAAAAACTAGATCCTTTCTTCGTCAAAACTGGCTTCTCGTTTTGTTTACCGAGGTTCCTTTCTTACGATTGGGTGTCCCTGAAGTCTTAAAAATCGAATCTCATTTAAAATTCAAAGCTTATGTAAATACAAATTGAGATATGATAATAGCCCTGCTGGAAAGTTCACTTGCAAGATGAATTAATTGTCCGGTTACTACGTTTACAGCGTAAGTTGTGCTCTTTTAGACATCATGGTTACCGAGAGTGATGAATTTCTTTGCCGGGGGAAACCCTTGGATTTTAAGAATTGATGAATAAAAACGCGAAGAGAAAAATAGTCATCGAAATTTATTTCGAAATGAGTTTTCGAGGAATCTAGAGGCAAATCCTCCCAAACTTCAAAATTTGACATTTGACAAAAATTATGTGCCACAAACCAGTTCTAATATATAACGCGTGACGTAGTAAATGAAATTTCAATTATTTTTGACAAAAAAAGTGAAAAAAACTTAATTGTAAAAACTTAATTGTAAACTTAATATTTCGATCAATAAAGAGTCACGAAGGTTGAACGAGAAACAACTCGCAAATTAAATAAAATAAACGTTAATTTTATCCGGACTGCAAAGTTATTACAACTTAATTAAATTTTGGAACAGATAAGAAACTGACAAAAGAAAAATGAAAACTGGCCGGAAAAGCTAGTCCTATATTTTGTTAGGTGATACAACTACTTTAGAAATGCTTCGATTCATCAAAAGAGTTCGACGTTCTGTTGTTATAGAGTGAATACGTTTAGCTATAACAAACTGTGCTGTGGGGTATAAATTACGGACTGACAAACTAGTTCATGTGATAATATATCTAAATTACTAGCTCCTGTATGAGCGGATCTAGGGGTGGTTGGTCCGAAACATCCTAATCCTAATCCTAATCCTAATCCTAATTGCGAACCTCCTGTTTAGACCATCTTAAAGAAAGTAGCCAAGCCAATCTGTATCGGGTTCTTTATTTAGTTTTGTTTTTGTATTATTTTCAGTTGGCCCAGTTTTTTAACCCGTACCCACAGTCGGCAGGATCCGCCCCAAACTTGCTTGACTTGTGGCCAAGCTGCGTAAATTAAGTATATTTATTGAAATAAATTCGCAGAAAATTATATTTAATTTCAGTCATTTTTCTTTAAGTCTTAGCCTGCGCACAGCTGAATGACAAAACCTATGTGAGGTTTTTTGAGTTTGCGAAATTCTGTAAAATGAATAGAAAAATCGAGAAAAAGAAATAACTAGAATCTTTTCATGAAGTGGGATTCCTGTGGTATGGCAAAGCACCATGGGTTTTCGTTGCATAGCAACAAGGTCCAAAGCAAACTCCAGTTGTGTATAAAGAAACTACAGCAACAAGAAGACTCAGAGAGACGAGAGGATTTCAAGACTTTTACAGCCGATTTAAAACGTTTTTCGCAGAAGGAATATGTATAAACTTGATCTACCACTCGACCTGAAAGAAAATGCTGCTATAGAGAGAAGACGAAACAGGGAATTGCAGCGTCAGAGCCGAATTTTTAATGCTCGAGTTCGAACTATTGGAGTAAGTTGATCTCTTGCCTATTTGTGCTATAAAGATTGTCGAACTTTTTTATTTTTATTACTCATTATAAACATTTTCCAAATAACAATCCTAAAGCTTTGAGAAATCTAAAATATGTAGATCTCATTCACTATTTGGATATCGAAAAGCTCGAGTTAGTATCAGAGAAGTAGTTGGAATTCACTAGCATTGAATTTGAACCAAAAATTGAATATCAAGAATATTTTAAAGCTTACAGATTTAGTGTTTCGATAACGTTTTTAGTAAAAACTAAAATAAGTTAATAAATCGTTTTGCTCCAGATTGATGTTCAAGCCTTAGAGACGCAAGTCGTAGACAGAAAACGCCAAGAGGAAGAAGAGAGACGAAGGCACAATGCTTTTGGTAAGACTCCAAAAATGAACAAAGAACAAAATTTGTGAATAGCTATTAAGTACTAATCTTCTTAAATTCCCTCCTATTATTTCAGCTGCTGATTTGACAAGAAATGATAAGATATGTGCTTTAATGGAAAAGAGGCAGGAACATGACATCAGGGAATTGAAAAAGGAGTTAAATACCTTCCGAAGTGAACATCAACGTCCAGAAGATACAAGAGAATGGGATCTTAATGATCCAGACTACCTAAAGAAAGACAAGCCTGCAAGAGTGTCTGATGATGATCCTAGGTGTGGTATTGCCTCTCTGCAGAAGTTCTTGGGGGAAGACTTGAGTTCTAAGGAGCGCAAGAAGTTGCAAGAAGAACAGATGAGGTATAATAGAGGCTTTCGTTTACATCTTCCTTATAAAGTACTGTAGGATTTGGTGGACATATCAATCTATAGCTGTTTCCGATTGACATTCCTTAAGCATGTGCCCTTGGAAAACCTCTTTTTTTTGACAAAAACCCTTTTCTTCAGGATATATATTTATTTGTATGATTCCATCCTTGCTTTGAAAAGGAAAGTGTTCAAATTGTCCATGCTAATTGATTGTTCCCAATTGATAGGGAGTGCATCAAGCAACAAGTAGGTGAAAGAAACCAATCTAAAGCCAACCAAGAATATGCTGATCATCTTTACGAACTCAAGGCCAGAGAACTAGATCAAAGGGCTTGTGAGCTAGCCATGGCTGAAGCGGACTGTCGGCGTGCAATTAACATGGCAACTAAGGATTTTAATGATGCACTCAAAAGGGAAAAGCAGACAAAGGAACAACTTGAAAAACAGCAAGAACAGGATGACAACTTCACAGAAATCTCTAACCAAGTATTTGGAGATATGCTTACTGAAAACCCTGATGTTGCACTAAGTGCTTTTGGCTCACATCGGGTTATCACTGATAGATGGAAGGGTATGAGTCCTGCGCAGCTGGCACAGATTCGATACATACAACAGGAACAGTTTAAAGAAAAAGAGGTGAGTTTAAAAGAAACATAATGTTGGTATACTTTGCCGGCATGAGAAATTGACTTCCTATCTTGCTATTCTTCGAGATGGCAGCCATGTCTTTGGCTTTTGATTATCTTGGGAATGCTTAATTACAGCCTGACAATATCTCCATATACCTTAAGCAGCTTTATATATGGCAGAGATTCTTTACATCTTCAGTTAAATATACAGTGTACAATTATGCCTGGCTGTACAATGCATATTATAATATGTAGTGTGCCAGCTAATCTTTGTAGCCTTTCATTATTAAAAAAATTGATTACCATAAATTGTTTTAATCAACAGCGATTGAAACAAGAAGAAGAAGAACGCCAAAAAGAATATGAAAGGCTTCTCTTAACCCAAGCTAAAGCTGGAACATTGATGGAAAGAGAACTGGAAAGAAAGAGAAAACAGCAAGAAAGAGATCAAGCTCTTGAGAATCAAAGACTAGCATCTGAACAGAAAGCAATGTAAGTAATATATAAGAATCCAGAATTTTTGTTTTTCTAATACACAAATTGCTGTCGCTAAGGCCTAGGGCAAATGTCAAACTCTCCATGCACCGAACTGATAAATAAATGAGGTGGCATTCTTTGATGTAATTAAGTTCAGGTGCATGGAAAGTTCGAGGTTTGCAGTAGGCCTTAATAATACATTATAGTAATGTTACAGAATTCTTTTCCAAATTAATATTCATGGAACATTATTTATGTGTTGGTATCAAGATGTAGCTAGGGGAGTGAATACTTCTCTGAAAAATTGGTTTACTTAGGGATCATTCCTCCCCAGTCAACAGTCCCATGGAGCAACAGATCTCAGACAATGTTAATAATATGACTGTGGAAGGACTAACTTGTTTTTTTGTGTGCTTGGATAACATTAAGATAGAGGATAGTAAATGTATGACTATTAATTTCACTGTCGACAACAGAAGCTGGAAAAAAATATTACTTTTTCCAGCTTCTGTATTCAATAGTATTAAACCTTGGACAGCAACAAAATGCCGTAATATTTGGTAAGTTGTCATGGATACTGCAATAACATATCTGAACCCTTATTTTTTGCAGACAAGAGTATATTAACAAAGAGGTTTACTCGAATCCTCCTACAGCAGCCTACTTTATGCAGTTCAATACAACAAGCAGATAAAACAGACAAGACTCTAATCTTAGAGTACTGTACATTTGAATGAATTGTAAAGAAATATTTTACATTGCTATTGAATAGGTGTCGTTGGATTGTGCATATTATATATTCAATAATAAAAAAGAATTACATAAAATCTTTTCTTTTACGGGTAATCACTTGAATACTTTGAAAATTGAGGGCACTTTATGTAAAGCACTCACTGGTATTATATTTGCCAAAGTTTACAATTATTATGTGCAAATTTTGACATTTTCAAGATTTCTTAAAGCAAACTCATGTTGTTTTTTTACTTTGTACATCAGAAAAACTTAATTTTAAAATAACAATAAAAACATTATATTTAACAGCAACTGATCAAGTATTCAAGCTAGCCTACTGTACATCTAGATGAAACCAACACAAATTTAAATTTCATCTATGGGTTAGCTGTGGAATGATGTTGTTTAGGGGTTTGATAAATGTTAGACTTAGACCAGTATTTCTCTTTGGTCTCTAATGGCTTAGCTCCTATCACCATTGAGGTTAATTTTAGGGAAATTATATATCTGGAACACCTGAATTCAATGAATTCTTTGACTGAAGTCCTGCCGTCTGCAATGTTGACAGTCAACTTGTAATTGATGTGCATAATTATCATAATAATTTAAGATTCATTAGAGAGAAGAAGGATTGTTGAACGTATTGTAGTTAGAAGATGATTCTGCCTTCGCGGATGAAATTGGAGCTGATAAAAGAAAAAGTCAAATACTAGTGCAGGTATAAAACAAACATTGTGTATAAAACAAACATTGGACTCCCTGGTTGGACTCTGGTCAAGGTGAAACTTTTTAAGTGCTATGCTACACATCAACTCTAACCCATTTGGCTAACCCAATGTTTTACACAACTCAAATCTACTGGCAGAAAACACTTTTCTTTGTCTATTATATTTACATATCATTACCATATCAGTGCTTGATCGACATGTGAATATAATGGCAAAAAAAGTACTCCCAGTAGATTTGAATTGGGTAAAACAGCATTAGCTGAATTGGTCTATAACATATGCCCCACCCCCCCCACCCCCCACCCCACCCCACCCCCCCCCACCCCCCCCCCCATCTTTCTCTCAGGCCACAGTGCATAGAAAGGAAATATTTTCTTGCATCCACATCAATTAGCTTGAAATTTCTTTATTTTTTGGTGGGGGTGGGGTGGGGGGGATAAGCTAAGGAATGGGGAAAGGGGTGGTTGAGTATGAGTCTGCATAATTCATTAATTAAAGGCGTGTTATTTATACCAACCTGATTCAGAGTAATTACAGGTTATAAGTCTCTTTTCGTGAAGGTTGAGTATAGAATCAGCAATGATCCTGGCTGTTTTTTTCTAGAAACAATCACAGAAAAAAAGTATTCCAAAAATGATCATGATTGCTCACACACACAAAACCACATTTCCTCTCTGCTGGAGTTCCAAATACAGACCTTTAATTTGACTAAACCCTGAATCAACCTCTGAGATAATTGCAGTGAGGACATGGATCATGACAGCCAAATTCATAGCTTGATTAAATCAGATTGTAGCATGTTATAATATTGTGTAGTTCCAGAAATCATCCATATACCCACCCCACAGAGGAATTTGGAATTTCCAAAGAGTAGGAGGTCAGAGAAAGAAGGAAAATTACAGAGTTTGTATGGAAGAAAATTGGAATTTCCAGGGGGGGGGGGATGAGTACCACCCACTTGCGCAACCAATAAGAACACATGATTTTTAGGATACCAGACCAGAAAAACAATAAACATATCCTACCTGGTATCCACCAGACGTGACCATAACAATTGGTATGTTTCTTGTCCTGGCTTCCTGGAAAACTATTTGGTCTCTTTTGATTATTCCCTGTTAGTAAATTTTGTTATAAATGAAGGACCTAATAATATGATTTTTGGGCAATTTTCTTGATGATTTACTAAATGTAATTGTATCATCACTCTATAATCCCATATAAGCAACTATTGTTAGTATTACAGCTGTATTTTCAAATTCTCTTTTCTGTCAAATTAAAGATTAATTTACTATAGATCATTTCCATTCACATTCTTTTGAGGGAAATTATGACTTATGGAATCAGTCTAGTATAGTTCAGGATATAATTAATCTGCAATAGGACTATATGTCTATCCGATTTGGAAATAATATTAAATTTTATTGAATTCAAAAAAATTCCTCTCACTGCCAAATTGGACTCGGGTTATTGGCCTCTTCCTAATTTAACATACCTGTGGTGAAATGGATAGATTACCCAGAGGGTCACCCTCTAACACATCCGTTCCCGCATTATATAACAATATCTGGCTTGAATTCATCCAGTACATTAGGAACATGTCTAGGAAACAAATATACATGTAACTCCATCTATTAAGCAGGCAGTTTGGAAATGACAAGGAATTAAAGGTTTTTCATATGTTGTGCCTTTGTAGTAGAGCAAAAAAAAAGGTTGAAAATAAAAAAAGCATCTCAAACCTCTGTATTATTGGAAGATACTCCTCATCAGTAGTTAAGTGGTTAAGTTCTATATTTCTACTTATTGCACCTGAAATAAAATATAAACCAGTTTTTTGATTATCAAGCAAGCTTGCCTTGCCATTTTTCTTTGAAACAAGAGAATGCAAAAACAAGTAAATATCACTATTTGCCATGCTTAGATCAAATTGTTTCAGGGAATTTGCATTGACTTTCTGAACAATCGACATTGTCACACAGCAAACTCAAGGCCAACAAATATGATTACATCCTAATTATACAGAAATTGGTCTACACAAGTAGATTTATTAGATACTATTGCTTACGTTGGCCATTGTATGATTATATAGTTATTCATAGTAGCTATATAATATACTTACTTTTTACCCTCATGGCACCTGGATAGATATAAGCATTATAAACATCCATTATGTAGACTTGCTTGTCACCCATGAAATCAGCTTCATGTCCATTTCCCTGATCAAAAATTAAAACTGATATTACACTTTTTAATTTTATCATTATTACAGCTCAGTCTGTTGATCATAGCCACCCAACGAATTATGTTTTAACTAAAATGCCACTGAATTCTTTCCTGCTAAGTATTAATTTTCATCAGTTAAAAGACTGTTTTATTAAAGTGTCTTGTAGTGTCTAGCCAGAGAAGTGACCAAAAGGAGTAACTATACAAAGTATTTCACATTTTAATCGAAGTAATATTGATCATCCAGGGATGTAGTCCTGAGAAGGACTGTGTTTTGACGGATGTTTCGACAACCTGAGCGAAGTCATCTCAGAGTCCGTGAAGAATAAAGTCAGAATTGGTCATATTTATCTGCCATGAAACAAATCCTAAGGAACCTAAATAGCGTAATTAGTGGCAATGGTCTAATGAGTGCGATTCAATGTTTCGTGTATTAAAGTATTTGTCGCAGTAAAGTAGTGAAATAATTTTAAATATATGCAGTCATGCGAGTGAGTTTATGAGTTCACATGCAAATACACAAATTCTCACTGTATGATTGGCTAACCTAGTAAACAAATTAGTTAGGTGGTCAAATTTCTGAGCATCACACTATAACTGAATCATTGTCACAAAGTCACTGACAGAGATGGTTGGAACCACAACACCATGAAGGCAATTATTATACCTAGAAACAAACCTTCATTCTCTAGACTGACAACTAAAAATAATTACAGACTGCAAATTATGTAATTTTCCAGGGAGTTATTTAGGAGGTTTTAAAGAAATTCTCATTTTTTAAAATAATGTTAAAAATATGGATAATTTAGTCTTACTAACCTGATGTGCATCCAAATCTATGATCATGGCTTTCTCAACACCCAAGTATTTGAATAAAAACTAAAAAATGATAGATGGAAATTTTTTTATGTATCTTGAACATTCTATTATTCCTCAATAATAATGCTACTGCACCTCAAGTTTCAGAATAACTGATTACTGTACATCCCCGCTGATCTGAAATTTTATTTTGCCAATCAGAATTGAGAAAATTTGCTAACTGAGGTGTCACTTTATCTCCTGAAATGGTGGATTTCTAGGCCACCAAATTAAAAATAAAAAATAAAATAAGCACTCGATAACAGTGATTATTTTATAATCATTATTTGACTTTTTTTTAAATAAAATTTAAAATTTTTATTTTTAATAAAATTTAAACATTTTATTGACATGGGCGCACATATTTATTTTTTTTTGCAGGTCAAATTTCACAGTCTTCATGATCCTCAGTTTTGCACTGGCGTCACTTCTACATAGGTCACTTATATTTCATATCAGCTGGATGTATATAAAGACAGTATTTGTTGGTAAAATTAACCTTGATGGCCAAAGTAATATCAGCATATGCACAGAAACCTCCTCCTTTATTGGCCGAGCAATGATGAAATCCTCCTCCTAGAAATTTAAGCATGTAGATAATATGTTTGTAGATAAAGGTTGGCAAAATTATGATCAGATATATTATTGAATTACGAAACTTTAATTTTTTTCTTACCAATATTTATTGACCATCCTCTTTCAATAGCAAGTTTAGCAGCCTTCAGAAAAAATTAAAATTCATTAAAATTGAAATATTGTTACTGGTCAAACTGATAAGCAATGAAAGAATTGACTAAAAAAGTTGACATTGTCCTATAACCAGCCATTATTTAAAGCCCTATACAATCGAGACTTCCCCTTCCAAGCAACAAAATTGTTTCAACAAAATTATTACCACTAGCAATACCGCCGCCCTCCTCTGAGCTTCAAAGAACATACCAGGATTGTGCCTCCTGTCTGTAATCTAAGTGGTTTCAGAAGTTTGTGTTGTACAACAAAATTTGGTAGAAAGGCCACAGGTGGTACCTCACATATTTGGGCAACAACTACACTCCACTAAGAAAAAGAAATGTAGTTAAAGTTAGAAACAAGCTCAGGTCCATTATATATACAATGTCATGGTAATTGTGTACTTCATGATTAGCTGACACATGTCGGTTGACTATTGCCTGACTGTTGGTTGACAGTCACTCAACTATCAGCCGACTATCGGCAATGTGTTGATTGTGTATCGGTCCACCATCGGCCAACACACAGTCGAAAGTTGCGGTACTTCTTCGGCTTTTGTTGTTGGTCGATGCACAGCCAATGCACTACCGAAAGTCGGTGGATTATTGGTAAAGTGTTGGTCCGTTGTTCGTCTTGTCAATATCTACCCCTAACAGGGCCTCAATGGGTGCCATGTATGGTGCCGGTTAGCAAGGTTTTGTACATATCAATACATGAACCTCTACTAATGAATGTATATGTGTGTTATATTACTATGGTTTTTTGCTGCCGTCAATCAAAATAATGAGTCAGTACCATTTATGTTCTTGACTGGTGGCAGTAAAAAGCCAATTTCACAACAAGCCATTGAAATGTCTGAATTCGCAGAATATTAAAAATCACAGTAAAATTCATTAGTGCTGCACATACCTTGAGGCTATCGAGGTATTTCTTTGTGTGTACAACCAATAAATCTTCTGTTGCTGCCTCCCTGGGCTCTACTATAGTACTGTCATCTACAAGCTCGGCTTCTATTAAAAAAAAGGAAAGTCTTTTGCAATTAATATGCAAGGACAGCACCCCAGATGACAACTGACAGTTGACTATAGCTATTTTTAGTCAAAATCCTACTGTTACTCCATCAACAGTCCACCATCGCCTAACTATCGCCTAAGATTTAAATGTCATACTACTTAACAACTGACGGCTAACACTATGGAGCTGGGAAATTTTTTTCCCAAAAACAATTTGTTTGCATGAAGAAACAAAAATCACATCAAACAGCAATCTAATAAATGAAAAAAAGCCATAAAACAGTTAACAGACGGTGGACACCAACATCTTAACGTCTATAGTTCACTTTTACGAGACTGATAGCCTACTATTGTAAGATCGCTACAAATGGCTGACAGTTGGTGTGCAGTGTAACAGCTGATAGTACTAGTCAGTCGACAAATGAGAAATAGTTGGTCTTTTAAAGGCAGCATCTGGGTTATATTTAGCAATTATTATTCACCAAAGGCAAAGTGAATATCAGGGAATATTTACCGAGACATGAGTCTTTGAGCAGCGAGGTAAATTTTCTCCATATTCACTGAGCCTGAAGTTATAATTGTTTTAGCATATACCAACTTGTGTACAGAGTAACTTATTTTTATATACAATAATTCAGTAAAAACTAACAAACAGAAACTTTTAATTTGCTTGACAAAAAATTCATAGAAAACAGTAAGCAAAATTTTAGGCCATACTACATTGCCTTTTTAGTATTGATAGAAATGGCATTTACATTTTTTCAATTTCCTGCAAAAAGATTGCCAGAAGATGCTATCAATATTCTGAGATTCAGAGGTGAATATCGTACAATATTCACCTCCCATTAACCAATGAGCATGCATGTTCTTAGGGAATACACAAGTTGGTTTATGCTAATCTTGCATTTACCAGTTTTCCAATGCTAAGACACAATTCAGTTATAATACAGCACACAAGAAGTGATGTGTAAACATGAAAGAAGTGTGAGGAGAAGCAATGAAAAGCTGCATGCATGTACACACAGTGGTGTTAGCACCATGCTATATTTACTAATATGGCACAGTTCTCAACCAATCAAAGCATGCATAGCAAAGAATTGATTGACTCCGACGAAGGACTAACGTCCGAAACGTCAGTTTTCTATTTTCACTACAGTGTAAAACTTATAAATCTACGATAACTTGTTTCATTAGAAACACCGACGCAGTCCACGCTAGTTTCACTAGCCATCATCTACATCCATAGCAAGGTGACAAAATGATCAATCATTTTTAATTATAATGACACGATAAATTTGATGCTGATTGAACATCCCATAAATATCCCACATATTTCTTTATAAGTAATTATGAATATCATGGATAATACCTTTTAAAAAGCTGAACACCCTTCCCCACTTGCCAGAATCAAACGGATGAAGTCTTTCAAGTCCAAGAAAGCCAATGTTATATGAAGAAGAATACACTATAGGCCATTGGGTTGCATTGATCTGTAGATACAAATGCGTCCCCGAATTATCTTTGCTGCTGCCACTAAAAATAAAACAAAACTTTTATATTACAATAATTTATTTGTTTCTAAGATAAATAAATTTACACTAGATGTCTTTAAAATTAAAATACGATAACCTAACCTATACTTTACTTCATTGTCTGATAAAGGAATTTATGCCTGAATATAAATTTGTTATACAAGTTCTTTGTCGGTCTAATGATAAAATTCGTAATGTTTTAGAGTCAAACTACAAACCCCTTCTTTAAAAAGAGTATTAAACGGAGAGAGAATATTTTCTCTCTCAATTAATAAAATATGAAGACCTTATTTTCAAAAAGAATGATTTTTACAGGTGAAAATAAGAAATATTCAACCAAATTTAAGTTAAAACAAATGCCCAGCTTATTTTTGGGTTATTTCGACTAACCTTGCTTCTGCCTTCGTTAGTTTCTTAGTTACGGACATAATAAGGTACTTCTGAAGCTTTCTGTCATGTATTTTCACGTCTACATAGTCTCGTAAAGTTGAAAACCCAAAGCTATTTGCGTGTAAATTTATTCGACATTATTATGCTCAACCCACATCCGCCATATTGTTATAATGTAGCTTGTCGTGCAGTGAGACTCCCTCCCGGTAACACAGGCAACCCAAGCAATGTTCTTGTGCGAGTCTGAACCGTTGAAAAATGAAAAGCCAGATTCTTTCTATACTTTCTGTTTCATTTCTACGCACTTTTCGAAATAACAGTCGCGAAAGGGAAATCGGGCACTAAACTACCGTCAATCAAATAATTCGTTAGAGTACGTTAAGGTACACGGAAACCTAGCTCATGCTCTATAATAGCGATTTATTTGACTGACGTCCCAATTTTGCCCGTGGCGACTTTTGTCTCAGTCAGCGCGCAAGTGACTCTATTTAAGGGCCCCATTTTATTGATTTAGTAGACATTAACATTGGACAATCTGTAAAGCATGAAATCCTAGTGACGTATAAAGAAAGATATCGTCTTGAACCCTGGCTTGATGATAGAGTTTGCCATTTAAAATTTATTAAGGTATATATGTATATATATATATATATAATATTAGGCATTCGCCACATTCAAAGACTGACGCTTGCTCATTAGCGCATAGTTAATATTAACTATGCTGGCAGTCACCTCTATTAACTATGATTACCGTGACCTGGGCAGCCAATGTTGCTTAGCAACCAGTTAACCAATTAGCATCATGAAGCTTGTTGAATCTTGAGTAAATTGGTCACAACACTTCTGGAAGTACTGATATAGGCGCCAATTGACTATTATTAAAGTAATATTAGAAACCCATCCAAAATTAGAGGGTTTTTTTTCTTAAACTTAGTTTTATTAAGTGAAATTCAAAGTGCCGAGTGCGAGGAAAAACTAGTTGTCCAATTGGAAGTCATAGCAAAGTTGAAGAGACTCGAGTTGATCATGCGGCAGTTTACACAAGATGATGATTCTGGAGATATAGTTAAAACTACACTAAAAAATCCTCCATGGGGAACAGAACCAGAGACTCCTGCTTCAGGTTGGTCATAAAACTCTCTTGATTTATCATAATATTTACGAATAAAATGTTTGGATGCTTTGCGAGAATGGAGATGAAAGCAGCGAAAGTGATCTTCAGTTGACGAGCCAAATTTTTGTGTCTCTCACTGTCAGCTAGTACTATGAGTAATGTTACGATGAAATAGGCTACATCAATTTAGAGATTAAAATCTTCATTTTAATACTACTATTACTTGGTTTTTGAGTTATATAACTATTTAATAAGTAAGCATTATTCTGCCATACTGTTTACAGTCAATTGTTAATCACCATGTGTATTTGATTGATGCTTTGTGTTTTAGCATCAGCTGGTAGAAGAAAGGGCTTTCCATGGACAACATATGCCAGGGATTATATTGGCGTGCCTGGGTCCGTGGCTTTGCCACAGAGGTAAGACTCTAACTTGGTATTTAAACAAAGAATATATATATCGCAATATGTACATCCAACAGAGTCAGACAACTCCAAACAAACCACCTTATTATTTGCATATGTCAAAGGAATTTTTACATATGCAAACTCTATGGTTAAGTTACTGACTTAAAAATCTTTTTTTGAAAAAAAAAATTGTTTAAATCAGCGTAACATTCTAGCATCTTTCTTAACAAATCTTGGAGTAAAAGCATAGTTTTAATTTGCGTCTAAAATTTCATGTGGAGGTGGGTAAGGTCAAGAATGAACAGTATTGGATGTCCCACGATTTTTCATTCAGTTCACGAGGACTGCCCAGTTGTTCTGCCATGGCGTTTACAGTTGGATTGACATCTTTTTTTTTTCACTGATTGTCAACAATTGAAGCTTTTCATTTTGCTTTTTCTAATCACCTTGAAAACTAGAAAACAGATTTGTGGCTGGAATTACGAAAACATTTTCCATTATGTGAAGAGTGATGAAGCGTTTACGAGCAGCAAACGTTTCGCAACAGCAAGACAACACCAGTGCTGTTTCGTAATTCGGCTTGTAAAATTTACCAGGTTTCCTGACGCTGCGAAAAAAGTAAAAGCTGTTTAGTACAGAGTGTTTTTCGTATTACCTAGCTTTTTCAAACGTTCCTGGTCAAGAAAGGATAACAAGCATAGTATGTACAGCTTTTAGCTGTTTTGCAACATGGTTACTGCTGCAGCCATGATAAGACAGCCGATCATCTAATGTTTTTTTAATGGATGATATAATAAATAATATAATAGACAAAGGCTGATGAAACTTACACTGATAATTTTCTTTACAGAATGAGAACAGCAGATCACCTCCCCAGGGGATGGCCATTTGAAAGGTCGCACTACGCAGGGACCTTTAGGACTCCTCCAGTCCAATATAGCAGACATAGTTACCAACACCAATCTCTGTTCATCGAAAGAATAATCCCCATCCTCGCCTACACGATCCATGGCATTATCCAGATAAGGTAATTAAAGCTGCGCTTGAGTTTGGGGCGATTTTGTATTAGTTTGTTGAGGTGATGATGAGATGCATGGAAACTGATATGCCATGTTTAAAATCTTCTCCGGGTATTCCTCTCGTTTTCGACTCAAGCAAAGTTTTTCTACCCCGTTTCATCCAAATGCTCCCCTTGCTCAAACCCACATAAGGAAATAAACGAATTATATCTTAGTTTTTGCCGTTGCATTAGCTTTCTTTCTGTTCCTGTTTGTGACAGACATATCTAGTGTGGAAGAATGAAGTTGCTGCTGAAGCTCCACGTGAAGTCAAGTCAGCTCCTGTCAACATACTACAATCTGATAAACATAGGTGGTTCTCCACCACTTATAATACGACATTCCAAGGCAAACCGCTTGGTAAGTATTGCATAGTCTTCAATGGACCATTGTCTATCTATCCATGTAACTTACCGCTTAAGGTTTTGACACATGCTACAGCCGCGGTTGCGGATCGTTGCTGGCGACTTTTGCCGGATGTTTCGAAGGATATCAAACGCAAGTTTTCCTGCGCAAAACTAGAAATTAAAAAAAGCTACTAGGGCACACATCGCACTACTGAATGAACCCTTTCCAGCAGTGTTGTTATAAAAATATCACTATATGTATGACTAGAAACATCACATTATTCCATGTAGCGTTGCCAGTTGTGTTTATCCACACGAGAAAATCTGTTGCATGTATGCATGCAACGCCGCATGCAGAGGTAGCTCCATTCGATTTCTGCAACTTCGCGCGTAACGTAGGTACATACCTTGCCTGGTTTTGGATGTTCATGTATGAATGTTCAAATTTTCTTTTATTTGCCTTGTAGTTCCGCAAAACTATAAGCATCGTAACCCATGGAAACCTGATAGATTTAGGCCCGACTCAAAAGGTGAGATGTAACGTTCCTTTTATCGGTTCATTCCTATATTTTTTGAGAAGGGTCGGTCAAGCATCTAGAGGTTGTTTTAGGATTTGATCTGTGAGATGTCATGGCCAGGCCCTAGGTTAAATCAACCCTGAAATTGCTTTAGGGTTCGACCTGTGAGATATCCATTGTCTGACTTTGATCAGCCCATGGGGTTGTTCCAAGGTTGCACGCGGGGTCAAGATTGATTTCGTTTCAGTCAAAGCTGAAGAACGGGTATGGGGAGGAAATTGTGTATTGTAGTTGAGGTATTATTAAGTATTTGTTATATTGTTACACAGCCCAAACACCTGCCCTTCACTGGCAGTCCATGACGACGCATGATTATAAAGGAGGTCATGGTAAACCTTCGACAACTGAAAGGTAAGGAATAAAATGAAATGTTGCCTTGCCTTGCCTTGCCTTGCCTTGCCTTGCCTTGCCTTGCCTTGCCTTGCCTTGCCTTGCCTTGCCTTGCCTTGCCAAACTATTTACATTTTTCTTTCTGTCAACAGGCCATACGATATGTCTTGGAGTAATCTCAGCATGTGATGTTGCCCGAATGAAATGCTTCATCAATACAGTTAGTTTCACAATCCAAACAAGTCTGATATGGGGTCCTTCAGCAAGGAATGACGTGATAAGGAAATCAGAGTATACATTTGATAAAACTATTCCTTCTCATTTACCTTTATAAAACCGAACATTTGACCTAAAGCTACCCCATGATGCACTGCCGAAACTACAAGCTTATTTCTATACGCTTTGAATTCCCAGACAGATAAGCACCGAACGTGAACTACAGTAAGCAAAAGTCGTATTCTTTGAGCACCTGATTAAGTTTTAAAATTTGTGGGAAGATGTTAAATAAGATTACTGTTTGAATGTGAAGAGTCCCAGACCGCTAGATCTAACAAAGCTCGAAGAATAACTGAAGAATATTGAATATTATGAATAATAATTAAATAATAATATTTCGTAATTGTGGACACCTAATGAAAGTACATGCAGTAAACCAGTGAAAGTGTATAAAGTAAATAGTGCAAATCCTATTGTTCTTAATGGCTAATTAGTACGTAAAGTTTTGCGCTAATTAGTAGGTACTCCGCAGAATTTTAGCAAACAATTCTTTATTCCAAAGGGGCGCAAGGGGCTGGATCTAGTTTGGGTTCGTTCGCAATGAATGGTTTGTAGTTTAGGTGGCGCCGTACGCCTTTTCCAACATATGAGGTGGCGAGATTTACAATGCTACATGCAGAATCCCTCATTTTGCAAGTGTCTCGCAACTCATGATAGCAAGTTGATATTATTTATTTCCTAATAAAACGAAAGTAATAAAAATAAGTTCCACATCATCATCATCATTATCATAGCATCATCATCATATTGTCATTCTATGCTGTAAAATTCCATTAAGCGGCCAACCTCTGCTTAAAGACCTTACATTTCCAGAAATAAACATGCCGAACAATTACATTTCGTATTTATTTTGCTATGAAAGTGTTGCGTGAAAACGAATTCGAGATTTCATTTTTTTAATGAATTTTTCAAGTGAACAAAGATTGGATATCATTCAACTCGGAGTAAATGCCTTAATTTCAGTTGACATACTGATCTTGTTAGCATTAAACCTTTCTTGTATTAAGAAAACCTAGATGTTTAAATCCCTTCCTGGAGTTATTGAGGGTAATGTCCGAATAAAAGAAACTGATGACACTTCAAGACACTGAAAACAAGCACGTATACCAAGAAAGTATTCTTTGTCGGTATTTCTTTATACATAATTAAAATTTAATATAATCTACGTACACATTAAAACGAGAAAAGTGCCGAACACTAAGAATTCCAGGAGAACAAAAGAGTCCAGTCCCTTTTGTATCATTAGTGCAGTGAGCGGTTCCTTGTAATCTTCTGTAAACAAAAGGCGAAGCTTATTAGATTTTATAAGTCCTCAATAAATTCATAATAAGCCATTAATGCTGTGGTAGAAACAAGTATTTTGCTCTAAATGTGCGATTGAAAGAACATAGAATGCTGTTTCGAGTTGTATCTTCCAGTTATCTACTATGATACTATCAATGCCCTGTACTGTAGTACTGTTGCCAAGGGACTGATCGGTAAAAAGAATCGTCGACTGAAAACATGCACAACATTCAAGCTTCGAGAAACAGCTATATCTTCTCTGAAGAAGTCAACGAGCGAAGTAAGTTATGATAACACCTAGTTAACACTTCTTTTTTTTTAAAGGGGATAAATAAGCTGTTAAAAGCTAGCGTTGATGGCTTCTCCCTAGCACAACAAGCGCTATTCAACGTTTTAACGAGGTTGTTTGGATGAGTAAATACGTCTATTAGAATTACATCCTCGTCTGACCTCGTGGATCATTTAATAATTGAATGCCATTGGAAAAACTATACTAGTATTATTATATTGTTCGTTATCAGAAAAGTGAATGTCGATTTTAAAGTTTGTGAAAGTATTTGCAACTATTTAGTGCCGGCAAAGATCATGTAGTGGAATCTTTCTTCAAGAGGACAAGCAACTACAGAGTTACTGTTTGTTTGTGTTTAATTTGATAGGTAAATTCATGTAATGTTGGATCGATATGTATGGTGCAATACTGACCACTGACCAAAGCTATGCAGTTTTAAGGCATTTTGGAGAATAGGTTTAAGCCCTAAAGACCTATAAGATGGATTTTATCAATGGGCCCATAGTCATCTTTCGGTTCTTTAGTGTAACTAGATTAGCATGGTTTTGCAATAATCTGAGAGAGATTTTGAATCCTTTGTAGTCATGACCACCGGAGAAATCTTTCCAAACACAGTGTTTACACATCAAGATATAGGTCCAAAAGAGAGATTTAAATTTTTTGTCTATAAACCTATGCAGATTGTTTGCCAACGTCCAAAGCTGAATGACTCAGGAAAGCAGTAAGAAAGCGCTACGATATTGCACGATCTACTACCAGTGTAGATACGTTTTGGAGTCGTAATTTCAACACACTTTAGTAAACAGTTCATACTACTTTTTTTATACATGATACACAAAGCTTTACCAAACTCATTATTAGTGGAATTCTTGCAAATATGGGTAAAATGAAGATCGAATATTGTAAAGGGATTATATTTATATGTTACCATGACGATTAAACTGGATTATAATCTTATGATCTTGATGAAACTCTACTATGAATATCCTGTAAATTCTTTACTTTCTTTATATGTTTGCAAATTATAAGTTTTAAAATATACTTAGACTTTATTTTTCACACACACGACAATGATAATATTATCATATGACCCGCACGGCCCTGCTCGCGCGCTCTAATAAAACCATTGGAAAAAGTCACGTGATGGGGGCCGGACGGGTTGACGTAAGCGGGCCGGAAAAACCCGTCCGGCCCTGCTCGAATCCGCGCGCTTTCTTTTTTTTAATTATTTTTATTTTCGTGAGGGTCATATGATAAAATGCTTATTGACTGAGTTAGGTCGGGCCGTACGTATTTGGCTCTCGGTCATTTGTACGGCATCACCTCGAGCCAAATATTTTCCCGTACGGCCCGACCTAACTCAGTCAATAAGTACATATTAATTAACAAAAGAACTTAATAACTAAATAATAAGATATAGAGTCTTACATAAATATAGTTACAAAAGTGTTAAACTGTTAAGTGTTAAAGAGTTAAACTAACTTTCGAGCCAACAACCACCCCCAGGAGTTTTAGTGTGGAACAAGATTGGATATAATCATACATAATATTAATCTTGCGTTCATTTTCCAGAAATTTCCAGAGTTGGCGAACTTTTTACTGATGTTGCGCGTTAGATTTAGAACTGAAAAAAAATCAATTGGTTTGAATGTTGTTTTTTTTTGTACTTCCTTATGACCACTACGTCCATCACCATGTACTCTAATTACCATAGGTTTGTCTTTTCATGCGTTATTCGATGTATCGTAGAGGTAAAGTGAGCGCATGGGGAAAAAACGAAACCTGTTTTCTTTCATTCATCGCCCTCCGCTGCTCTTAGTTCCAAAAAAAGGAAAAGTCTTTCACTGGCCAGGGTAACAACACTACCAATAGTATCACGATAAAACTAGACATTGCTCAACTAAAGCGGGAACTTTTCTCCATTGTATGAGCCCGGGGGATGGAGGAGTGGGGAGGAGTGTGGAGGAGTGGGTGGGGAGGGGGGGAAGGTACTCCAATATATGGACTATACGCGGATGATCCGCTGAACAGGGTATGGTTTTTCGAGCTTCTTGGCATAAACAGGTTATGCAATTTCACTCAAGTTCCAAGTTCTTCCTGAGCTTCCTGTCATATTCAGGGTTTCTATTTTCATATTGACCGAAACTGGTTATTATGGTCGTCAAAAAAAACACAACAGCTACAGCAACAACAACAATACGCGAGCTGACATGATAATTGAAACAGGAACTCAATGCAATTAATTTTATGTTTTGTCATAAACAGGGTCTACAAATTTGATTTTTTTTGTCATAAACCAGGGTACCCCTTTCAGGATCCCAGCGGAACACCACTCCCCAATTCCTGGCGGAGGGCCTCCCGCCCCCCTCCCCCGAGTGTATGAGCCTATGCATTAAGCATGGTAATAATGTGCTGTTAATAATTTTTTAAAGATCGAAAACCCAGAAAGACGTCTGTCGCATTTCAACAAAGCATGGGGTCTTCGAATCATTTTTCAAACTCCACCTCTGGAAGCCTCAGAAGAAGAAACACAAAATGGTGCCTCCTTGCTGATAAGCTTCAAGTGAGTATTGTTCTTCAGGAGAATGGAGAAGTATTTTATAATACTGAAGGTACATCAAATATTTCAAACCAAGATTCCACAGTTTTTGCAAAGGTTTCCATTTAAGTTTTAAAGTTTCGTTGATTTTCTTTGTAGTTGTTGTTTTATTTCTAGTCGAAACTGTCTTTCAAAAACTTTGTTTCCCGCGTCTAGTCTTCCTGCGGCATAGCGTAATTATAATATTCAATAAATGCATCGTGCGACTCAAATGTTTCAAATATAATTAAAATCCAATTAACGTGCATTCAAAGACTTCTGCTGATAAAAAATGACATTTTTAGAAGAGTGCTTATAACTAAGCCGTCTAACTTTCCAATCAATCTATCAATGATCAGCTTCATTTCAGTATTATTTTCTAACTATAGATCCCTAACAATCATTGGTCTATTGATGGTGTCGGTTTTTGTATTCTCTTCTTTAATAGTCAGGTGAACTCGTTAAACATAAACCAAGACCCCAACGACAATCCCTTGGAAATCTCACCATACGAATGATGAGAAAACGGCATACAGACACCAAACTCCTAAATCAAGAAATCAAAAGGCTTTTCACACTCCAAGAGATGCGTGATAGAAACGAAAGCAGGGCGATAGAAGAAGAAAAGGAGATGGCAAGAAGAAAGAGAAGCCATGCACTTTTAAAGGGCTATCGTGAACCACAATCTTCTGGTCCACACAGAAAAATCACCTTAGTTGATAAACAAGGAAACAAGATTCCGGTGAGTAGCGATAACGTGTGAGCGAATATAAGTTAGTGAAAATGGTATTCCCTTAACATTCAAGGCATTCCTGGCCGACTAAAACAAAGCGCGGTATTAAATGGCAGACCCCCAAACCCCCCACCCCCCCCCCCCCCCCCCATTCCCCCATCGAATATACTCCAGAACAGTAAAGCATCCAAAAATTTAGTATGCTTAACGCTACTGGAAAAATCGCGTGCGCAAGTAAAATTTAAAGTTCGAATTTGCATGCGTGGGTATTAAAATATCTTTCCATGATATTTCACGACCAGTTTAACATAGAGCCAGCGGTTTATCACCAAAATCCTTCGTGCGTATCCTAATAAGATATTATATACGCGCAGTGCAGAAAGCTCTTAGTTTACTATGAGCAACAATTTAAACACGAGCTTAAATAGTTAAATTGATTTTCCGAATCTATTGTGAAAGAAAATAAATAAGATTTTAGAATCAAAACATTTTCTTATTACTGGGCTACCACTAATGGGCTACCACTTATTTTCACTTCGCCTTTAGACTCTTAGAAACCCAGTTAAACTGTCCTACCCTGTCCCCAGGGTCTTAGTGTTTTTTAGCTCAAGTTGGATTGGAAAATAGTTTTATCTTATGCAGGCTATCTTCAACAAGTTGTTAAAGTTTTTTATGACTTCATAGTTTAGGCTAATGTGTTTTTGTGTAAGCATGAAGTATCGATTCCTGAAAGCAAAGAAATTAAATACATTTGTGAGAGTAGACTATGCAGCGGAGATCGAGAGCCAATCAATAGTGAAATCGTTGAAACTACTGCCAATTTTTGGCAACTTTCAACTGCTCATAATGCAGCTCAACAATTCAGAGTCCAATTCTTTTTACTTGAATTAATTATTAGTACTATTGTTTTAATCAGTTTGTAATCTTCTCTGATCTGCTAATGACCAACTCATAAAGATTTCATATTATACAAAGAAAAACACATTTATGAAACTTTTGTTGTCATTGCATACTCCATTACGCAAACACCTCTAAATAATTAGTGCTAAGCTCCGTTGCCATGGCAATCAAACACATAGCATATTTAAAGTAGAATTATGGACATTTGTTACTGGATTCTATCTAGTTTCCCTCACGCTATCGTGAGCTTAGAAGTATTGTTTATTCGCCGTTTTATAAGCCTTGCGGTATCTTAAATCCGTAAAACAAATAGCGAAAGATAATCCCTGATAATTATTCTCTGGTAAATAACCTGCAATCCACCCACTAAAAGAGGGGATTACGGCCAAAATGAGCAAAGAAAAAAAATGAATATTTTGTTTAAAACATAAAGTGCTGTGTTGAGTTGTTAAGTCATATCAAACAAAGCCAAACGTCAAAGCTGTAGCCTCTGATGCTTATGTGACGTAAACGGTGTTTATCTACGAATTAGAAGCTATATTATCGACCTCGCACTTCAGAGTCTGCAACACTGGCTTATGTTTTGCTTTACACAAGTCCTGTTTACCTTGCGAAGCGTATATAGTAAGTTGGCGTGTGGATTCTAGTCTAGTGAATTACTCTGATAGAGCTGAAAGTGAATACGTGGAATGTAAAACTTAATAGGCTCGACTTGCAGGAATGACAAAAAGCACGACTTCATCCAAGTATCACTACAAAAATCAATACTTGCACTACATATCAAAACTAAAGAATCCGAAGACTTTCAAAGAGTACGCAGGAATTCAAATAATTGTTCGACGAAGAAAGCGATTCAATTGAAAAGACGAAGAAAACGCGGTCCCTTAAAGTGACTCTTGTATGACATTCTTCAACAGTGTTTCTATAAAAACCCTGGCAAGCACTCAAGATAACCCAAGAAACAAGTTGATCAAATTGATGATGTGACCTCTTCTGCGTTTGGTCCGCACTTCGTGTCTACCATCTGCAGTTTATTAGAGTAGACGTTCTGCTATAACTTAATTGTAACTTCCTAGGATTTTCTGGTCGTTAAGTTTTTAAGGATGTGATGAAAATGAAGTTTTTGGGGCGCTAAGTTTCATTCGGTAACTAGAAAGATCAGGAAATGTTATAGTATTTTGTTTATTTGTACACTGCATTTGAGAGCTTTTTATCACCCAAGTGATCTGCGACAAGTATGAAAAGACTTTGCATGGCTTCATAATATAAGTTTGTTCCATGGAATGGTGAATACTACATAAAACAAAGTGTGTAACATGGAAGCATCTAAGGTAAATCAGCGGCTCGGGACAAGAGAATCACTCTGGACGCAAAATCAGAGTACCAATCAAATATCAAACTTCTCAAACTTATCTGACAACAGTAACAACCATACAGAAGCGGATGCCGTCGATGCAGCGACTGTACATTCACTAAACCACAGACGTAGTGCCATCCGTGATGAAGATAAACAGATACCATTCGTGCTTAAGGGGTTTCATTACTCTAGTTCTACAATCGCTTCCGAATCTAAAGAGAAAACGAGCTTGAGAAACCGTCTACCAGACTTTACACTCACCAGCAACAGGCCTGTTGTGGACATCAATAAATTTATTTATGGGTCGATCTATGATAGACCACGTTATAGAAAATGTCGAGGAAGGACATTTCCTCGACATGAGAACCAGAACACAAATCTCCCGACGAAAAAAATCTTGAAAAGATCAACGAGTTTGCACAATGAAAAGCACCGTAGCTTGAGAGCTAGAATCAATAGTTTGAATCGAGAAATCCTAAGCGAATCAAGAATCAGGAGGAGAGTAAGTAAGGATGGGATACTGCAGGAAAAATTAAGGAAAGAATCGACACAAGTTTCCATTGGTAGAGCGAACGAAGGGACTCTCGACGAGGAGGAAGAGATGGAAGCTCCGCTTGAAGTGAAACGGTTCAAAAATGTAGACCTGCCGATACAAAGACGGGTAAGAGACAAAACTACTTGTACAGATCTAGGATATCTGCATGTCTCTTATCGACAAGTACAAAATGTGCATGCACGAATTACCAATGTCAAAATCAGAAATTTAAGTGTTTGAGAAAAGATTTAGCAAATCAAATTAGATATTTTTTTCTGGAAGATGCCTTGGGTATTATATGGATACGTCTCTTGGCTCAGATACCTTTCAATTTTACCACCAAGTAGGGATGCCAATTAGTATCGATTACCGGAACGCAGTGATTATTTAATCATATAGTGATAATCGATTAAGTTCCAATTCTCACTCAATCAATAATTGATTTAAAAATCAGAAAGACATAAGTTATAGAACGGTATTTCAGAGGTATTGCAAACCTTGGTAGGCAATGTTGCAATAAATCGATATTCAGACCGAACCATGAGTCTGTTTATGTTGATTGATTTTGCCATGGAAACTGTGACAGTTTGCTTTTTCAATAACGATCTTCGGAGTATCGATTGAAATGAATTGTAAAAAAATATCATATTATTTTGGTTATTACAAGATCATTCTACTTTTAAAATACAACCATTTGATTGCAAATATTTGATGGACCATATTTCTATGAGATATCGGATTCTGAATCCACTGGCTAAGCTCTTGAGCTGTTTATCGTACCCAAGTATGTATCATCATCTATCTCTACCTGTACTGCATTTACAAGAGTGTGAATTGCAAAAGAGACCAAAATAGACAAAAGAAAGTTTATTCCAAGATCGAAAGTTAAGAAGCTTTATGCGCTGGCGTATCTCAGTAATATCAACAGCAATAGCCAACGTCGACTATTAAAATATAAGGAAATAGGGTATTGGAAACTATCTGATCTTTTCTCCTTCGGTTCAACTGTTTTTTGACTGAAATAGACGTCAACATCGCTCTGCTGTCTACGCATTGGCAGGGGGGTCACAGGATTCCCGTCACTCCCTCGATGGAATTCCTACCTATTTATATTTGCCTAATGTACATGCAGAAAATATTTTTCAATGTTAAACATTTTATACCCTCTCCCGTCACCACTCAGAATTCTAGATCTGCCCTCTGCTATAAGTAGATGCGTAGTGTGGTTGTAAAGAAAGTATTGCGACTCCCAGTTTTTTGAATATGGCTTAGCCGAGCGTACTAATTTTGACTTTTATCAATTGCAGCCCATTGAAAGATTTCAAAAGATTGTTCGCCTTATTTGTTTCTTGTTAAAGATCAAATCAAGCATCGACAGGTAACATAATTTCTTTGAACTTGTTAACACATAAATAATTTGGTAAAGCCAAGCTCCGTGAATATAGATTCTCAGGGAGCCAATCTCCTGAAGTGTCCGATCGAATTACCTCGGGTATCCGCAGTAAATGAATTCATTGAGCGAGACCATCTTGTGTACTTCATATTTCTGGATTCAAACCAGTACCCAGCCTCCCAGCAAGTTACACATAGAAAGGCTAGGTTACGTAGGCTGTTTTGAAGTTAAAAAATGGCGTCCTGCGAAAACAAAAGAAGTGGGCTTTTATTCTTGGTTTTTCACGAGTTTTTGCGTGGTATGTCGTATTTAAGCATTTAGAAGTTAATCATAAAGTGTTTCGCAATGGTTGTTTATTCTCAGAGTTTCTGGAGAATTGAACTAAAAAGTCCATGCATGCAGTATTTAAAAAACGATGAAGCAGGTTGCAAATCTCTTCGTCTTTCATTGCAAAAGAGCGGTCTTTTTACTTATTCATTACCAGCGATTTTGATTAATATGCTCTACTTTGTTTCTTATAATACTATGCAAGAGAACTATTCACGAAAATCATTAATTTGACACATTTTTTAAACAATCAAAATCCAACATTTCAAATTTTTTCTCGTGGAAAATCTTCATGATTCTCTTCTCCAATTTCTCCACAACCAGTTTTAGAAAATCACAATCTAATTTTCTAAGCCATTTCTTTACTTTTTTGTGAGAGAAAAGGCGCAAGTTTTGGCACTTTTGGATTGAAACTCGTTATCCAAGTGGAATGAATACATTATCTCTGTGAGTGACGTTCAAGCCACTAAGCACTTTTGACTTGAAGCTCACGTATTGGCTCAAAATTCGTACGAGATGAATAAATTATCTCTGAGAGTGACATTCAAGTCACTAAAATGTTTCAAGAGCCCACTTCAGATAAATACATATTTTTCTTATGGAAAATTTCCATTCTCCTTTCAAATTTCTGCAGAACTAGTTTTAGAAAAACAAGTCCTAATTTTCTAAGTCATTTCTTTACTCTTTTGTGAGAGAAAACTCAAGTTTTGGCACTTTTGACTTGAAGCTCACAAGTAGGCTCGAAATTCGTACGAGATGAATAAATTATCTCTGTGAGTGACGTTGAAGCCACTAAAATGTTTCAAGAGCTCACTTCAGATAAATTTTTTTTTTTTAATGGAAAATCTCCATTCTGTTCTCCAATTTCTACAGAACTAGTCTTAGACAAATAAATTCTAATTTTCTGGAACATTTCTTTACTCTTTTGTAAGAAAAAGGGCGCAAGTTTTGGCACTTTTGACTTAAAGCTCACAAGTTGGTTCAAAATCCAAGTGGAATGAATAAATTATCTCTGTGAGTGACGTTGAAGCCACTAAAATATTTCAAGAGCTTACTTCAGATAAATACAATTTTTTTTCTTATGGAAAATCTCCATACTCTTCTCCAATTTTTCCAAAACTGGTTTTAGAAAAATGAGTTTTAATTTTTCTGAGCCATTTCTGTACTCTTTTGGATTAAAACTCGTTATCCAAGTAGAATGAATAAATTATCTCTGTGAGTGACGTTCAAGCTACTAAAATATTTCAAGAGCTCACTTCAGATAAATACATTTTTTTCTTATGGAAAATCTCCATTCTCTTCTCCAATTTTTACAAAACTTTTTTCTGAGCCATTTCTTTACTCTTTCCTGAGAGAAAACGCAAGTTTTGGTCCTTTTGACTTGAAGCTCACTAGTTGGTTCAAAATTCGTACGGGATGAATAAATTATCTCTGTGAGTGACGTTGAAGCCACTAAAATGTTTCAAGAGCTTACTTCAGATTCCGACATCGACTTGTAGGAAATTTAATTTCCGATATTGACTCGGAGACTATTAGTGGGACTGGTTATTTTTTATTATAAACCTACTAAGTGACCAAATATATAGGACACAGTTTTAGTGCTGTCACGCCGCGCGATCCCTCCTCACAAGTCGGTAATCCTACTCGCAGTACCTCTGCCGAAAACGACTTCGAAAACTAACCAATGTAGAGGTTCTACATTGACCTAGACTTGCTCCAAGCTCGGATTCAAATGGCGCGACCGACGTAGACTGAAACAATATAGATTTTCCCACTAGCCTTGTATTCAAAGGGTTGAGAATAAATTTATGCCGGCTAAACATAGAGAGTATTGGTTAGTTTTTCTAAGTCATTCGTTTCTTTCTATTTTTGTTCCAGAAAATACAAACAACCCCAGCACTCGGTAGTTTTTGAACAACTTGAAGAAATAACAGAATCAGGGATTTCAAGTGATGATGGCATGGTGTTTGATCCTAATTATTTCAAGGCTATAAGAGAGGTAATGTTCTCTAATTTTATTACTAATCGTTAGCATAGTTCCTATGACTTTTAAAGAAACACTAGGACTATCTCACAGATTTACGTTGGCCCATTTAGGTCAAGCTGAGTCCAGATTCAGTACAGATTCTATCGATGCTTCCAGGAACAAGAACAGAAGAGCAGATCCAGGCGGTAAGTAAAGCTAAGGTTGTTCCAGGCGTACATATAGAGATTACAAGACTAAAGCATTCCATACGAAAACCAAATGGTAGTTGGAGGTTCTTCTTCAACTTACTGTTTTAACATTTATTTTGCAAAGCAAAGTCGAAATAAGAAAACCACAAGCCCCTTAGAGGTCGTGTTCTGTTGTATGTAATGCAACAGCAGAGCAGGCCCATCAAAAGCAGCATAGGATTGCAAGAATAGAAAGTTACCAGCTGTATGAATGCGATTGTACAGTAGACTGATGCTGTTTTGTTTAAATTAACTCTGCAATTTAATCTCAGGCACTAGTTGGTCTGAAGACAGCTGTGGCAGCTTTTGGTGAATATCCGTTGAAAATGCAAAGAAGACTTGTAAATGTTGGTTGGTACGAAAGGTTAGCATCACTGGATTTGCGTTTATCATCATCGTCATTAATAACATCATTAGATAAGGCTCCTATGCTGTAAACAATCATTAATATATCTTTTCTCATAATATTATTTCATATTTTTACTTATAATTTATTTTACCCTTTCAGTTTCGAAGCCAAGAGAGTCATCATTAGACAAGGCCACAGAGCGGAAAACTTCTATTTCATTCTATCTGGAACAGGTAATAGAATGACTGCAATGAAATTAAATTCCACTTTTTGCATATACCGAATAGAGCCGTACCTAAAGTTCCAAAGTACAAGGTGCAGTAATACAGGCTACAAAGTCATTCAACTTGTCGCGCAACATTTCGGTTGCCAGTTGCGATGCGAATGTTTCAATTTTTCTGCTACGAAGAGGACCGTGGGCGATTTGAGGTGCCACGTGAACTTCATTAACCGCAATAAAATCGCCGATTGTTCACACGCGCGATTTTGGGTAGCCTTGAAATCGCCGTAAAAGTCGCCGCACACTGACGTGAAACGGCGTCAAAGAACCACCAAAAATGTGTTACAAAAATTCACTCTGTAAAATGCAACGATTACAAAATCCGAACAATTACATCGTCCGTACTAACGCTGCACGTTATTATTACTTGATGTTGTCTTCTGTCTTTCCTTTAGCATTGGTGACGCTTCTGGTTAACGACCCCGCTACAGGCGAGCAGAGGTCGACCACCATAGCTGTTCTGGGGAAAGGAAGCAGCTTTGGTGTAAGTTTTGATTCACGAGTTTTCACTAATACCCCACGGTTAAGCCGGGATTCGTCTCAATGTACAATTCATTGCGCATGCACTCTTAGGGGAAAGTTTGTATGCGAAAAACTGACAGTATAGGTAGGCTGTTACGTGACCTTGGCGGGACCGTGTTCGAGCACTTAGCTTGGTTTAAAAACTAGTGTCCTCGCGCGCAGTGATTGGTTTAGATGATGTTGCTCAACTCCATACCATGACAGTGCCTTGACCGTCACACTACCGTGTTCAAGCATTCTGACTGGTTTAGAAGTGTCCTCGCGCGCAGTGATTAGTTCAGAGGACTCTTCAGTTCGGTACTGTCATGGTGCCTTGTGCCATGGCATATATTAGTCTATTCTATTTAACACCTAACGCTTCCTCTCACCACCATATTATCTTCTTAGGAATTGGCTCTTCTACACCACAAGACTCGTAGCGCAACGGTTCTGTGTAAGAATGAAGTTGCTCTTCTTGCTGTTGGACGAGAGGTACTTGTTCTTTTACATAAGAATTTTGTAGAAAGTTCTTTGTAGTATGACTTAGGCGGGCAATTAAACAAAGTTGGCGTTGGCAAAAAGTCTTTTTGCAATATGAGCAGCTAATATTTGTGAACTTGAGACACTACAGTCATATAGGAGAACAGATGTTCCCTCTGCTTAACGGTATCATTTTTTTGATCTTAGGACTTCAGGGATATGTTCATGAGTTATGAAGATGGGAAAGAACCGGATCACGTTCGATTTTTGAGGTAAAATACTGTGTTATAACACCTTGCCACAGTTAGTCAATGTTATATTGGTGCATCACCTGGTGTATGGATTGGCGGTGACTGGAATGCATTGGATGTGTCCTGAATGGATGTGACTGGACTATGGATTGGATGTGACTAGAATAAATGTGACTGGACTATGGATTGGATGTGACTGGAATGGATTTTGTGTGATTGGAATGGATTGGATGTGACTGGAATGGATTGGATGTGACTGACATGGATTGGATGTGACTGAGATGGATTGGATGTGACTGGAATGGATTGGATGTGACTGGGATGGAATTGACGTGACTGAGATGGATTAGATGTGACTGAATTGGATTGGATATGACGGGAATGGATTAAAGGTGACTTCAAATGGAATGGATATGACTGAATTTAACTAGTCTAAAGTTCACCAATCATTTATTGCAGGACTATTCCATACCTCACGGACCTACCCTTACAACAATGTGTAACACGACATGACATATGTATATTCCACTACTTTAGGTAAAAATGATGACCATTTTTTTCGATAGATTCCTTGCACGGAATCCAAGAGCATTTGTTCTGGGGGACAAAACAATGGATTTTTTTACATAAAAAAAGACGGCCTATTGATTTTCTCCCCCAGAACAATTTCTCTCGGGACTGATTACTGTCATGTAATAATAATAAATAATATTATTCTTGTTTCATAATGTTCAATAACCAACCCCTGGCTTCTCATGGTGAAACATTTCTCCTGTAATCTCTTTTATTTGTTGTCCACTTGCTGTCTAATACACGCGATCAGTATGAATTGCTTGGGTTCCATTTATTCTTTCTACAAGTTGCTATTACAGCATATCTTTGAATAAATGTGAAGCTGCATGGTACACGGCATGTCATGATACGGAATTTATTACCTCGTTTGAACCAGTCACAGCACGCTAATACACTTCGCATCCAATCAAAATGCTTGAACGCGGTACCTTCACCGTCAAGGCACGGAAGGCCTGCTGATCCTTGAATTTTTATCACACACATTTAATTTTTTTTCTAATAATCTGTTTGTTCCAGGAATGCCGCGCTAAATAATGCGTTTTTTCTATTTTTGTGTCTTCATTATTGAATATTTCCATATACCTTGGTTATACATTTTTAATATACTTTCCTTGCAGACGTGGTGTGGTAATAGTGAAAAATAGTAACACAGAATGGATTTATATCCTAAAATCGGTGAGACTGCTGCTTCATTAACAACATGTATTTCTATAGCTATAAGTGAAGATTATTAGCAGCGCACTCCACCCATGGCTTCATATTTGTTATTTCACCCGGGATTACCTTAAATGGTTTCAACTTTTCCATTTAATTTCTTAGTATTTTTTCACTATCTTTTGTAGTTGGTGGTTCCGTGGGTTCCCTGTGAGATTTAAGTCAATCATGTTCTTTACCGACGCTCAGTCGAATGAAATTGGAACCCCCGTCTTGTGAAGCCAATCTGCCTGGCGCCATTTTCGAACCCTCCTTTTTGAATTCCTGGACCCTCAACTGTTACTAAGGCCTAGGGCAAACGTCGACCTTTCCATGCACCGAACTCATTAAAAACAATGGATATCAGGTGATAATGAGGCGGCATTCTTTAATGTAATTAAGTTCGGTGCATGGAAAGTTCGACGTTTGCCCTAGGCCTAATATAAGTTGATCTTTCCAGGGTTCTTGTCGGGTCCTAACAAACCTGGTAAAGAGAAGATCATTGACAAGCTCCTGTCGAGGGGATCAAAATATTCTCAATCTACCTGCTATTCCAGTGAATGAATTTGAAAGAAGAAAACTTTTATATACAGGTAACCTAAAAAAATAAACTTGTTATACTTTTTTCTTTTTCTTTTTTTCTTGATGAAAAATAGTATAGTGTTCCACTCTTAATTTTTTGAAAATAAAGTGCAATAATCCTTTTCGAAATTCCCTACGCCATCTTGAAAGGTAGCCGTGCCTTTGCATCTTAGCTACCTTACCTACCTTAGAGACCTTTTTTAACGCCTTGGACAATTATTTGCATGTCTTTATCATCGTAGCCACCTGAGTTGAACTTCAAAACAAACTCAAGGTCAACCAATGAGAATTGAGAATTCAACACCATGATTCTGCCAAGAGAACCCATGAAAATTGAATTATTTATTATTTCCTTAAGATTTCCAGTTCATTAAACACGAGAATTACCAGTCCCTGTTAGGAAAATGCTAACTAAAAATATTCGACCCATAATCCCTTTCGGGAAAAGCATTCACCTCAGTTAGAAGCCCACCGTTCGTCGATGCAAAGGCACGACTACCTTTCAAGATGATTCAGGAATGATCAAATGATCCTTGATTTATATTCAAACGATTGCAGCTTGCGGTGAACGTAGAACCAGAACAGCCTGGTCAATAGCAGACAAAAGACCAAGAACAGAACCACAAACGCGTGAGGAGAAAGCAGATTTATCTTTACCGGCAATCACATCAGGCAACGAAAAATTTAAGGTAATTAGAATTTAACTCATAAATGTGGACTGATGGATCTTCTATCAAGTCAGCAAGGAAACAGCTTTCGTCAAAAATAAAAAGTTTTGACGTCCAAAAAAATTCAAATTTTCACTGATGACTCTCCCCTCTGAAGTCACAGCCCCCCTCCTCCCCCAAATAAAAAGTCACCTTCCCTAAAGTCCATTTTATTTTTCCAGAAAGCGGTTAAAAAAGTTAATTTTGCCTTACCGTGGCTCGAAAAGCTTAACCCGAAAGATGGTAAGTCAGGTTTCTCAAGGGATTGTTTATTTCTAGCAAGGAGAGGTAGAATGTCGGATTTTAAAGCTTTATTTTGGGGAGGGTCGTGAATTTTGGAGCGTGAGACACCCCTTATAATAATGTATCGCATTTGTCTATTTCCAGTGCAAGATCAGGTCAATGCTCATCGACAGAGAATCGAATCTTTACACGGGGAGATGACTAGTTCTTCCGTAGGAAAAGTTAAAAATACTGTGAGTCATGTAGATTGCCGTTCTGTTTTGAAACTGATAATAGGGATGATTGTGATTATTATAATGGGTGATACATGATGATGATACATGATGATACATGAGGATGATACATGGTGATGATACATAATGGTGATACATGATGATGATACATGATGATGATATATGATGACGATACATGATGATGATACATGATGATGATACATGATGATGATACATGATGATGATACATGATGATGATACATGATGATGATACATGATGATGATACATGATGATGATACATGATGATGATACATGATGATGATACATGATGATGATACATGATGATGATATATGATGATGATACATGATGATGATATATGATGATGATACATGATGATGATATATGATGATGATACATGATAATGATATATGATGATGATACATGATGATGATATATGATGATGATACATAATGGTGATACATGATGATGATACATGATGATGATACATGATGATGATACATGATGATGATGATACATGATGATGGTACACGATGATGATACATGATGATATACGATGATGATGATACATGGTGATAAAGATACATGATGATGATACATGATGATGATACGCGATGGTGATACATGATGATGATACATGATGATGATACGTGATGATGATGATACATGATGATGATGATATATAAAATTTGTGAATAACAGTTTCTGTTTTTATTTTAGAATCTAACAAAAGACAAAGACTCGGAGAAACTGGATCATGTCTGTGTACAGATTGAACTTCTCAAACCAAAGGATCAATTTGTAAGTGTTTTGAGCGCGTGAATATAAAAACGTTAACCAAAAAAAAGTTACCAAATATGAAAAATTCTCGCTCACAACGACAACCTCAACTCAACTCGATCACACCTAGAGCTCAATCATAACTTGTTTAATGGCTAGTGTTTCTTATTTCAATCCACAGGGACTCGCATCTATTCTGTATGACCGTAATTCTGTCAAGTGTCATTTGGTGAGTCACTTCAAAGGCTAGTCAGAGAAAACAATTCAACTTAAGATATAGCAACTCATCCAGAAAGATAATGATACGAATCGCGAGCTTGATATATCTATGGTTTGGCTGTCTTAACAGGTCAGTAACGGAGCAGAATGTATTCTTATCAAGAAGAGCTGGTTTCTACAAAACACAAATGAAGATACGCGAAGAGACCTAAGGGCACAGGTAACCCATCACATACAGAATTAACGACAGTAGTGTGTTTTGTATTCAGTTCCCCGCCTCAGGTCCCTCGCACTGTCGAAGACCAGGAGAGAACCAACAAGCAACTCTATACTCACATATCGGATGGAGAGTCCTATACCCCATTCACACCAAGGCTTTAAAATGTTTTAAAGTGGTCTAACTAAACAGGTTTGGAAAACTATCTACGAACCCTGCACAATATTTGGTAAAATAATGCATGTAAACTATCCTTTGTCTTGTTTTGACAATATTTTAGAAAGTTTCATTATATTGTAGGCTTCTAGTTTCTCAATTTTTTTCCTTATGAAAACATAGTTTAACTAAACACGTTTAGGTGTGAATGGGTTACTAGAGATTGAACCCATGATCCAAGCAGCGAAATGCTGCGTACGCAACGCGTACCACGCATCCATTCAAATCTAATCTAAAGTGCTGTTGTATTCCACAGTTTCCAGCCTATCCAACACAGCAGACATTAGAACAAAACCTACAAGACAAAGCCGACTGGGAATCCTTCAAAAATCAAACAATTAGTGATCTTCTCGACACTTTACATCTATAATTTTGTTAACTGAATGAAAGCCTTTGGACATGTCTATGGATGGTGAATATTGAAGTGGTTAAAGACGGCAGTACCGTTGCTGCAATGCATATAAATGCAATGGCATTTAAAAAAACAAAAGTTCAGTTAAATTTTCTGCGATGTAAACCTCCTCCACCTTCAACCCCCTTCCCCCCCCTCCCCCCCTTAGGCGGCCGTCAGTCTCAACCCCTAACAAACAACCTAGATTCCAAAATTTTTTAAATAAACGTGGGGGGTAGGCTAAAGCAGGGATGTAAACAGATCACACTTCCTGTAACAATATCGATGATGGAGTGTTAGACATCCTTGCCGATATCAGCTGTTCTGATATTCGTATTCGTTTCGTATTTTCTTTATATATATAAAATGTATATATAAATATCAATAATATAAATATCAATAAGATAAATGTTCACATACCACGAATTTACAAGTATTATAATTCTGTTCATCAACAAGCCGCACGCTCTTTATAGCAACCAAAAGAACAACCCCAACTCATGGGCATCTTTCATATGCCCATCAGTTGGGTTTTTTACACATTCCTGCTTGAATAAGTGATACTTAGATGACAGATTTTGTAAATGCCATGGTAACGCAATGTTAAAAGAGATTTCTTCGAGATTTCATCTTTCTTTTCTAATACCCGAAGCACTCGGGCTCTGTCAAAACATCAAAATTGACCAGGAGTTCAGGACATAAACACTGTTTAGCGGGAAACTGAAAAGTCTGCTATTCTCGTTGATCTATTATTTCCGTCCTTTGCCTTAAAATTGCTGCAAAAACTCCGGCAGGTTACGGAAATCTCTTTCTCCTTGGATAACAGCCTTCCATCAAGCCAGCAGCAGGCTTTCGACCAGTACGCCACTTTGGTAGTTGAATCCTTGATCTACGTTCTGCTTCGTAATTTGCGTCAAATTATATTAGGATCTTGAAATATTGAAACCACAATCACAGTTAATAGAGGGGAAACCTATCGTTAAAGGTCTTTGTTGACTTTTTGAAGATTTATAAGAGATATTTGAATATTCCTTACGACAATCCATAGACAAAGTTTATGTTTACTTATTTTGCATTTTCGAATGAACATAAATCAAACATTGTCAAGACCGGTTCAACATCAAAAGCGAACAAGACCTATAACAATAGGTTTCCTAACCATTCCCCTCTATTAACTATGCCACAGTGTAACCAGATTATGACGTCACACCTGAGCAACTGGTACCCCTGCTGTTCGCAAAGTTTGTTCGGCTGTGGCTCGTTATGATAGGCTAGACTAAGTAAGTTAGCAAAATGCTGAAAAGCAACATTCGAGATGTTGAATTAATTATTTGCAGTTGAAGTATAAGAATCCAAAATCCAGACGTGGACTTCCTAATCCACCATGGTTTCTGGTGTTCTTAGAAGGCACGACAATAGGCTTGACTAACTTCAGTTGTAAGTACATGAGATAGTCTTCGCCCATATGTCCGTCCAGATCGTATTATTCGTTATTCAAATCAACCCATTTCTTCGGCTCATTAGTAATATCCATAATATAGTGCGTAACAATTTTATATCGTCCTATAGTTTTTCCATCTTTATCTTGTCTCCGTCTCCATTTTATATCCTCTGCTATAACCACTACTCGATAATTACCTTTCTGCAATTCAAACCTGACCAGACTTTTAGCGCTGTTTTCTTGTAACTCCGTTCGTTTTCCTTGTAAAATAGCATCCTCAATAAGTGAAGTGGTGCTCGACTTTCCATCGTTGTCGCAAAGGTTACTACTTCCTTTTCTTCTCGCCCGAACCTGTTGCGACATTAAATTTTCGATGTACTTATCCTCAAAAAATACGATAAATACTTCCGATGAAAAAGTAAATCATTAAACCGCTATAATCTATAGTTAAAGCGATTGTTTGGTAGTCGTTCTCGTTCAATGTTGACTAAGTTTTTCACGAACTACGTTTTAACTTAAATGAATAAAAGAAATCTCACTTTGCAAGTTTTTATGTGCATTGCGCACGATTTTTCGGCGACGTTTACCCGAAAATTCGTTCATCAATGAATTCTAATAGTTGGCCTGAAGTAAACGTTCAAGCAGGTGTCTATGTTGCATAATGTATTCATATCCGAGTTAGCTTTTTATTTTATTTCAAAAGCTGACAGGGAAAACATGGTCATTCGTCTCTATGGTTACAAGGACCATTCAAACGGGGATTTGCGGCAAGAAGCCATTTCAAGACTCTCGGCTCAGTCGAACGTTCCCTTTAATTAATTAGCGTGAAGAATCTGCTATTTGTTTAAGAACGTTACCAGTGTTATTATTGAATGAATCAAGACTACATTAGAGCGCTTTTTTGAGGTAGGATTTCAAGTCTAGAACAGTGAATATGTTATTGAACACCAACCTACAGGGGGAAAATACAAAAATATATTGTCCTGATCGAGTAAGAGAATTCAAAGTGATGTTTTTTAAAACATCGACATAATAACAAAAAAGTATATAAGGTCAAATTCATAGACTAATGAATGTCGAAGATTTCACAGCAGGCTTCCTGAAAATGTTAGTATTTTGACTAGCGGATCACAATCTACCGAAAAATTATCGTTTGTCATTACAATAGGTCTCCCGAGACAGGTTTTTTTTCACTTTTCAGTAGGACTACTGTTCGAAGAAAAATGTTTGCAAAGCATATAAATCTTTGTTCAAATAAGAGTAAAATGTGGATTTTTATATATAAGGAAAAATAAACGAAGGATGTCTTGGTAAAACTTAACCCTGTTCCGGCAAAGTCTTTTCCCATTAAAACGTATTTCTATAGCGGAAGTAGAAAAAAAACTCACATTAATCAAACTCGTGCGGTTTTAAGAGCATGGAATTCGAAAATATATTCTAGAAGCGAAAATTTTCATGGACTTTATTAATTTCTGTTGTCATTTACAAAGGGGGGGGGGGGGGATTTTATAGAATGGAAATAAGGTTTTTCTGGACTTTTCAACTTCTCAATTCCATATTAGAATCAAGTGGAAGAAAATCCATCCTGTGGAATCAATTTATCAGGAGCTCAGTAATCATGGTTATCAGGAGTTTGTAGTGCCGGCTAGACTTACAGTATATAATATATCGTAGCAAGTAATAACTTGTTTATCTATTTATTACACTTTCATAGAAAGCATTATATTTACGTTGAATTCTGTATACAATTTTTTAATTGACGTTTATTTTGCTAATATATAGTTCGCGAAGAAAAACTTGTAAACAAGAAAATAGATGAATTCGGAATGTTAAAACTCTTAGATAAAGTCATTTAGTGTTCCAGTCATTGCCAATATATTAAGTATTGAAACCATTTAAATTCTCTCAGCATGGCAGTTGTCCCAACTATTATATTTGGCAAAAGTTCTTAATCAGTATTTTTTCGTTCAGTTCCATTATCCTGACAAAGAAAACAATATCTTTTATTTTTAAACTTTTGTGTCAAAATTAATGAATAAATAGAACTAAACAGAGTAGGGTTAAGTTTTAATTTCCTTGTCAAGGATATTAGACTTACAGGGCAACGCTTCGGGGAAAGATAAAAGGCGTTGAATAGATGGTCGAACGGACGTTTATAGTAAAGTACTTGTCTTTTAATGACAAAACTAAGGAAATGTACGGTAAGTCTCTTTTGACAATTCTCCCAGATAAATATGATTTATTTATCAAGATTATTTATGATATGATATTTATAATTTTCTTTTCCATTCTGACCCATTTTGATGAGCTTCTTGTTTAACTTAGTAAATGTAACGTTCGAAAGTATCGTAAAAGCACTTGTTAAAAACGGCATAATAACTGACATAATCCAAAATTTATAAGTATATCAAAAACAAAGCCAAAACTCAAAACTTATGGTTTATATGGCCAAATATCTGAGCTGAGCTCTCGGCACTGCATTCCAGGAATTACAAAAATACTTTGATGAGAAATGAAACTGCAACAGAGTTTCGCACTTTTGTATTTTTGGTAGCTTTTCATTGGATGTTTTTTAGGATACCCTTAAATATGGTCATTTGAAAAAAGGATACTCTTAAATATATGGACATTTTTAAAAAGGATACTCTTAAATATCTTCAATGCATTCTTCCCGTTAGGATTATAAAGAAGATTTCTTTTCCTTAACTAAAATCTCCCATAGAAGGCCGAGACTTAATTTGTCCTCCTAATAAGGCTTCTTCAAGCAATTGCAGCTTTATCTCCAAGCTCCTATTCGTATTGACTTAAGGATTCACGTTTGTTTGCAAGTAAGAAGTTTGTAGGGATGAAATAGTTGTCATGACGACTCCTAATCATAGGTCAAACTTCTCTCTATCACTGCGGATCTGCTCAGCTTTAAAGGCTTCTTTCTTTTTTCTCGGTGCTTCTCGTTCTAGTTTTATAGAACGCGTTTTTTATAGTCAAAATAATCCTATCCTGTTACTGCAAGTCCTTTGTCGGTAGTTTCACTAATATAAACGGTGGTAAGTATACTAAGAGTGAGATAACAATATGAGGTGACCGACTGACCATTTGTCGCAGAAAGACGGAAGCGTGAGAATCGTCTAGATCGTCTAAGAGAAATCGATATTCTACTATTACTTTTATTTCCAAAATAGACGTATAGAAAGTAAGTCTTGGAAGATAAATTTGATTTAAATTGAATCATTTTTATTTAAAGTTAATTACCCCAGTGAGCGACCTCAGTTCTCAGTCTAAATTCTGATTTCATCCAAGACAATATGAGTCTTCAGTTTTGATGCGTTGCTCTAGGGCTCTCCTACTGGCGCCATTTTAAGCAGTCAAAAAAGATATTCAGAAGTCAGTCAAAGCTGTCTAGGGAGCTGATGATGTTAAATAAGGTTTATTGAATTCATTACTACTTAAAATTCATTAGTTTAGCAATGGGCTAGCGATGAAATTGTACTTCCGAGCATAGCAACTGTACACTGTGAATTCGACCAAGTACACATTTCTCTGCTAGCTAGCATTTGGCGAGCCGAGCTGTATTACTGTTTCATCGATGACATGATATGAAGTGAATAGATTTAAATTTGTCCAAAGTACTTTTCGTTTGGTCAAAAAGCATTGTAAAATTACGTTTTCATGATCATGTCGTAGGTCAAGGAAAATGCAAGCCAGAAAATCGTATTGAATACACAGAATTAATGGAGGAAATGAAGCTCGACTTCCAGTCCTCGTATTAATGTAGTTGACTTTTAAGTTTTTAAGTATCAACATGAAATAATTTTTATTTTTTGTCAAAGTTCGGGCTTCGGGGATCTTTCTCACTCAACAAACCATAGCTAAGCAAGATGACGTGACTAACTACTTCTAAAAAGATTAAAGTGTTTGTCAATTCGTCTGACAGGCCAATTTTAATCTTTTATTAAATGTTTAATTTAGTTTTACTTTTACAGACAGCCGTCATGATGTAACTCGTATCAGACTTTGAACTAAGGCAGAGTTTCTCCAATTATTTATCAGAAAACGTTCAAAGATTCATAATTTATTTTTGGATTGGACAAAAAATAATTAATTGGTAACCTGAGCACTCCTTACCAACCATGCTATTTAACACCAGTGTTCATAACTCTTAATTAACTTTTTGCAAACAAGTTTTGATGTAATTCATGTTGTCAAAAAACGAATAAGTATTGATAAACATATTAGCTGAGGAACATATGCCCAGAGGGCCGTGATATGATACGCTTAAACTGATCGGTAACCAATAGTTACAACTTGTTTGAAGGAAGTGCTTGCCACTGGTCGTTTTGTAATATAAAGGCTGCTGTGACGGTTGACAGTAGGCATAGGGGGTGCCTAGGTTATGCAGTTACACATAGTTATGCATTTAATGGTATTCTATAGCTTTTCCTCTTTTCATTTCGTCCTCTCCTCTCCTCTCCTCTCCTCTCCTCTCCTCTCCTCTCCTCTCCTCTCCTCTCCTCTCCTCTCCTCTCCTCTCCTCTCCTCTCCTCCTCCTCTCCTCTCCTCTCCTCTCCTCTCCTCTCCTCTCCTCTCCTCTCCTCTCCTCTCCTCTCCTCTCCTCTCCTCTCCTCCTCCTCTCCTCTCCTCTCCTCTCCTCTCCTCTCCTCTCCAATCCTTTCCTCTTCACTATAGTAATTCAAACAATTCAAAAGTAAAAGATGCATCTGTAAAAACAAAATATAGGTCCAAGGTAATGACGAATTCCTCGACACTTAAAATTCTGTTCTCGGCTCAACGTATGTCGTTTCTTTCCTCCTTTTAATCTTCAAAGCGAATTCCTAATGATCATAGTTTTAATACCGCAAAAAGGATCGAAACTACATCGCATTTTTTTAGTAATACTTAAGGGACTTAATTTTGTTAATAAAGCGGGAGGGAGGCCAGAAGGAATTTCACTGAGCAGAATGTTGTAGGAATTTTCAGTAAAAGTTATGGTAAATTAAATTCGATTTGTTTACTTTTTTTCAGACGAAATGAAAGCAAGCTTCAATCGGCTCTGAACAAGAAACTATGAGAAATCAGCCTTTGGTTAATGGTTACAACTCGCCAGCACACAGCACAACGTCATTCGAAGATCAGAAATCTGTAGATATGCCCAACGAACTTGGTGTGAAGCTACCACCAATATCGCAAGTGGACTGTTTGGGATTACACCGAGTTGACGTGGATGCTATTACGCAAGAACGTGATGACAAAATGTCGAGACTTCGAAACAGGTACAAGCGAATCTCTACTGGTCCCATGAATGAAAGAGAGTTCGGATTCGGTCGCAGAAAGAAGAAGAATCTAGACGTAGTCGATGGAAAGGCTCCTCCAATTTCACAGATAGGTATGGGGTCGGAATATGAAGTCCCGTGGTGGCGAACAAGGGAGCCGAAGAGGAATATCAATGCCACAAGACTGTTACCTCTTTCACAAGTCTCTTGTCTTATTTACAGCCCAGAAAAAGAGTATTTGCAGGTAAAAAAGGAAAAAAGGAACCTTCGGTCCAAGTTTGAAGCACATGAGTGGGATTCAGAGTATGTCAAGCTAGCCAAGGCAGGGGGACAACCTGGTTTACTTCACTACGTTGAGGCAACCCCTCCCCTTAAAAGGACATTGGACAGTAAGTATTACCCAGGAGGCAATGCTTCACTACCTGAGCTAAAGTCCAAGTCTGTACAAGATCCCACATGGAGGCCATCACAATGGGCAGCTTTGTCTCCCATTAAGAAGAATGATCATCACGATGACTTGAACTCGAGAGAAAAAAAGTGATGGCTTTCTTGCATGCATTGTCGTCAAATTAAATCACCTTTTCATGGAGTCTTGGGTAGAAATGAGTTGCTTTGCGCTTGATAAAACCATATATAGTTAATTCTTTTTCTCCAATAATGTTTTACCTTCAGCAACGGTTCAAAGGTTTGCTGCAAAATTCAGTATGTCCGACAAAAATATGAGAAAGATGAAAATGATGCAACAATTTGTAAAATATTGCGAAACTGTGGAAGTATCATTCCTTTGTTTTAGAAAGTCCAAATTCATATACAGAATTTTCTTAACATCAAAATGGATTTACAAACGATTCTCTCTTTTTTTCCATTAATTTTTTGCCACATTCAACTTGAAAATACATTTGTAAAAAGAGATTTGTCTTCAATTGAACTTGGGAATAAATCTGAGGCGGACAAAAATCAAAAGTTTTTACCGCTTTGAACGTTGAAATGAACGAAACTAGAATGACTGTACAGAAGACTGTGATAGGGATTGGCTTTCAACTCTCTTCAAAAATTATAGCTATTTGCATAATTCCAAGACAATAATACCCACATTTTGATATTCAAACTTTTGCACCATATAATTGATAACAAAGATGGCTAGGTGGAATTATAGCTGATAAATTTGTTATGGACGCCATGACATGAAGACTAATGTATACTCGCATTACTTAAATATAATCATCTAATAACAAACGACTATCTAAAAGTAGTCTCGTCTATGTATAGCTATTTCATGAATGGCAAAGGTTTTGGTGGTGCAAGTTGCAAGTTGGGTGCTGCAAGTTGTATGTTGGCATACCAAGCTCAACTGAATATGGGCGATGTGAATGCAATAAAAGGATTCAAAAAGTTAACAAAATTGTATGGACACTCGAAATTTTCCTAAACAAAATATTTGCTACATGTCCGCAGTACATTTTGGTCTTGGAATGCAACATGCACCAAAACCTTCAACACTAAGGGCGATGTGAACGTGAATTTGTTTAACTATCTATCTAGGCTAGCCCAAACAATCTGTGATTTATTGTTTTACATACAAACAAAGTATATATGTCAACAACCTCTTTTGAAATAGCTGTGATAATATTTTCGTCTGTTTGTTTTATATCGATGTATGATTATAGTCTTAATAATTTTTATATCATTATTGAAATTATATATCAAGCAAAATGTATTATTCAGTAAGTGCAACCATATTCTATAAGTAGATATCTTCTTCATCATAAGAATTGGATATTCAAATTGTTATTGATGATCTAAGAAAAACACGCCAAACTCTGAACTTTTTATCGACATAGAAAGAAGATCTAGATAATAAAGGTAAAGCTATAGGTTAAAATATCAATACCCCGTAAATTATAGTCTATTTTTCTACATATTCTCTTTCCCAAAAGTTTTAAAAATGGGTTTGCCTTGCCTTGCCTTGCCTTGTTTTGCCTTGCCTTGCCTTGCCTTGCCTTGCCTTGCCTTGCCTTGCCTTGCCTTGCCTTGCCTTGCCTTGCCTTGCCTTGCCTTGCCTTGCCTTGCCTTGCCTTGCTGCCTTGCCTTGCCTTGCCTTGCCTTGCCTTGCCTTGCCTTGCCTTGCCTTGCCTTGCCTTGCCTTGCCTTGCCTTGCCTTGCCTTGCCTTTCATTAAGCATGGCCTCCAAACCACCAGTTTGTCGTTGATTCGGGATCCTTATTACAGCGAAAAGCGGCATTTTTTTGGCTATAGTATCCGAAGTTATCTTCACTGGTTACTGATCCAGAGATAGACATGGCACCACATATTTGAAAATTCCAACTGTCGGTATGAAATAAATGCGAGCTACTCTGCCACCAAGGAGACATGCATAAGCTACAGTTGAAGCCACGAATATTTACATACTCCACCTGCTTGCATACGCCCTTACCATTAAAGTGAACGATATCCACCTTAGAGAACTTTGCCCGAACATAGTCTCTATAATCGACCCCATCTGTGGGCAAGTTGCATGTGACACGCCAGTGAGTCGAGAGCTTTTGTAGAGCTTCCATGCGGCCGAGAGAAAGGCGGTAGTTAACCCAGTTAGGGTTTTCTTCATCTATCGCATAGTTGGTAAAAAATGGAATGGACAGACGTTGGTTGCTTCGTCGCGAAGAGACGAGAGTCCAAACCATCCCAGGCTCTGTTGTGAAATCGCAGTAGACTTCATAAATGAGTTTACTTTTTTCATCAAAGATATCGTATGTGCCAGACTTACTTGAGCCTGATCGGAAATCCAAGCAAGATCTCTTTGGAAACAAACAAACAAAAACGCTTTAAGATATAAAGTAGTTGAAGATAGAAGGCAAGAAGAAAGGATGGAATGTAAAATTCATAAATTAACTATTATTTTATAGTTTTAAACTTACAGGCAATAATTCAAATTGTACGAACACAGATCCTGGCTTTGGCACAAGCAAACGATGTATGTCCTTCGTAGACAGGTATTCCCGAAACACTTCACATATCCCTGATCTCTCTAAAGCACTTTGATAATTGAAGTAATAACAGGGAAAACGCTTGTGGCATGTGATGGCGCACTCGAACAATCCGTTTGTATACAGTGAACGAGACGGTATTAAGTCAAGTACATAGCCTTCAGTTATCTTGCCAACTTTCGATGCTCTATCAATGCTTTCCGCTGCTAAATTCAACCTCGCCATTGAAGACAAAACAAACAATGCACTAAGCAAGATTTTAAAATACATTTTTAAACTCTCTCTTCTAGCTTCTTCTGCTCATGTTTAGCCGAATTGTATCACTTCAGAAAGCACGCTGCAGCCCAATACATGCCAAACGTGGCCTAGATTTATCTAACAGTGAAGACTGAATAAAATAAATTTTTGATGAAAATCTATGCAGAACTTAAATGTCATTCATTCATTAATTTAAAAATCTTTATGCTCAGAGACAATGAGGTCCGCGATTTTAAGTACAATTCGGCTACGATAGAGCAGCTGGTGGTCAACCCTCATTAAAACCTGGTTTTTTTTTTATAAGCTATAATATAATAACTTGAAAATATGCCGAACACATCCCCTTTGTGCCTTTATTATTTCTATTTCTTGCCATTTTTACTCACCTTGTCACTCAATCATTTCTCAATTTCTCAGTGATTCACAGTTATTCCATCTTTTATATTCGTGTGAAATTCTTTAATAACATTGACTTTTCTTCGATTGCACGCTACGTCATCGCGACCTCTTGGGGAGCGTTGGTGCATTTTAACAAAATATTTATTATTACCATCCATCGTTATGGCCACCACAATGGCCGCCATATTTTTGTATTTTTACTCTCTTGGCAACGCTTGCAACCATTAATTTACAATTATTCACTGGTCCCACCAAGGGTGTACATGTATGGCGATATGCTAATTAGCCTTTTTTCTAGTTTATTCATGGAATTGTTTTATTACACCTGTATGGTTCTCACGACAGACAATGATTGTATGGCCCTATTATTAGACCTTCTCCTCTCCTTCTCCTTCTCCTTCTCCTTCTCCTTCTCCTCTCCTTCTCCTTCTCCTTCTCCTTCTCCTTCTCCTTCTCCTTCTCCTTCTCCTTCTCCTTCTCCTTCTCCTTCTCCTTCTCCTTCTCCTTCTCCTTCTCCTTCTCTTCTCCTTCTCCTTCTCCTTCTCCTTCTCGACCTTTTTCTTCTCCTTTTTCTTCTCCTCCTTCTCCTTCTTCTTAACATTTAATGTACGTAGAATTTATGAATAGAAACTATAGACGCAAAGCTTTCAGCTCATGTTTAAATTTGGAACTTTATCCATGAAGACGGTTCAATTTATTCCTTTCGTAGAAACCAAAACAACGAAGAAGCGTTTTTCTCTTTCGTATCAAAATCTACTGCATGTTAAAGAGATATCTCAGCCGGCATAGTATGGGGGTCCCCTTGTACAAACAATTATAATTTTCCGATTTGAAAACGCAATCGTTGTAATATCAAATTGTCTTTCTCTTTCTACTCTAGCACTCCCACGCAGAATCGTCGTGTCACAGCTTCCCGCCCAAATTGAATTCTTTTTTTTTTAATAACTTTTGAAACATTATTTTACTAGATGAGATCATGGTTGGAGTCTAATTGTATAAAAAAAATTGGGAATTAGAAAATCTTCGATTTGATATATTTTTGATTTATTTTTCTCTGTGCGCTTTAGGATGCCTTTCTTTTCGCTTCATACTTTTGTTTTAAGGCTTTAAAGTAATCACACCGCGGAAGAATAAAGCTTATTAGACAATCTTGGTTCTTTATTACATTTGAGTTTGTTTACACTGCAGAAAGAATAGATGAAGGATAAAATAACAATGAAAGATCGTTCCTCACTCCGCTTCATGAACATGATTCACACAAATGTGATTCATTTTACTAATGTTCCTAGCATCTCTTTAGTCACAATCATTGAAAAAACATCCATTTGAATACGTTGGTTAAATAAACTCAAGGAAGTGTATCTTAAATCTTACTATTTATAAATGTATCATTTGTGAAATAAATGATTAAGAATCACGATACTGTTCGACCAACAGTTACCTGCTGATAAAGGTACGTTACGTTTACATTACTATCACGGCACGGCACGGACACAGCATGGTACGGTACGGACACAGCATGTTACGGCACGGAAACGGGCCGTTACAGATAGGGTCACGGACACGGCAAGGACAAGGCATGGGCACGGCATGTCATGGACAGGGACACGGCCGTTACAGATAGGGTCACGGCAAGGACACGGCAAGGACACGGCAAGGACACGGCAAGGACACGGCAAGGACACGGCAAGGACACGGCAAGGACACGGCAAGGACACGGCAAGGACACGGCAAGGACACGGCAAGGACACGGCAAGGACACGGCAAGGACACGGCATGTCACGGCAGGGACACGGCATATCACGGACATGGACACGGCCGTTGCAGATAGGGTCACGGAAACGGCAAGGCAAGGACACGGCATGTCGACGCCAACAACGGTCCTCTTAACAAGTAATTTCGGCACAAATTTGCCGGGGTATACACAATGGTTTACATTTAAAACAGGGTATGTAACACTGCTGAACTCGGTAGCAAAGACGTCCACCACAGCCTGATCGCTTTGCTCTTTCTGAAATAATTAAATATGATATATATATGATTTACAACAAGGTAATGTTTTTTATGTTTGTTTGTTTTTAATGTGTAATGAATTCCTGGAATTCTGTATGATTTTTAATTTGCCTTCCGCCAAAATCGACTCCAATTATTGGACCCAGCTGAACAAGAGCCACTGTGGAGTCTACGAGTCAAGCACGGTAGCAAAGGTTAGTATCTGGATGGGTGACGTAACTCAGCCTTATAATTCTGTTTATTGGGAATCAAGTGCGCACCCCTTTTAAATCTGGGGTCCGGCTCCAGTTAGATTGCTAGACTCAGTATCAGATGTGGGCAGAGTTTGTTAAGTCTTTCCTTGCGTTCTTCGGCTTCCCTTACCCTATACAAGATCTAATACTCTTCAAAAGCCCACTTCATAGTTCCTTCAAAGGTAACCGTGCCTGAGCCTTGAAGTGAGAACGATGGTGACCTTGCAATGATAGGGCCGCAAATAATTGCCCAAGGTGTTATTGTACTTAGGTCTCCACGTCCTCTCTTCGATCCACAGACGCAGACTTTGATCAGCCCAGAGACTGTTTCAGGGCATCGATAAAGTTTGAATCAAACATTGGAAACAAACCTCTGCTATGTTCTTCAGCTGGTTTTTCGTTATCTGCTGGAGTAATGAGAAAAACAGCCATTCCGTTACACATCTGTTTCATCTTCCTATCCAGGATACCTTTGTTTCTGAGGTTACCAGACACTCGCCATGCCAAAATTTCAGTTTTGACATCCTCGTTTGGTTTGAAAGGCTGAAGCAGATGAAAAAAGGTATGTTGTTAGTTGACTATTATTCTGCAAATGCTCTTCATAGCGCAAAATATCCATACGTTTGCACAGTTGATAGTTTTGATTTTTTTTTCTTTTTTATTCCATTATTAATCTCGTAATTCTAAAAGCTGGTACAAATGAACTGTCGTCGTCGTTGTTGTTGTTATGCCCATAAGAGGCATGCAGCACTTTTGGACGAGTTATGGAGTGTGTGATTGAATGGTTCTTGTTATTAAAATTCAAATTGCGCAAATGAAAAAGAAATCTGTAATTTTTTCTGTACTTTTTTTGCAATAATGCAATGTACACTGATAACTAATTACCTGAAGGAGATTTTTCGAGTTAGGAAGTTCATCGATAGCTCTCCATAAGTAACAAATCCTTTGCGTTGGTATTCTTATCAACTGTTAAATTCTATAGTAATATGGAATTTAGAGTGTTACTAAATCAGTGAAATAAAGAGTGATGACGTATAGGAAGTGATATGAAGTAAGACGATGATGAGATCAAAACAACTGCGATTGGAATAGGCTTTTGCGGGAAATATGTTTGTAATTCGTGGTAATTGTGTAATTGTGAAACATACGATACTGACTTAAACACATACAAGAGGTACGACGTGCCGTAACATTAATTGCAATGGCTTTCCTATAAGAATGGTTTTCTTTTAGCTTAACGAGGGAACATTACTCCCATACAGCACTTGTACGCGCGGTAAAACATGCCGTAACATTGAAATAGCTTCCCATTGTCTTCCAGTAATTTATCCAATCACGACGCGTAGCTAAAGTTACAGCGAATCCCACTCATAGAAAAGCACTAAAATTTTGTATTACCAACCTTTTTGAAATCGAATATGAAGTCAGCGGCATTAGCATAAGGGGGCCCAAAGAAGTACTCGATATGCTTCGCAGAGCCTATCTTCGCCGTTCGTCTTTCATACGCTTGACCATTTATATTTGTAGGCAAATCAAAGATGGATTGAAGCGTGAGCTGGGAAAGCAGTATCGAAAAACAACTAATTTATGTATACGGTTTTATAGGGACGAGTGCTTCTTCATCTAGACTCCCAAAAGAACAATTTATTAGACTTCGAAAGCAATACAATACAAAATCGTTTTCATACTGAATATCTTGATATAAAAAACTGGTGTCTTCCATTCACGGTATGAATAAACCTATTTCAAAAACAGTTGTCAAAGGCTGTAGGCGTCCATAGGTCATTCCGAAACGAAGATGATTTAAGGGACTACAAACAACATTGAATCATTCTCGACACTGGAATAACACGTCATTTTCTACCTTTTTTACCCACCTTCGTTGCATGTATAGCTAAAGACTGGCTGTTCAACGATATTAACAAGATTAACACCTGGTATCTGTTTAGCAGAAGCATCTGAAACGAGAATAATAGGTGAAAAGTTTTTCACTTTTGTTAACCAAAACATTGAGTCTGACAAGCGAAGACTTTTAAAAAGAACTTAAAAGATTGCTCCGCCATTGAAAGAGAAATAAAAGACGTATTTGAGTTTTGCGAATTCAAACTATTGATTGAGGATGTTCCGTGAAGAAAAATGTTTTGACGTTTTTTGTTTTTGTTTTTATACGCAAAAGCTGCTCTTATTCCGGAGTCGTGAAATCTTTGTGAATTTTAGCTGCAGAAATTAGAAAAGCTTTATACTAACTTTTCCTTAGTTGGTGGAAAATATCTCTTCTCTTCAGTTTCAAGGGCTAATTGAACTGAATAATGAACTAAACTCGTAGAACAACTACTTCACTCAACTGCCAAGGTGAGCCAATATCACATCGCTCGTAAGTCTATGATCTGTCAATGAGTTTTCTCATCAGATATTAAATATTGCCGTGCGTCTTTCTTTAACGGAAATGATGTGTTCCTAGGGATTCACTAACACTATCGTTAGAATATAACATGTAATGTAGTCATTGTTCGTGTTTAAAAAGGCTAATTACGAACATGTACGTAAATATATCTACCACCAACTAGTGGCTATTGAAAGAATGGAGAATCTCGTCTTGTAGAAAACAGATGAAGCTTAACTCCGGACACGAAGTACAAAAACATAAAGAGATATACTACAATGGTGTTTATATTCTGAGAAATGAAGATTATTACGAACCCCCGTCACTCAACTCAGTGCTGTAAATGATTTTGCGCAAGGGAGTGATGTGTTGATCATATTGTACCGTTCAAATTTATAATAAGTTCTTTTAGATAAAAGAAAATATTATAATAGGATTTAAAAGCTTGGATCTGAAAATAAGAATTTAATCAATCGTTTTTTCCCTATGTAGGAGTGGTAATTCTCTTACCTGGACCATGGTAAGTCAAGTGTCGTAACCGTATAGACCGTTTTCTCAAGGTTACGTACGCATCCAAGTTTAAGGAACTTGACGAGCCACGATACCAGAACACGAGATGTATGATGAGTATTATCATGCATTGCTATGAATTTGTTTTTGATAAGAATTCATAAAATTGATTATTCTTCTCTTTGAATATATAACTGTCTTCTCAATTTTACTGAATTTGCTTCTTTCCGTTTTGTATCCCGTCAAGTTGGATGCGCACGCAACCTTGAGAAAAAGGTCTATTGTATCTGCAGAAACTATTCAGAAAGTATTTTTGCCCGCCCACGGGAACTGGGCAATGCTTTTGGGAAGACAGTCAGTAGCTCCAGTGACATTTGAAAAGAAAACATATGAAATATAGAGAGGAATTACTGAGAAAATAGAAGAGGCAATGATTTTTGGGTTGAAGTAGATTTGTTATCTTGAAAGATAAAAAATTGGATGTAAAACAAATATTAAAAAGATTATATGGATACTGTGGGGTTCGAACCTAAGTTTACCAAAATTCAAAAAATCGACTCAACTTTGCCATACCCCCGAGACATCCGCAGAGCTGAGGCGGCGTATGGACTTCGGACCTGACGGCGATTAAATCCTTCTGCCCTTGGGTGTACGAATTACGCAAGAAAATGTTCTAGCCGAAGCATCAGGGGAGAGACCAGCCGGCCCCCAGACCATATCGGCTAATCCCTTGCATCTCTACCACGCACGGAATCGGTTAAAAAAATATTATTAAAAAGTCAATTCTATCCGGTGCATTGTTTCCTGTACTATTGTTGTGCTAATTTTATGGAACCTTGGCCCAGTGGAAAAAACTTGGACTTTAAAGAAATTGAGTCAAGCCGGGTCGAGCAGATTAGTACCTGGATGGGTGACCTAAACATTTTACTTACTCAAGCTTTTATTTTCTTATTATTTTATTCCAATGTAAAAATCGTTTAGAAATTAAATCTGTCGTTTTTGCTCTTACTTCATCACATAGTGCAGCATATTCCTGTACTGCTACCCACCTTTCGTTGCTCAGCTTCAGAGCTGTAAATTAGCAATTTTTTTCTCGCATTCATTTACGTCAAGTGATTCCCTCAAAACAAATTTACTTACGATACAGCTAAAATAATGACTTCATAATCAAAAATACCCTCTTCCCCCTGCGTTTATCCCTACCATAAAAGATTTCAAAGTATTTCTCAGGTAAAGAATTATTGACAAATCTTTCCATTTCGCTAACTTCCAGTTGTCCCAGCGTCTTCCACCGAGCACTCGGTCTATTAAAGCGATGGATGCGCGCCAGTTTTCTAAGTGACCGCTTCTCCGGATCTGTAAAATGTTCGCGTGGGCCGATTTGCTACATGTATTGAAAGCTTTCTTTTAACAATTGATATAAGAATAAACCGGAACGTCCAACTTCAATATCACGAAATATTAAAAAAAATAAATCCCAATTTTACTCACGAAAGAAAATTCAAATTTTTTCCTAAGTTACCATGCACAGCAACAGTAAAAAAAAATCAGTAAAATTTAGGGTTAAATCAAATAACGGAAATCGTTCTTAATTCAGTAACGAAAAGAAACAGCCAAAATCGAATCCCTGATATTTGGTTCATAAGAAATCCTAAACTGGCCGAACATGAATAGATTTTTAAGCTTTTAAAAAAGCTTACCTACAAAACGACTTATTTCAAAGCACAGTTTGAGGCTTATTGCTGAGTTTAAAATGCAATTGACCTCATTACTTTGAGCGTAATATTTTCTTATTTCAGATGACGTCATTCAGATCATCCTTTTCAAAATAAGATTTTCGGTTTGGCCTCTAGCCCTGGAGTATGATCCACCTGCTGAGTTATCTCAAGTTAATTCATAAATCCATTATAAATTGATTAACCTCCCTCCCTCCCACAATAAAGAAGAATGAAGAATGTTGGTAAATATTATCTGAACCGAGATTCCCGTACGGATAACAATCGCGAATTCATCGTACGCGAGAGAAGAATGTTGGAAAATATTAACTGTACCGCGACTCACGTAGGAATAGCAATCGGTTAGCACTAGTTCACACGCTTCAAAAGGTCGGTTAGAACTAGTGCATACGCTTCAAAAGGACGGTTAGAACTAGTGCATGCACACGCTTCAAAACGACGGCTAGATCTAGTTCACACGCTTCAAAAGGACAGTTAGAACTAGTTCACACGCTTCAAAAGGACGGTTAGAACTAGTGCACACGCTTCAAAAGGATGGTTAGAACTAGTTCACACGTCTCAAAAGGACGGTTAGAACTAGTTCACACGCTTCAAAAGGACGGCTAGATCTAGTTCACACGCTTCAAAAGGACGGTTAGATCTAGTTCACACACTTCAAAAGGACGGCTAGATCTAGTTCACACGCTTCAAAAGGACAGTTAGAACTAGTGCACACGCTTCAAAAGGACGGTTAGAACTAGTTCACACGCTTCAAAAGGACGGTTAGAACTAGTTCACACGCTTCAAAAGGACGGCCAGATCTAGTTCACACACTTCAAAAGGACGGCTAGATCTAGTTCACACGCTTCAAAAGGACAGTTAGAACTAGTGCACACGCTTCAAAAGGACGGTTAGAACTAGTTCACACGCTTCAAAAGGACGGTTAGAACTAGTTCACACGCTTCAAAAGGACGGCCAGATCTAGTTCACACACTTCAAAAGGACATTTAGAACTAGTGCACACGCTTCAAAAGGACGGTTAGAACTAGTTCACACGCTTCAAAAGGACGGTTAGATCTAGTTCACACACTTCAAAAGGACGGCTAGATCTAGTTCACACACTTCAAAAGGATAGTTAGAACTAGTGCACACGCTTCAAAAGGACAGTTAGAACTAGTGCACACGCTTCAAAAGGACGGTTAGAACTAGTTCAAACGCTTCAAAAGGACAGTTAGAACTAGTTCACACACTTCAAATAGACGGTTAGAACTAGTTCACACGCTTCAAAAGACGGTTAGAACTATTTCACAGCTCCAAAGGCACGGCTAGAACTAGTTCACACGCTTCAAAAGGACGGTTAAAACTAGTTCACACGCTTCAAAAGGACAGTTAGATCTAGTTCACACACTTCAAAAGGACGGTTAGAACTAGTTCACACGCTTCAAAGGACAGCTAGAACTAGTTCACACGCTTCAAAAGGACGGTTAGAACTAGTTCACACACTTCAAAAGGACGGTTAGAACTAGTTCACACACTTCAAAAGGACGGTTAAAACTAGTTCACACGCTTCAAAAGGACGGTTAGAACTAGTTCACACGCTTCAAAAGGACGGTTAGAACTAGTTCACACACTTCATAAGGACGGTTAGAACTAGTTCACACACTTCAAAAGCACGGTTAGAACTAGTTCACACACTTCAAAAGGACGGTTAGAACTAGTTCACACGCTTCAAAGGGACGGTTAGAACTAGTCCACACGCTTCAAAAGGACGGTTAGAACTAGTTCACACGCTTCAAAAGGACGGTTAGAACTAGTTCACACGCTTCAAAAGGACGGTTAGAACTAGTTCACACGCTTCAAAAGGACGTTTAGAATTAGTTCACACACTTCAAAAGCACGGTTAGAACTAGTTCACACACTTCAAAACGACGGCTAGATCTAGTTCACACGCTTCAAAAGGACAGTTAGAACTAGTTCACACGCTTCAAAAGGACGGTTAGAACTAGTGCACACGCTTCAAAAGGATGGTTAGAACTAGTTCACACGTCTCAAAAGGACGGTTAGAACTAGTTCACACGCTTCAAAAGGACGGCTAGATCTAGTTCACACGCTTCAAAAGGACGGTTAGATCTAGTTCACACACTTCAAAAGGACGGCTAGATCTAGTTCACACGCTTCAAAAGGACAGTTAGAACTAGTGCACACGCTTCAAAAGGACGGTTAGAACTAGTTCACACGCTTCAAAAGGACGGTTAGAACTAGTTCACACGCTTCAAAAGGACGGCCAGATCTAGTTCACACACTTCAAAAGGACATTTAGAACTAGTGCACACGCTTCAAAAGGACGGTTAGAACTAGTTCACACGCTTCAAAAGGACAGTTAGAACTAGTTCACACACTTCAAATAGACGGTTAGAACTAGTTCACACGCTTCAAAAGACGGTTAGAACTATTTCACAGGCTCCAAAGGCACGGCTAGAACTAGTTCACACGCTTCAAAAGGACGGTTAAAACTAGTTCACACGCTTCAAAAGGACAGTTAGATCTAGTTCACACACTTCAAAAAGGACGGTAAAACTAGTTCACACGCTTCAAAGAGGTAACTAGTTCACACGCTTCAAAGACGGTTAGAATAGTCCACATACTTTCCAAAGGACGGTTAGAACTAGTTTACACACTTCAAAAGGTCGGTTAGAACTAGTTCACACATTTCAAAAGGGACGGTTAGAGAACTAGTTGACACGCTTCAAAAAGACGTTTATTTGTCAACTTCGGTGTTCAGAAAAACACAAGTATTCCTGTGATCATACATTGAAACTTTGACTCTAACTCGAATAAAGTCTAGGTCAGGATTCCTTTAATACGATCATTTGAAGAAGGCGTTCAATCAAAACGAGCATCAAACAAACTCAATTTAGCTATTCTGTGGTTACAACCTATTTTACAAAATGCTGATATGATTTAAGCTTTTATTATCGATTTGACTTCAGACATGAACGTCTATCATCGAGGGAAAATATCTGTCAACTCTGTCTAAACTTGTTGTTCGTCGCCTCGTAATGATGAGTTTGGTGGTTAGAAAGCCATCCTCCTTACCCTTGATTTAGTGTACGATTGCTTTGTGTTACAACAAACTGGAAGGATAAGTAATAACAAAGCTTCGCTTGTGTTTAATTGGTGTGTTTTGAAAAAAAGCTAAAACGCGGGCGTAGAGTGCATTTCACGGGCCCCTCACAGCCCAGCTTACATACATTTACTGTATTTTACCTCAATCTCTCTTCGCCCGTGATGTAGTCCTCTGTCGTATCCTACATCTTTCACTATGAAAAACTACTTTTTAAATTTAATTCCCAAAACGTAAAGCATATGAAAATACCATTGTTAAAGGCGTTCAATCAATAATGAGTGAACACCAAACAAACTCAACCTAGTGTTTTTTTTTTGTTACACACCTATCTTACAAAATGCTGATTTCGCCAAGTGGTTTGTGGGTTAGATATAAATCCACTCCCTTTACGACAAAAGCAAAACACATTGAACACTGAATTGATAACGATTTCTTTTGTTCTCCTTAGAATTTGTCAGTTTTTTGGCCAAAGTTTAAAATTTTAGAAAATCATCAGATTCTGGATTGATCCCTTGGACCAGACTTTTCTTGGGTTAAGTGTGAGATGGTAGAGTGCCTAACATTACCATCAAATTAACTTAAACTCAACACCTTGAATACGAGTATGCCAGCTAGTCATCTCTGAACGTGCAGGCTAGATGGCATACTCGCAGTCCAGGTGATGAAGAGAGACTTCGGAGAGTTTATTTGTAAGGGAGATTTTATTTAGTCAGCTAGTAGTGGTATTCTACGAAAGTATATATTAACTAGGTATAACTAGCTAAAACTAGTGTGAGCTGCGTCGGTGTTTCTAATGAAACCGACAGTAATGATGTAATAATTGCTCTTTTACTCCGACGAAGGACTAGCGTCCGAAACGTCAGTAAGTTTTTTTCATCTTTTTCACGGTGTATAATTTACCTTTTCATCATTACTATATATTTAACTGTAATAAATATTTATGTGTTTATACAACTTTAAATATGACTAACGCAATCACCTGGACTGCGAGTATGCCAGCTAGTCATCTCTGAACGTGCAGGCTAGATGGCATACTCGCAGTCCAGGTGATGAAGAGAGACTAGGGAGATAATAACTGTCAAGAAAATTTTATTCAGTCGGCTAGTAGAAATACTCTACAATAGTATAAATTAAGCTGTAATAAATATTTATGTGTTTATGCAATTTTAAATATGACTAACGCAATCACCTGGACTGCGAGTATGCCAGCTAGTCATCTCTGAACGTGCAGGCTAGATGGCATACTCGCAGTCCAGGTGATGAAGAGAGACTTCGGAGAGTATATTTGTAAGGGAGATTTTATTTAGTCAGCTAGAAGTGGTACTCTACGAAAGTATATATTTAACTGTAATAAATATTTATGTGTTTATACAACTTTAAATATGACTAACGCAATCACCTGGACTGCGAGTATGCCAGCTAGTCGATCATCTCTGAACGTCCAGGCTAGATGGCATACTCGCAGTCCAGGTGATTAAGAGAGACTAGGGAGATAATATCTGTCAAGGAAATTTTATTCAGTCGGCTAGTAGAAATACTCTACAATAGTATAAATTAAGCTTTAATAAATATTTATGTGTTTATACAACTTTAAATATGACTAACGCAATCACCTGGACTGCGAGTATGCCAACTAGTCATCTCTGAACGTGCAGGCTAGATGGCATACTCGCAGTCCAGGTGATTAAGAGAGACTAGGGAGATAATAACTGTCAAGGAAATTTTATTCAGTCAGCTAGTAGTGTTACTCTACGATAGTATATTTGAAAAAGGGATACTCCTATAAATATGGTCAGGGATACCCATGAATACGATCATTTGAAAAAAGGATACTCTTTAATTTGTTCAGGGATACCCATAAATACGGTCATTTGAAGAATGGATACTCTTAAATATGGTCAAGTATTCCCTTAAATATGGTCATTTGAAGAAGGCGTTCAATCAAAAATGCACCAAACAAGCTCAATTCATTCTTTCTGTGGTTATTACATTCACCACCAAATATTACATTACATCAATAGAAGGCGAACATTCTGAAGCGTGTGAAGGAGTATATTACAAAGATCAGAACATTCAACATTCATATAATAATCCATTGATAAAATGCATATTAATCGACTGTGCTTTTAACTGCGTGTGAACGAGTGGTAACCTCAGAATTATAGTTATTCCACAGGAATCCCAATTATCAAGTCCAAGACAAAAAAAGAAAAACAAGATGGACGACCGACATACGAAAAGAATACGAAACATTTCTTCTCATCTACTAAGAATTTCGCCAGGAAATCATGACACTGGACTACAAGAGGTCTTAAGTAAGGTACAGCTACATAAATTTCGTTTTTTAACAGTAAGAAGTAGTTTCAACAGTATTTTCCAAGTGACAATATTTAAGCTGTGTTGACCAAGTCTAATGCACACGGTTTGTCTTTCTTCCTTACGACAGTCCAAAACTTCTCAAAATTCACTTTATATTTAATTAAGGTAGCTTTTTTAATTATCGTCTTGTTATCTTCTTGTTCTCATTCTTTTAAGAAGTTTAAAAGGTTCTATTTTGCAAATCCAACACGAACAATGTGCTTCAAGCTCATACAGTATAAAGCTTTTTAGTGGTACACGTAAGCCTAAAAAATTATGATGTTCATAATTTAATAATTTTTTAACAAAATTAGAATATTCTATTTCATTATTGTAGTTTTTATAACCTTTTCTTTCGTTTCGCTAAAGTGTGTCTACAGCTGCACTAAATATAATTACTTTTTTCTTTGAAATAATAATCTAAATTATTTTCAACACTGCAGGGATACCAACACGTACCAACCAGGTTGGCACGATCCCAGCAAAATAGCCTAAACTTGCTAGGATCGATATCAATAAAAATATGAAAAAAATTCAATCCATATACATATTGATTCTTAGACTTTCGCATGATTCTTAGACCTACACAGTCCTCCTCGCTCACTAGCTGCGCTCAATGAATTCTCACTTTGCTTAAAAATTAAACTGCTAGTAGTGGGACACAAGAGAGCCGAGATCTACTTGGTGCAAGTCTAACTGATTCTCAACATTATCTGGAATCTTCTCTTGTTTTTAAGGATAAACCAAAATGAGTAACAAGAAATTCAGGCTTTTTCATATTTTTTATCATTATTCCAGTTTTCTTTTTTATTGTTCTTTCCTTTTTTCTTGGTTATTTTTAACAGGGGGTGGTAGAGCTCTCTGAAGCACCACCCAACATGCAAAAGGAGTATCAGGCACTTCTTACCCCACAGGCAATCCAGTTTGTGGCAGAGATGGTAAATAAATTCGATCCCCAAGTTTCAGAGGTACGGTATTGACATAACTCTAAGAAAACATAAACTTGTGTGAACTTATGTTTTACAAACCTTATGGGGCTCTTCTGTTAAGTTCACTCTGACACATACACTTAACAGTTTTCGTATGACTGTGAAAAATTAACAGAAAAAACAGGGTCATGACACGGCAAGACTTTACATCAGCCCTAATCACATTGCATGAGAATTTACTCTCCATCCAATCAAATGCCCAAAATATGGCACAATCATGGTGCAAACACCATCCGGCCAATTTCATGGCATTGCCAGGCCCATGTCATTGCACAAGAAAAGGTTCAGCCCATTAAAATCCTAGAAAACAACACGTTCACAGCATGGCACGCTTACAGCACTGAGATTTTCACAGTCATATGAAAACTGTACTATTTACAAATTTACTATTTACTTTCGCCCAGAATAACCTCGTTCCGAAGCACTATAACTTACTTCTATATCTTCAACTATTTCATTCGTGCCACGCAGTCCATATACTCTCATCTTTGCATCATAATTACTGCGACCTTTGAGAAGAGTGTTAATATCATTTCAGCCACGCGGTCCATATACTCTCATCTTTGCATCATAATTACTGTGACCTTGAGAAGAGTGTTAATATCATTTCAGATTCTTAGTAGGCGTCAGCTCAACAAGCTTCACTTCCAGCAGACCAACTTCTTGCCAGATTTTGTAAAGACGAGTAGTGCCCATCAGTTCTGGAGGATAAGAGATATTCCTAAACGCCTACAAGACAGGCGTATTGATCTTGGTGATATCACTCCTGCGAATACAGGACTTTTTGAGCAAGCACTTAATTCATCTGCTTGTGGAATACAGGTTTGTATCTAGATTGAGCATTGAAACTTAATTATCGACAGTTATAATACTCAATGTAAGAACTGTCCATAATTAACCATGGGGGGGGGGGGGGGGGTTGGGAGTGCAACTGGGGCTAACTACATTGGAGAGGTAAGCAATTTTCATGGAGGGTAATTAGGGGGGGGGGGGCTAAAAGCTTTTGTCTACATTATAGTGTGCAGGAAGGGAGTGGGAGGCTGGGGGTCAGGTGATTGTGTTTAGCTAGGAGTGGGGGGGGGGAGGGGGGGAGAAGCTGGAAAACGTTGTTGTATTGGAGTAAAATAATACATACATGCATTCTTTATTTGATCAAGCAGGTTAAAATTATGGAAGCAAATGCTGATTATATAATAATTATATCATTATTGCTTTTAATATATATTGTGTTATACTAATAGGCAGATTTTGACGATGGGCATTGTCCTACATGGGCCAATCAGCTAAAAGGACTTTTTAATGTCTACCAGTTTGTCCATGGGAGCATGACAGGTACAATTTGGATAACACTTTAACAAAATAACCATTGTATTTTCTTGGACTTTCCATTGGATTTCATATTAATTTTCCCCACCATTTAGCAGTAGATAGTAACAGCAGTGTAAGGATGACATAGTAAATACATTTAGGTCAATTCCTTCAATTGATAGTGAATTCTGGAGCAAGGTCAATGAAGCAATGAGGTATTTCCAATATGGAATATAGTCCCAAGGACACTATATTTGTTTTCCCATGATGTATTATCCTAGTCTATGCTTCAGGTCAGAACCACAGTAAGCACAAATGTGACTAATTCATATTATAAGCACTACATCCATAGCGCAAATGTAAAACTTGTACTGATGTGAGGCTAGTTGTCTGTAAGAGATCTGGCAATGATTTAAAGCAATCTAGCGTGATTCAACTCAAGCCTCACATCGGTGCAAGTTGTGCATTTGTTCTATTTATATTGCATTTCATATTTTTAGGTGTGCCGCCAATATCGCTTGCTCCTCTTGTCATACTAAGACCTCGAGCCTGGAACATGTTGGAACATAACATGATGGTATGGAATGAGATGTGCTCCTTTTTTTCTTCATTTTGAACACTTTGTGAATAATAAGGGGTTTAAGTTTCAGGTTTATATTCCCACTTGTGATTAACAACTCTACAGGTTGAAGGCAAGGTTATTCCAGGTGCTTTGTTTGATTTTGGTTTGCATATCTTCCATAATGGAAAGAAAATGTTTGAGCATGGAGATGGACCATTCTTTTATCTTCCCAAGGTGAGCTATATAAAGTGAGGGGAATGATGATGATGATGATGATGAATGATGTTAATGATGATGATGATGAATGATGACAATTATGGTAACATATCTGATATTGATATATTAAAATGACATGATGATGATACATGATGATTATGATGATGATGCATGATGATGATACATGATGATACATGATGATGATACATGATGTTGATGATACATGATAATGATACATGATGATGATACATGATGATAAATGATGATGATACATGATGATGATGATACATGCATGATAATGATACATGATGATTATGATGATGATACATGATGATGATACATGATGATGATACATGATGATACATGATGATTATGATGATGATACATGATGATACATGATGATGATACATGATGATGATGATACATGATAATGATACATGATGATTGTGATGATGATACATGATGATGATACATGATGATGATACATGATGATGATACATGATGATGAAACATGATGATAATACATGATGATGATGATACATGATGATGATACATGATGATGATACATGATGGTGATATATGATGATGCATGATGATGATACATGATGGTGATACATGATGATGATACATGATGATGAAACATGATGATGATACATGATGATGATACATGATGATGATACATAATGATGATACATGATGATTATGATGAAGATACATGATGATTATGATGATGATACATGATGATACATGATGAGGATACATGATGATGATATATGATGATGCATGATGATGATACATGATGATGAGGATGATGGTGATAATGATACATGATGATGATACATGATGATGATACATGATGATTCATGATGGTGATACATGATGATGATATATGATGATGATACATGATGATTCATGATGGCGATACATGATGATGATACATAATGATGATACATGATGATTATGATGTTGATACATAATGATGATACATGATGATGATACATGATGATGATACATGATGATGATACATAATGATGATACATGATGATTATGATGAAGATACATGATGATTATGATGATGATACATGATGATACATGATGAGGATACATGATGATGATATATGATGATGCATGATGATGATACATGATGATGAGGATGATGGTGATAATGATACATGATGATGATACATGATGATGATACATGATGATTCATGATGGCGATACATGATGATGATATATGATGATGATACATGATGATTCATGATGGCGATACATGATGATGATACATGATGATTATGATGTTGATACATAATGATGATACATGATGATGATACATGATGATGATACATGATGATGATACATAATGATTATACATGATGGGGATACATGATGGTGATACATGATGATGATACATGATTCTGATACATGATGGTGATACATGATGGTGATACATGATGGTAATACATGATGGTGATTTAGAAAACACAATTAATTTAGTGAATATGCGATTGGATGTTTTTACATTTAAATTTGTGAAACAGCTTGAAAGCCACCTTGAAGTAAGATTATGGAACAACATATTTTCCTGGGCTGAAAGCCAAGTAAGTAGAAAAAACCTTATGGTTTTTGTAGCAAATGGGAATAAAACTGTAGTTAGAGTAAGCAAAGATGAAACGGGATAGACACCAAGTTGAACAACTATTATATTTCTGGACTAACCAACCTTGTGTTCACATGGAAACGTAAAAACATAACTTTTCACATGTATTTTTTAGGCTAATCAATCCAGAACAATAGATATTCAAAAGGATCACCACATTTTGATACAGCGTATTGCATGGTTTTATATACTTATATGGTATCTCCTATTTTATGGTTTTTTATTTATATAACATCAGCTTGGACTGCCACTGGGGAGCATCAAAGCCTGTGTCCTGATTGAGAGCATTCTAACCTCTTTTGAGTTGGAGCAGGTTCTCTTTGAGCTCAGGGATCATTGTGCTGGTCTTAATTGTGGAATGTGGGACTATTCAGCCTCCTTTGTCAGCACCTTTGGTTAGTCATATGTTTTGTATGATTATAATGTGATTAAAGCAATGCTGCATCCATTACCAGTGAAATATGTCTTTGTATGTGTCAGTGGGGTGTCAGTACCAGAGTCTTGGTAAGGTGTCAATAAGGTTTTGGTAGGATGTCAGTAGTGTGTTAGTAGGATGTCAGTAGTATATTAGTAAAATGTCAGTAGGGTGTTGGTATGTAGTCAGTAGGGGGTCGGGAGGGTGTCAGTAGGGTGTTGGTAGATTGTTGGTAGGTGGTCAGTAAGGTATTTGTAAGGTGTCAGAAGGGTGTTGGTAGGGTGTTGATAGGTAGTCAGCAAGGTGTTAATAGAGTGTCAGTAGGGTGTCACTTGGGTGTTGGTAGGTTGTCAGTAGGGTGTTGTTAGGTTGTCAGTAGGACATGTTGTTAGGTGGTCAGTAGGGTATTGGTAGGGTATAAGTAGGGTGTTGGTAGGGTGCCAGTAGGGTGTCAGTAGGGTGTTAGTAGGGTGTCAGTAGGGTGTTAGTAGGGTGTCAGTAAGGTGTTAGTAGGGTGTCATTTGGGTGTTGGTAGGTTGTCAGTAGGACGTGTTGTTAGGTTGTCAGTAGGACATGTTGTTAGGTGGTCAGTAGGGTATTGGTAGGGTATAAGTAGGGTGTTGGTAGGGTGCCAGTAGGGTGTCAGTAGGGTGTTAGTAGGGTGTTAGTAGGGTGTCAGTAGGGTGTTAGTAGGGAGTCAGTAGGGTGTTGGTAGGTAGTCAGGGTGTGTATTCAGAGTGTTGGTGGTTTGATGGAAGGATAATGTAGTCTATTGGGGGGTTGTTGGGTAGTAGGTTACCACAAATAACATTTCCATATCTTTCACCATTCACATATTTTTCTAAGTACAGGTCATCGTAAAAATTTTATTCTTGCTGATCGTAAGAAGTATATCTCGATGGATAAACAGTACCTCAAGAGTTATTTGGAACTTGTCATCAAGGTAAATAGATATTAGATTTCAATTTTGCACTCATGAAATATAATGCAAATTTGCGCCAACATTATAGTTTTTTGTCAGTCATGCAAAATTAAAGACTAGAATTGATTGGGCCATTTTTTCCAGATATTTTATGATTATGAGGATAAGTTATCATTGTCACGAGGCATTTCTGTGGGCTCCTTTTAAATACCAAATGAATGCTTCACCCCTGAGAATCATATCCTCATTGAGTGAATTGATATTAGTTTATCCTGATGACATCATGACGTATTGCAGACTTGCATATCCTCATTGAGTGAATTGATATTAGTTCTTAGTTATTAGATATTAGTCCTGATGACATAATGATGTATTGCAGACTTGTCATGCTCATGGCTGTCATGCCACTGGAGGTATGGTACCTTCTGTACTACCTAAAGATAACAATGCAAAATCCCAACAGATTGTGCAAAATGTTTGCAGGTAATTAATAAGGCATAAAACCATTTTTATGGATGATTAATTATGCAGTTTAGTGTGTGTAAAGGAGTGTTATATTAACGTTTCGAGCCACTTGAGACTATACAGTTAGTAACATGGTAGCTCTCTAAGGGGACATGATGCTTTGCTAACTATCCCATTCTTCTATCAGCATTTCAGTTTTCTGCCTAAACAGAACATTAGGAAGGGGTCAAGATAGTTTGTCAGAATTTATTTATTAAGGCTCCATTTAAAGATTTGTATAGATTGTTCTTTAAAAACAACTCTTTACTTTAACAAGTCTTTACTGATTTGTTTTTTCTTTTCAGAGCCAAATTAAACGAAATCCAAGCAGGAGCTGATGGATTTTTGGTGTTTGATCCTGATCTAATTAAACCATTACTCCAGGTAATTCTGCATCAAGACATGCCACAGGCAGCTGCTCAAGACATTTGGCTGGACAAGTGCCAAGTTTGGATCAATAATTTGTCCATTGATCTCTCATTGGTTTTTGCCCTGTAACTTACCATTGTCCATTGATCTGGTGATATTTTTAGCCCTTCAACTTGCTTACCACTGAACTGCAAGTCATAATTTAGAGTCCCCCTTGTTGCATACAGATGGTGCATTATGCCTTCTGCTTGATTCTATTTGTTGAATTTAAAATTCTGATTTATAATTGACACCAAAGTTTCTGCTTTAAGGTCTGGAGACAGAATGTTCCAACAGAGAACCAGCTTCATGTGCTTAGGCAAGACTTACAAGTTAATGCCGTTGACCTCTTGACACTCCCACAGGTGAAATAATATGATGTACATAAAATACTGCTCATAGCCCATGAAGCAAAATTGTTATTCACTGCCCTCTCATTTGTGTATGCGGGTGCATATTTCAGTGCCTTTAACCAAGACTTTGAGTATAAAGTTTCCCTCAAAAGGAAAAAAAAAAAGAATCCTCCTGAAAAATCTGAAAGAGAAGTTGCCATCATTAAAGTGTACTTATAATTTTTGATTATATTATTAGGGTGGCTTCACACTAGATGGCTTAAGAAATAATATCACAGTGGGTGTCTTGTTTATTCAAGCCTGGCTTAGAGGTAGGTGTGAGCTTCAAGGTGGCTTTCATTTATTAGCACTTGGAGGGAAAGGCAGGTTGGCAAAATCGTAGTTGGTTTAGTACATTATTTTCATTAAGTGGTTAGGGGGGTTTATCACATATTGAGGTTGTTGAGAACTATTGCAGGTTGATAAATGGGGGAGGTTTAATGAAAATGTTGCCTCTACCATGGGGGAGGTTGGGTTGTTGTAAAGCTTTCCATGTCATTTTGCCAACCCCCTCCCCTCCCTCCTAATCTGGTGATAGTTTCTGGTGGTCGTGGTCAGCATATGAGACTAATGGTGAAGGAATGGAAGGGAAGGTTGAATTTAAAAAAATACTGTCCTTGTTTTTATGAGGTTTATAGCATTTATAGCCAGTTGGCTAACAAACAGTGTGGCCCTCGTTTCATGATAAAAACCAAATGAACAATTCTACTCTCGGATCACATTGTTAATATATATATATATATATTTTAAAGTCATGTAAACTAATAAGCTGAAAACTTTTTTGAAGGTGTTGGCAGTTTTATTTTGAATGGTGCAGTTGAAGACTCTGCTACAGCTGAAATTTCAAGGTCACAGGTAAACAAGTTTCTCTTCAATGCTACAAATTTATTGAACAGGAATATATCAATGCTATATCTCTTAGATATCATATTTCTACTTATTTCAGTACTCAAAGCTAAAACTTAGAGATTTTCTGGGTAGTGGATATCTTGGGCATTTTAAGAGTGTTAGCATACGGACACACATGTAGAAGAGTGACAAAATGCTTTATTTGGTAGCCATGGAATTAAATCTTTGAAAGCTGCAGAACTACATGTATGATATTAGCCTCATTAACTGTTTACCCAGAACACTCCTCAGTCTTACCTTTACTGATTGAACCTTTTCAACCCAACAAAATCTTTTAATTTTCGTGTATTAATCAGATTTGGCAAGCTGTTCGTCATCAATGTATCTTAGAGAATGATGGCCGTAAAATCACGAGGGCATTAGTGAAGAATGAAATAGCAATGGTTACAGGCCAACTGATAAAGACTCAAGCCAAGTCACCATCTGATGAACAACAACTGACCATCTCTGCCCAGATATTAGAGGAGCTGATACTTGCCAGTGTTTTCCCACAGTTTATCACCACATATCTGTATGAACATCACGAGTTTATTCATAGTAAGTGGCGTTGACATAAACCAAGAGTTATATGATTCTAAAATGAATTCACTTCTTTCAGTAAATATGCCTTTACTTGTAAAATTATCTGGCTGTAATACATAACTTGCAATGTAATAAACCCTATATAATTATTTATTTTATAGCTAGGATACTTAAATAAAAAGCCTTTTGCAGCTTACAGTCACATGGTGATATATGTTATAATCATGAATGAATTTTCTGGTAACAAAATAAGCAAGGGACTGGGTCCAAGCTTGTGTATACAGTGTACCCCAACACATCTAAGAGCAACAAACACCAAGCTTACTTACTGAGTTAAAGGATATTTGACCTTATAGAAATAATTTAGCGGTATCATTGCTGTCCCTTCAAAATATCATGCTTACCATACATTCTCTACACTTTCTGTATTCTTAGATATTTTAAAGTGCTACTACGACGAAAATCGCTCAAACTTGGATTCAGCTGAAACTTCCTAAGAATACTCTTTAAAGGTCCAATAATCACTGTATGAAGTGTTTTCTCGATATTCAGGACGAAAGTATGATATTTTCACGATCATTTTTTGGAGTCTGTGACGTCATACACTCAATATTGAACATCGCTCCATACATTTCTTTGTAGTTTCTGATCAAAATATCGGTAGTAAAGGGAGAAAGAAATACCCAAACACCCCAAAATATAAATTATAGTCACAAGTAATGTGAAATAAGCACATTAGCTACCCTTTGGGCTTCATAGGAATAAAATACATTAAGGATTTATATACAAAGAAATATATGTAGCAATGTTTGATGTTGAGTGTATGACGTCACAGACTCCAAAAAATAATCGTGAAAATATCATACTTTCGTCCTGAATATCGAGAAAACACTTCATACAGTGATTATTGGACCTTTAAAGAGTATTTTTTAGGAAGTTTCAGCTGAATCCAAGTTTGAGCGATTTTCGTCGTAGTAGCACTTTAAAGATATCATTTATTAGCTCATTTAAAAAATTCTTAATTATGATGGGGTCTGTACAATATTATTATTGGTCTGTTTTTGATAGACCAATTTTGAGAAACTCAGCTCCACTCCCATAAATTATCCACAAGTTAATTTTTTTATTTTAAAATGCTTAATCAGTGGTTGCAACCCAAAAAATTCTAAAATTATTAGTGGTCAAAAATTTATAATTTCATGTTATTTCCCAATTTTTTCCTGTAACTGAATAATATGGATAGCAACAAAGCTATAATATGGATTTTGACTGACACTTACAAGTTCGAATTACATTTTGTACGATGATCTGAATTTATAATAATATTAATACTTCTAACACTTCTGAATTAAAATCCCTTTTTTTCATTGTTTGTACTCTAAGCTTCTTCATGCTTGATTCCGTCTTAGCATATACTTGATTTCCTAACGTTCAACCATATTTATCTAATAGTACAGGCAATGGAAAAACATTTGCATGCAATACTAGCCCATTTTTGATATTTTAATCGTTCCTATTATATTTGACAGTATTTTGTTAAAGCCTTGTACTCACTAGAACATAAGTACAAGCATAATAATATGAGAGTGTCTTGGTTGGGAAATTCAGCTTGACATACAGTAAGCATAAGCACAAGCATAACAAGAACAGAATGTTTTGATCCTTATGCTTATGCTATGCTTATGTTGCTAGTGATGACCAGGCTTTAGTCATTCCTAATGGTATTCACAGAAATGATCCGAGGAAGACTTCATTTTGTTTTGCACATTCGCTCAACCAGAATGTCTAACATGGACTGTAATTATTGATCATCATGATTATTGATTGGAAATTACTCTAATCCTAACATGTATATTATACATTGTACTATAACTATAATGACTGGCTGCCATACTACCAGATATCGTAACCAGTCCAGGAGTTGACCAAACAGTACATGTGGACGCTCCCAACTAAATGTGAATCAAGGATGTATAAATGCTTCTAATTTGATTTGATAGAATTGAGAAGATCATTAATTGTTATGAGCTAAAGCCAATTTAGCTAGTCATCATGACTTCGCCTGATTGACTATCCATTATAATTTAAGGCTTACTCTTGCCTTTCTTTTCAAATTCCCCATTCTACCATTCTCCCTCGAGAGCTTGTTGATACCATGTGTTTTTTGATCACAAAAGACACCTTATTGGTAACATTCCTCTACATGTCCTCTAATGCTATAATAACATTCATTTACGTCACATCTAATGATTTCCATTTCATTGTAAAAGGATACGGGTTGCAGAACATTCTCTTCAGATCCACCTTTTCCTTGCAGTAGGGACATGTTTGTTTCTTGCCAACTATACACCAACCACGGATACAGAATTCATGAAATCTGGTCACAGTTAAGTCAACAACAACAACAACAACAAGAAATTTCAAAAAACGAGGAATGGGTTTATTGATGAAGGGGTGATGCACTCACTTATATCAGGGTTCCCAGCCATTTTGAAAATAAAAATTCCCTGACTTTTCCCCGACTAAATAACAGTTTTCACTGATCTTGTTGAGCTGTGTGGGCCTAGCTTTAACATAGGCCCCTCTCTTATATTACACAGGATACCCAATGTAATTTAAAACTGTCCAGAATAAATGATACTAAATACTTCAATATTTTTTTCATTATTTGAAAAGATTTATCAGTCTATTCAAAAACTGCAAACAGCATGAGCATCACATAGATACTCATGGTTAACTTTCAACAAAATTCCCTGACTTTTCCCTGACTTTAGGTGAAAATTGCAATTTCTCTGACTAAATAAGAAATTCCCTGACTTTTTCCTGACTTTTCCCTGACTGTGTTTTTCCCTGACTTTTCCCTGACCCTTGGGAACCCTGTATATTATACAGAGCTGGGCCCAGTTGTACGAAGGGTCTAATAAAGCACTATCCGATGGATAAATTAAATCTTATCCAGTGGAAAACTTTATTGGAAAACAACATCAACTTATCTACTGGATAAGGATTTATTTGTTGCATAATGCGGTATTCACCCTTCGTACAACCAGACCCAGCCTTCTAAGCTTTATTTTTAAAGCCTGCAGATGTGCATGTAAACAGAAAGCAATAATTAATATATAGCCAGTTCTAAGGTTGATTCGCCTGCATGGAAGATCCTAGTTCGAGGATACTCCTCCTATAATGTAAACAGGGCCACAGTCTAAGGGTCATACAAGATACATGTAACTATTTCCATTGGGGTTTGGAAGTTTAAGCATGAATTTAATAACAAAATTAAAGTTGCAAAGGATACACATGCCCACAGGAAAGCTTGTATGTTTTCTCAGGCATTTCATCTTCATCTATGTCGCTTATTATGAGTTGCTGGCCACAGACTGCACATATATTCGTTTCTAGGCTTCTGTTGGGTAATCCTGACTTACTGTAATACTGTGTTCATAATTGATACAATTATTAATTAAAGCAAAAGACTACAGAGTGAGATAGTATAAGAGTGCAAACCATACATCCGTGATAGAGCACTGACTAATTAGCACAAAATAACAACCATGAATTAATTGAAAACAAAAGAAATAGATGTGTAAATTCAGTTGTGCTATTTCGCAGATATACAGTATTCATGTTTGTGTTCTATACATCAATGTCAAAAATTTTTTGATTTAAAGGTTTCTCTTCAGGTTCTCTAGTTGTCTTCCCTGTAAAAAATCCAACACACTAATTCCCAATTTTATCTGTGAGTTAGCCATGCCCTGACTCAATTAGATCAGTCAAGAGGTTTTTTCCCCAGGTCTTGATATCCTTGAAAACTGAAGGTTCTGCTGCTAGCCCTAACACATATAGTACTTACCCCTATTTTTGAAGCTATTTTTTCTGAGCAGATTTCAGCAAAGTCTCTACCAAGCACCCCATAGTACAGACCATAGAACATGATAACTATGCCATATTCCATCGAAACTTCAGGTCTGATTAAAAACATTAGATTAACTCCCAGTAACGTCAACATGATGACGAAATAACCAGCCACGCCTAGAAAATAGGTCACCTTGTGCACAGTGTAAAACCACTTGTATACCAGCCTGTAAATCAAGCAATACCATTAGATCTACTGTATTCTACTGTGTTTTCAAGTTTGGCCCATGTGTCAATCCCTTGTGTATTATTGGAAGATTGTGTTAATTAGGTCCAATAGGATAGGGTGGGTTTAGCTATGCTAGATATGTTATTTACCGACCAGGAAGTCTGGATAGGGAAAAACTGCCCGAGGTCTTGAATATACGAACCAAGGCCGTTAGGCAGAGGTCCATTATCAAGACCGAGGGCACAGTTTTTTCCTATCCGGATCAACTATATATTTATAACAATAAATAACACATATTTTTAGGATACCGGACCGGACAAAAATATGTGATATTTCTCACTTCTTACAGTATATTGAAAATTAATTTGAAATCTACTCTTATATTATGACATTGATGATTAATGATTAGATCCAAGAGAATTAAAATGGATTAATTAAAAATAATTTTGATTAATTATAGTTTTAATTAATTTCTCAAATCCAATAATTTTAATTTTAAAGTAGAAGGTCAATCTTAGTCATTTTTTTTTGCAAAAATAAATCCATAAACAAACCTGGGTGTTGTATTGGAGATAGGATTTCTCGTAGCCTTGTGAACTATGAACCCAGTTGCTAATGAGAACATGACCCAAACAGTCATCATTCTCCAGTAGGAAAGCTTAATATTGAAGTACACAGGAATTAGCCACATGCCAATTAAAGAAACTGTCTGTGGAAAGAAAAATCAAGTTAGTTCAGGATGCTCTTCTCGTTTCTGCAACTTTACAAACTCTTTTCTTTCTTGTGCCATGGCTTCCAGGCATGAAATTTAACGACCTACTGTATAGGTTCCTTTTATTTCAACCCCCTGGTAACCAGAAAAAGTGGTAATTAGGGGCAGGTTCGTAGGGTGTCTAGCTTTCACTTTAATTTCCATCAGTTTGAGATGACATTGTGTCATCAATTTCTTAGCGTCTTTGGGTTTTCTGAAGTATTAGCAGGATGAAACCTGTAACAGTCAACCCCATTTTTAAAAATCCTGAATCTGCCCCTGGTAATGTAAGTCCTCAAGGTGCTGCCTCAAGAGATAAAGGTTAATGTTTGAGATATTTGGGTTTGAAGAGAACCAGAGAACACTGTATAGCAATGATCCTGAAAAGTATAGTCGAAATAAAGAGAGAGCTACAAGTATTATTTACCTGATATGATTTGTAATGAAGTTTCTTCCATTTGACAAGTACAATCTGAGCCACAATAAGAGTAGCAAATAATATCAGCACCATTTCCATGTGCATTGCTTCGTGTCCTTTATGCTTTGCATGTAACTTTTCATGCTCAATTCTGAAAAAAAAAGATTATGAATATGCAATTACATCAATGCAAAAAAAAATAATTTAAATGTTTACTTTTAAAACATTTATATAATAAATGAGAATAAATTACCCGAACACCCAGCTGATCATACACATAAAAACACTAATTTACCTCCACAACTCTTCCTTGCTGAGTTTCCTAGTGATAGGGATTGTATCATTTGATATGATGACCTGAAACAAGAACAAAACAATATTTAAAGCAAGATAGATATCAGTTACGTGAATCTTGACTACGTGTACAAAATATTTCTTCTGAGTCCTGATGGGAATTATTGAATGGCGCTGTAAAAAAAAGAAGACGAGAGTATGATTCTAAGACTCTGGGTTACCAAAATAGGTTTTACATCTAGTTTTAGCATCATCGGAGCGGTTAAAAACAAGATATCGAATCAAAATTTTTCAGAAAGCCGGTATTGAAAATGCCTAGTTGTTGTCTGGAAACCATTCAAGACATCAAAACTACGTCAAATTAAAGGACCTCGTCATAGACAATCCGCGTAATTAACGCAATGAAAGGAAAATTTAAAGACTAATGATCATCTGGTTAGATCCCAACGTAGGAGGATTAGAGATTTCGAAGAAAAACTCTAGAATGAAACACTGACCACATTCCCGTCTTGTTCGTCCGCCATCTTGAAAGATTTAAAAACTGGTTCCGAGAAGTACTGGTGACAAGGACAGGTGGTCGAATCAAGGTTGGTGGTCGGATCGTGGTCGGACGAATTGTTCGGACTCGTCTTCCAATGACCAACAAGACCTTTATCATAGGAGATAAAGTCATAGTATTTTCGTTGTGCTATTAATTATAGTTTTACCCTCTAGTATTTATGAAGATTTTAAAAATAGCGCTAAGTAATTTCGCCCTTCAATTTTTAATCTATCCAGGCTCTGGAAGTCTAAGATGACGGCGAATAAAGTGTATTTCGGAAGTTTTAGCTAAATACAAACGATCATTAAATTTTTTTAAATTTTAGTTTGAGAAGACTATTTTCCTTTCTTAGTAACGACACTGCGCTTTCTACTTATGTCAGGTAGAGCGCGTCCATTATAGTGGTCTGTTTGCTGGGGTAGGTCGTTCCATGTGCGGCTTCCAGACAACTAAATTTAATTCTCATACAGTATTCTTCAGAAACACCGACGCAGCTCACACCAGTTTTAGCTAGTTATCTCTTTAAAAAAATGGTGGTGCTTATATAGCGCATTTCACATGGTCTCAGTGCGCTTTTACATTGCAGTGGAGGACTTTACGGGCTGCATATTAAGGCGCTATTAGCAGCCGTGCAGTTTAAAATCATGAGTGATTTATTAGTACGTTAGTGTTGTGCCTCCAAATTGGGATCCCATACGGGAACTTGACTTGCACCAAGAGAGTCCTACTCTGTCATAATTATTTACCTTATTCAGTTTAGGATTAACATATCTATCTTGACTAGCGAAAAAAACATATTCTCAGAAACTAATTCGATTAACTCTTTTCAATAGATCAACTAAAATGTTATCGCATGTGAAAGGAAGGAGAGAGGGATAGTCAAGTAATGATAAATTCAATAAACTCTCATAAGCTCTAGGACAGTTTCGAAATAATTGTTTCCTAAATTTCGTTCTTTTTGTTAATAAATCATCATTCTTTCTCCTTCAGCGTCTTCGTTTTTATCATCATGTTTCTTTAAGGACTAATTATGAGATAATATTTTTGTAATTTTAAAATCCATGCTAATAATTTCGACCGCTTTCCGGATGGCTTCCGGTCGGCCAGGGCCTAGGTTGAGTGAGGGCAAAGGCTTGTGGGATCTAAGCCCTCGGCAGCCATCTTGGGGCATTCCACGAGGCCGGGAACGAACAGGAAAAATTACTTCAACAACCTGCTATAGTGGGTATACGAAGCTATGCCCACTTCACAACCACTACCGCCTAAAGAGAATGCTCTCTTCAAAAGGATTTTGGTTAGTTGTTTGAAATAAATGCTGTTTGCCTTGCCCAAATAACCGGGTAACGCGACCTGGGATGAAGACCGTCCAACCATCTGTATAAAATGCTTTAGTATTACTAGTAGACAGGATTATGACGGCTTTGTTTCCTGTTGCAGAGATGCTACGAGCAAAAGCAGTACAAAAATGGCCTCAAGTATGCCAAACAGATCCTTACGAATCCAAAATTCTCCGATCATGGAGGTGAGGTTGTTGTACAAAATATCCAAACTCATTGCTAAGCTTGTTGTCTGGTTTATAATTAACGATCACGTGCAAGTTTGGTCACTTTTAGACTAGATGTCTGGCTTCTGTTGTTTAATGCTAGTTCGTTATTAATCCACCCAGAAACGCTTGCTATGAAAGGGCTGACTTTGAACTGTCTTGGCCGTAAAGATGAGGCATATGAGCACGTCAGGAAGGGTCTGAAGAATGACCTCAAAAGCCATGTGTGTATCCTTGTTGTTTTGAACTACAATCCTTCCAACCATCACCTAATATAATATTTATTTTTGGCATCTATGTTAGAAAATGCAGGGCATGTAATCCTAATAAACACAGGAGAAGAATAGAGCTGGGATTATTTTTGTTTACAATGGGGAATGGGATCTAGGTCACTAGTAATGAAACAAAAAATGATTTTGCTATTTGATGAGATTTATCTAAATTTTCTTTCTCAAGTTTAGTCTGGGATTGGGACAAAGTCATTTTCTTGACACTTGAGATAATATTTATGTTCGCAGACCTGTTGCACGTTCCTGTTCCTTGACATGAAATATAGGTTGGCATGTTTTCGGCCTGTTACAAAGGTCTGATAGAAAGTACGATGAAGCCATTAAGTGTTATAGGAATGCACTTAAATGGGACAAGGCAAGTGAATGACAGTGATTTAGAATGATATCTACCAGAAAGCCAAGATGGGTTTCATACATATTATGCAGTCAGGGTTTTCATTAAGTTTTGAAATAATAGGAGAAAATCATGAACTGCTGGAGAGTCCTGGGGACCAAGTGAACATTGAATTACTAAACTATAATGGTAGTTTGAGCCAGAGGATTTACTGGAGCATTCTCTGATTTCAGACCCTAAATGAAAATCTATCTATACAATGGTTTTAAATCATTTTATTTTTTATATTTCGGTAACTTTAAAGGCATGGTATTATGCAGAAGTTTAATTTAGCTGTACTGCAATACAGCATTATGATGCTTTGCAGTTCTTGACAGTTATTTTTTTCTGATATTATTTTTGGCTTTCCCCTGGTATTCCCTACTGAAAGTAAAGGGATTTTTCCTTCAAAAGAGAGGGAAAAAATCTAAATGGTTCTTAAAAGAAAAGAAAAGCAACTAAGCATTTTTAGTTTTTTTTTTTGGTATTGAATCATCATTTTGCTAAAGCAGGTGCATTTTGGACTGCCATTATAGACCACTTGCACTGGGTCCCGATAAGAATTGTTCTGGAATTAGACAAAACATGGATTTTTTGTGCTTTAAGAAAGGTGGCCTATTGTTTTGTCCCCCAGAGTAATTCTTCTAGAAAAATAAATGCAAGGCTATTAAGGGACACCATATAAAACTATGTTGAATGCTTTCACTTGTACTCAAGATACACCACAATTAGTCCTGCTTGCTGTCTCAGATAGGGACTAAGGAATAAATTAATTATGTTTTGTAATTTTATAGGAAAATATTCAAATCCTAAGGGACTTGTCACTGCTGCAAATCCAGATGAGAGATCTTGATGGATATAGGGTAAGAAGAACTGACTGTATACATATTGATAAACCTTAAAAATATAATACCCTTCGTTCTCAAGATTCATTTAAAGAATATTGACCTCATACTCCCTATGCCACCTTTTTCTCTTTAATTATATGTAGTTCACCAACCGAACAACTCTCATCATATTGGATGTGTTTTTTCTTCTAGGAAACAAGATACCAACTCCTTGTACTGCGACCAGGTCAAAGAGCATCCTGGATTGGCTATGCGATTTCCTATCATCTTCTAAAGGATTACGACATGGCATATAAAGTCCTGGAAGAATATAGAAAGACCTTAAACGTAAGAGTTCATCTTTAATATGTGTGATCATACACAAAACAAAGGAAATGGAGAGTCTAGTGAATAAATAAGGGAATGGACGCTTCTTACAAAGCAATCTGAAAGGCCTAGGGAATTTCTTTTGTTTTTCATGTAAGCCTTGCACCATAGTCTGAAGTAGCTGGCTGTGATTTGATAAAAGGAACAGAATACATTTTTTAGAAAAGAAAAAGTAGTTGGTGGTTAACTTCAAAGCAATCACTGGAGCTCCAGCAGCTGCTGTTTTATTCTGAAAGCCTTGATTCCATCAAGAGAAAGTGTGGTCAAATTTGTTTGTATTTTCATATTAGCCTAAGATGATTGTGACAGGGGCTGGTGGTGTTTATTCTTTAACCTTCTTTTCTGCATACTTTGTTAATGGACACTTAAATTATTTTCAAATTGGGCTATTGGCAGACTATATCCATCAAGCCATTAACTGCATGAGTAGTAGTCTGGGGTATTCCCCTCATTTTTCATATTTTTATTTTTCAGATGTCTCAGTCCAAGATGGACATTGAACATAGTGAGCTTCTTCTTTATCAAAATATGGTGTTGAAGGAGTCTGGACAGTTAAGAGAATCTTTGAAATATCTAGACCATAATGATCAGTTGATTTGTGACAAGCTGACAGTTAAGGAAATTAAAGGTAATTTTAAGGTGGTGATAGCTGTTATCAGTTGTTCTCATGTGACAATATTCAATGGGATTTGAGTTTAACACGCTGTAGAATTGACATGTCAATTAAAACCATGCACAAATACTAATATCCTGTCACCAACTGAAGGAAAGATGTCACTTTTTTAAAACATTTAGATACATTTAAGCAATTCTACAGTATTTAAGCTGGTCCACTTTGAAATATGTTTGAGAGGAGAGGATATGAGAGAGGCTAGGGTGAGAGCAGAGAAGGGAAGGGAAGGAAATGAGAAAGAAGAGGAGAGAGAAAGTAGAAAAAGTAGGAAAGAGAAAGGAAAAGAATAGATGAGACGAGACAAGATGAGACACTGAAGAAAAAAACGATGTTAACTTTCAATTTTAGGTGAGATTCTTATGGAATTGAAGGAATTCAAGCAAGCTGTGGAAATCTACAGAGATCTTATCAAGAGAAATCCAGAAAACCATTATTATTATAAACAGCTAGAATTAGCTCTCCAATTAGGTAAGAAGTTATGTTCACAATCATATGACCTCAATACAATTCAATATATTTAGGTTAATACAACTTCCAGACTGTTTTGGAAGCTTCAAAGGTCTCAGAAATGTGGAAATAGCTGCAATTGTGTTATGTGTGAAATTAGCTGTCCCGATATTTTTTGAGGAAAAAATCTGGGTTGAGTTGGTATTATTATAGTGCATTCTGGGATTGTATAGGGACAAAATAGATATCATCTTGGGAGAAAGTCCCACAGGGCAACTTGACACATTTTCCCCCTCAACCTCGGAATGGTTAATATCTTAACTACATGTAATATGGTTGTTTTATATTCAGATAATGCCGAAGACAAACTTAACATGTATCTTGAGTACTCTTCACTTTACCCCAAGGCAACAACTCCCAAAAGATTGCCTCTGAACTTCACAACTGGTATGTCATGAACTCTTTGTGATATTAAAAGTAATGCATCGAACTTTTAAAATTGCTGAATTTAGTGAAATTTAGTAATTGCACTATTTAAAAATTATGATAAATTATTTTGATTTGGTTTGGTAATAAATAAACAAGATAGGTGTCTCAACCTCATTAGCAAAATGGTTCAAATATCCCTTTGGGCAGTGCCCAGGAACTAGTTGACTTTTTACACTTTGGGACTTTTACATTTCCTCACTGTGAAGTGATTCATTCATGTGCATTACAATGCTATATACATTTACTGCAGTTTTGCTGCAAACGCAGACATTTCTAAACAGCTTGTTGTGAAATTGACCTTTTACTGTCACCAGTCAAGAACACAAAAAGTATATTGATTATTTTTGATTGACGGCAGTGAAAAACCAAATTTCAACATGCAGCTTGTAACTACTGAGTTCGCAGAATATCTAATATCACAGTGAATTAAAATTAAAAAGCTGTGTGCCCTTGTAGCATTCTGACAATATTTGATGCTGTATTGTCATGGACGACTGCTGTTTATGTCATTTACTTTTCTCCGATCCAGGTGAAACATTTGCTGGCCTTGTAGACAAGTACATGAGACCAGCCATCCACAAAGGAGTTCCTCCCCTGTTTAATGATCTCAAATCCTTGTATGCTGATAAAGAAAAGGTTAAATTCCTGTTATTTTACACTAAAGTGCCTTTACCTCCTAACTTAATATTTTCAGTATTGATGATCCACATAGAGTGAATATTGGCATGGTAAAAAGATTTCATAAGATTTGCACGATGCATCTAAAGATATCTAGGTTATATTCCCAATATGGAAATGAGTGTCAAATATTACCATTCAGAGATTCATTTTATGTAGAATCAATACTGAAAATATTAAGTTTGGTGGAATAAGAGCTTAGGATTAGTTCTCATGATGATAACCAGCTGTCAGGGATCATTAATCAAATCACATAGATTGCAAGAAGCTTTGATTTAGAGTACCAATGTGATGACATCACAAACATCTATTAAAGAAACTTTAAGATTTTGGTGACATTATCAGTATATATTGTAGTATTTCAGGCTACCAATAGAGTGAAAAATGCCTGAGATATAATAATTTTATCCAAAAATATCCCTATACACTTCCTCTTAACTGCCTTTAAGTTGGCAGAAATGTAGGCATATGAACATTTCAAAACTGATTGCAAAAGTAAGATTTTGATGATGTCACACTTGGGTACTTTATTGGACGAGGCTAAATATGGGGGTCTCTATACCTTCCTTCTCCTCCTTCCCCTCTTCCTTCCCCTCTTCCTTCCCCTCTTCCTTCCCCTCTTCCTTCCCCTCTTCATTCCCCTCTTCCTCTCTTTTCTCTCATCTTCATATGACATGGACTCTGAACCAACAAATACTGGTAGTGTTCAAACAATAAAATCCCATTTCAGACACAGGCTTCTTTGTCCTTCTTATTTTCTTATGCATGCTTCTACCTCTGCCAATACTCCCTGTGCAAATGAATCCATGGGAATTAGAACCATTAGGAAGACTTGACTAATAAACAGGCTTTAAATCTGCAAGAAAGGCTGATATTTTTTATTATTGATTGTCTTTAGGGCAAGATCATTGGTGATACTGCATTTAGGTATCTGGAAAACCTTGAAATATATAGTACACTAGGTGGAAAAGGTATGTTTAGATTATAGCTCTGGAAAAAGGGTCCCCATTTTCATTCACCTTTTTAGCATTACCTTGGATTGTGTTACAGTCAACAAAAAGTTTGGACATTGTTCTCAGATTCCCATACAAATTCACTGAGTTTAAAGAAAAAACTTAGGTAGATTTCTTTAGTTAGCTCTCTTAACAACAATAAGAAAAGTTTCAATCAAGCTAGAAAAATGATTTCTTACCTGTATTTAGAGAACTAACTAAACAAACTAAGCAAATAGTTCATTCAAAATCAGTACATTTGTATGGAAATTCGAGAACAATGTCCGAACTTTTTGGTGACCATAACACAATCCAAAACAATTCATACCACGTGACAGCTAGCACCAAAAAGGCGAATTAAACCATACCAAGTGTAATGTTGTTCCTGCAACATCCCTTACCATTTTCATTTCTTTTTTCTTTTTTAGGTGGAGATTTGGAACCACCTACAGCAACACTTTGGACATTGTATTTCATTGCTCAACATTATGATTACTTAGAAAACACAGAAAAAGCTTTGGAATATATAAATCGTGCTATTGACCATACACCCACTCTCATTGAAGCCTATATGATCAAGGCAATGATATATAAGGTAAAGCACGGCATTATTTTAGTTACAACTGTCATGGAAACTTAGAAAATTTGAAACAATTTCAACGTACATTGGAGTCTTGTTACCTCAAACTTCCTCAGGACTCCTCAGAGCTCAAAATAACAGACAATAAGTCACCATTCATGATCACAGGCCAAATTAGTTTAAGCTTAGTCATAACTCATTTCTGGCTAAACGTTACTGGTCAAAATGACCTGCAAGGCAAATATTTCACCTGAAAGGTCTCAGTTCTGGACGGACATTGTTCCGATGTCCGACAGTTTTTTAAGCCCTGGGACAGGGACAAGGTTCAAAATAATGGAGGGGGTTCGAGATATCCAGGGTAAAAATTTGTCGTAGTGATGGAAGTCCACATGATCTGGTCTTTACTGAGATAAGAGAATCAAGATATCTGGGGTTCGAGAAAACAAGACTTCAATTTAGAATGTAATGTAAACGTTGCCTTGTCTCTAGTAAAAAGGCAAAATTTGAAGAAAAAAATGAAATTCATTTCACAGCATGCTGGTGATATTGATAAGGCAGCAGACATAGTCGATGAAGCAAGAGCTCTGGATACTGCAGACCGTTATGTGAACTGTAAATGTGCCAAGTATCAGCTTAAAGCAAATCAAGTACAGAAAGCTGAAGAAACCTGTGCTATGTTTACCAGAGTAAGTCTTAGCACCCAATATCTTTTTGTGGATTATCTAGCCAAAACAAGTGCCAATTTGATGGAACCCTGAAACAATTACTGGGCTGCGAATCTACTGTAAGCTTGGGCGAAGATAATTCCCTGATAGAACCCTGAGACAACCTTTGGGCAGATCCAAGTCAGGGAGTGGGTGACTTGTTAATCTATTAATATATCTTGTTGGGTTATATGGAGGATAAACAAGAGAATTAAAAGTAAAACCATTAAATGAAGGAAGAGATCTGACAAACTTATCTTGTACATGTATGTCATGCCAAGTCAGGGAATCAAAACTGGGACCCTGAAGAAGCAAGAGGAGAGTATTATGTGTACTACTGCTGCACGATTCTTGATTCCCTCCGGTTATCTTGTAGTTTTGTTTACAGCCATTCTCAATCACACATTCCCTCTAGTGACTGTTTCTGTCACGACGAAGAAGATTTTGGTGGACTTCAATCACAAAGCGTTTCCATGACATTGTCAAAAAACACAAAGCTATAAGGGCACGTGTCTATAGGATGTCATGGAAACACCTTGATTGATGTCTGCCAAAAGCTTTTTCGTCACAACAGAAACAATCGCTAGCATGGTGCATGTGATTGAGATTGGCTGAAAGATACTATGGTTCAATCATGGTTGATGTGGATATTTGGACATCATTGGTTTGGTGTGAAAGAAGTCAAAACACTTCTTAGGAAGCCTTAGGAACAAAGATTAAAAAATTGATTTTCACTTCAGGATGGTTTCCAAGCAGCAGATAACCTGAATGAGATGCAGTGCATGTGGTATCAGACAGAATGTGGTTATGCTTATCTACGGCTTGGGAAGCTAGGGGAAGCTCTAAAAAAGGCCCATGAGCTAGATAAACATTTTGAGGAGATAACAGAAGACCAGTTCGACTTCCATACATATTGCATGAGAAAGATGACCCTCTGTGCTTATGTAAAGTAAGGAAGCATACTTTGGTTTCAAAGAAAATAACTGTAGAACAGCTTTGACTTTTGACCATCTTTTGTATACTATAAGGTTGTTACGCCTGGAAGATGTCTTAAGGAGTCACAAGTTTTACTTTAAAGCTGTACAAATAGCAGTAGAGGTGAGTTTTTTATTGCCATGATCATCAAGACTGTTATTTAATGAAATAATGATAATAATAATAATAATAATATTTATTTATACACGATAAGTTAAATACAGCGTAGCTGATGTGGTCGTGTTCTAATCCTAGGTCCTAAGCTGTACTAGTCCTCTCACTCTCACCCACACACATTCTCTCTCTCTCTCTCTCTCTCTCTCTCTCTCTCTCTCTCTCTCTCTCTCTCTCTCTCTCTCTCTCTCTCTCTCTCTCATTCTCTCGATCTTATCTACTACTAAGCTAATTATTACATAATTTAAAATATTTTGACTGGGAAGAGTTATTACATCTTCAGTTGAGATATGTCCTTTTTAAGTTTTTGTTTGAAAATAATGGGGCAACTTGATTCTCTGGTATTGTTGTTGAGCGCGTTCCACAGTTTCTCACCCTGGTACCTTATTGCCTTTTTTCCATGATTGACTGTATGGAAAAGAACAATATATAAGGTGTTGCAGGTAATACGACAGTTAATACAACAATATTTTATGCAAGGGAAAACCTGAAATTCTTGCCGATGTCAATTTTCGGTGATGGTAATAATCTGCTGTGAGCAGTAGCATGACCTGCCCCTGCTTTTCAGGTACCTCCATCCAATTCATCCATGCTGATGAGTTTAAAAAAAAATTAATACTGCTAACTGACAAAATGAACTTTTTTACTTCAGTGCTATTTACGATTGCATGACAAGCCTCTGACATCAAGTGATGAGGATGATGATCTGAGTAACAGTCATCTATCTGCCAAGGAACTGAAAAAGCTACGCAGCAAACAGAGACGTGCAGAGAAAAAAGCTCAGCACCAGGAGAATATGAAAGGTAAGATTCATAAGTACATTGGAAAAGATGCTCAATATATTAATGGAAATGATTGGAATAGAAAAAATGTAATTAAGTTGAGCATAAATTATGTTTGTGTAGACTTTCCAAAACCATCTTTATACAAGTTGTGCAGTAGTCGTATTATATCTGCAAGATAGACTGTTGCAATGCAGGGGCATATTCCTGCACAAACCCGCATTACACACATGCACACAGGGCATGAAATTGCCTTTTAAGCCCGCTAGCAAAACTTTGCTGGTAAGTTTAATTGTTCTCATTAGCAAAAATTTAAAAGTCACGAGTCACTTACTTGATGCAGGTTGTTGTGGGACTGTGGTCATGATGGACAACACTTGTCACTCACTAAATACAAAATTTCACCTGCATTTTGCAAGTTTGCGAGCATTTATTTTTGTACCCTGGTACATGTGTATGCAATGTGGGCTCTTTCTCTTGTACTCCCAGTTTCCTGCCATGTTCAAATGTTCAGTAAACTTTTTTGGAGGCTCACCATGCTACTTGCTACATGCATTTGCCCAAAAGGAGTCACATCCTAGTGATGTGATAATGAAGGTACTGTTCAGGGTTCCCAGGGGTTAGGGAAAAGTCAGGAAAAAAAAAATTCAGAGAAAAGTCAAGGAATTTTTTATTTAGTCAGGGAAAATGCAATTTTCACCTAAAGTCAGGGAGAAGTCAGGGAATTTTGTTTAAAGTTAACCATGAGTATCCGTGTGATGCTCATGCTGTTTGCAATTTTTGGATAGACTGAAAAATCTTTTCAAATAATAAAAAAAAATTGAAGTATTTTGTATCATTTATGCCGGACAGTTTAATTACGTTGGGTATCCTGTGTGATATGATAAGAGTGGGGCCTAGGTTAAGGTTTGGCATGTGGCCTATGTCGCCCATGTGGCTCAACAAGGTCAGTGAAAACTGTTATTTATTCAGGAAAAAGTCAGGGAATTTTTATTTTCAAAATGGCTGGGAACCCTGCTATTGATTTTAGTTATTTACAATTGAGGGTCATCAATGTACTGTATCATCAATTGATTGTCTCTTTTTATTAAAAGCAAATGAGGTCAAAGAATCAAAGGATGCAGAGAAGAAAACTGAAGCAGCAAAAGATTCTTCTCTTGACCCAGATGCTTTAGCGAGGGTAAGAAATAACAACTAGAAATACAGGTTTTTTAAAAATACCCACATACTGTACTCTTACTCACCCTTATGAACCATCGTTTCCCTCCATGCAAACTTACAAAACTCCACCTCCTTCTCTACCCTATACACATTCGATTTCAGTTCCAAAAGTAGTAATTGACTTTCCCAAGTTGAACACGTTAAGATACTTGCCAACTCATGGTTGGGGAGCACGCAGTGTGAGCTTCCCATGAGTACATGGTACTACATGGTTCTACATGAGTTGTTAATAGTGATGATCTTTAAAGCTGTCTTCAGAGGGACTTAGTGCCAAAAGATTATTCGTTTCTCTGTTATATATTTAGCTTCGTTAAATTGCCATTTTTGTCAGGTATTCAGAAAAAAAAGTTTTGTGCCTTGTAATAAGACTTAATAATTTATTATATGTTTTTTAGGTTTCAGACCCATTGGATCAAGCCTTGAAGTTTGTGAAGCCTTTGCAGAGTTTAGCTTCCCATCGTATTGAAACCCACTTGATGGCTTACGAAATTTATTACAGAAAAGGTACAATCTAACTTCATTACTATGTCCAGGCCATTCACTCTACAGGATAGCACACTCCTTAACCTCATACACCTAATATTTCAAAGCTGACAATGAGGACAGGATGGGATTTCAAGTCCAAGCAACTAGTTACTAATATTAACTAATTGCGTTAACTTGAAATCCTTCCCAGTCCAATTTTGGAGGCTTTGAAATGACTTCTCATGCACATTATTATTCGACTTGGAGTAACTGGAACAAAATGACTTTACCAGGTTTCTGGTAACATCATTTGACCTAAACATAGCCCATTTATTGGCTGGTTTATTCATGAATCATTAATGAGTATGAGAAATTTGCATGAATGTTGCCCTCGTAGGTTATGCCTACAAAATGTGCCCATTACATTGTCAGAAACACAAAGTTTTTAAGGACAACTAATGTCACGAAAACACCTTGATTGACATTTACCAAAACCTACTTTGTCATGACAACGGTTCAATGTGATATTGAGAAGGACTGTAATATCGCGTGAAAATGTTTTTACTCTTCCAGGTAAACTTTTACTAATGTTACAGGCAATAAAGCGAGCTTTTCATATTGATCCTGAGAATGCCAAGCTGCACGAGAGTATCATTAGATTTTCTAGAAAAGGTAAGAAACTCTTCTGAGAAAATAAATAAATAGGTCGCGGTTGATTGTGGTTCTCGAAGAATCTCGCCCTTGTGATTGGCAAAGGAGTAAGATTGCATGACCACTCTGTGATTGGTTCAATGTTTGAAGTTGTCTCTCCAGGGCCTAGTTGTACGAAACATGGATAGCGCTATCCGGCAGATAATCTTATCCACTGTACAACCGGGCCCAGCTTTATAAATGTTTTATTATCTTTGCAGTTTATAAGTAAAAAATATATTATGGATTGTTCATAATGCAAAGAGTTCTTTAAGATTTTTACGCAAAAGATCCCTAACTTCCTAAAAGAAAGAAGAAATTCCAATGTGATGGCGAGGGTTTTAATTCTCTTGGGAATGGCTGAAACCATCAATAAACTAGTGATATGAAGTTACAAACAAAGTTGGCCAATTGGAATAGATTTTACATTGTTACAAAATCTTGCTGTCGAACCAAAGGTATTCCACGGTGCATTGCAAAAGATTCCCCTGTGATGTATAGGGCTAGGGTAAACATAGTGGTCAACTGAACCCAAAGTACCCCTTGATGCATTGCAATGAGAAAGCTCTTAATTGTTTTTTTTCTGTCTGTTTTTGTATCTAGTGGCTGAATCCACGAGTATAAAAGAACCAGTAGCTGTTTTGATTAAACGTGAACTGAAGGCTATCGTTGGTGATGAAGACATGATGCAGTACAACAAGAAATTTATCGAGAAGGGACAGAAATCTGTTACGAAAAGATTAGCAGGTTTGTCTTCAAAATAGAAAATTCATCTTCCTTCTCTCCTCTCTCCAATCCCCACTAAGGCTTGATGAGGTTTCATACCTAAACGACAACAATCAGGCCTTTTCAAAATATCTTTCGAGAATACCAAGACAGTAGTGAAAAATACAGAAGCATAACAAAAAAGCCCTCAAAAAGGGATTCTGGAAGTATAGGTATAAATCTCATCGTGCTTGAGGTCTAATGGCTGAATGCGAGAGAAGTGAAAAAAGGCACTATGAGTAGAACGTTCGTTGTATTCTATGTGCAATGATTCATTTGTGTAGCACAAACAAATGCAGACCAAAAGCGTTTCGTACGAGCGTACCGTGCCGTGAGGCTGCTATAGCAAAGCTTTTTCATTTGCTAAGCAATGTCGCTTGGATATCAAGGGAATAAATGGACTTGACATATAAATCTATTGTTGGTTTGATTCGCAGGTGCCAAGATGATGTATTGTCTTGACCCATCTCGAAAGGAAGAGGCACTGGGTTTGGCAACAGATTTATCAGATACTTTGATAGATAGAAATCGAACGGTAAGGGAACCAATAACCGAGCTGTGGCATACCACACTCATCTAACAAAATAGACGATATCTTTAAGTGCCAAAATTAAGCTAATTTCTTTTGTTTTAGAATTGCACAATGGTTTTCAACTCGCTAAAGGAAGGTGATTTTGGCGAATGTAATGAAGCAACCCAGAAATACAAGAATGGATGTCACGAGCTCTTTAGGTATTCTAATCTTTTCTCTGGAGACGACAACTGCCCTAAAGTAAATGGTCTCGACGAAAAACCAATGGCCGAAGAAGATCCTGTATGCGATGGAGAAGCGTAGGAATGTACGAATTCAATTGGGAAATTTCAAAATGTTTAAGCACAGGAGTGCTCTTGTATCTCATCTTCAAACTATGACTTTGAAAAGGCCATTGAATTCTGACTGTATTGTTCTTTTTGAAAGATCTTCCCTGAAATGACTGCCAGTGTCTAGAACCACATTCTCAGTCCGTGGAAATGTGATGAACTTGGTGAACCAACTAGTTTAATTTCGAGTGCTTCTCGCACGTCCTATGGTTGTACTGTGGGTACAACCTTGAGAACATTAAAACCAAAATCACCTAGAAGGAAAACGATTCTAAAGACAAAAAATATTAATGCTAGTTTTTAAAACTTTTGCTTTGCACATTGTAGGTCTAACTCTTGGTTTGTTAATCCATGTATTAGATATTTGATAACGGTCATTCTCTGGTAAATTGATTTTTTTCACGAACTCACTGGGAATTGAGCCTTGAAATTAGTGAATAATTATATTTTTATCTTGCTCACTTCCGGTCGTGAAATGATTTTTTTTTCTTTTCTGGCTTTGAAACGAGAGCTTGTAAACATTTATCATTTTAGTACCTAAAAGACTAGTCGACTGACTCTTACAGAAATCCCCAAGACGACAATAATAAACAACACATATGATGTTAGGACGAGGTAGTTGCTTTTTTAAAATTTATCGACACAAGTTCCTTAGCTGGTCATTGCATATACGGTTAGGTCCATTCGTGCTTCTTATAGATAAAGTTAAACTTTACATGGACGGTACGCATCGAAAACGATGAATTTCAGTCCCCTTTTATGTCATAAGGTTGGGCTGTCTCCCAAACAAAATACTGGAGGTGTTCCGATCCCTTTGATGGGATTGCTGTCCTATCCAAGGTGGGGTAAGGGTGGAGAATTGTAGCGTTCATGTATGCTAACTCTTTTTGTTTATCAGTAACCAAATTGCTGGGGTAACTGATGACAAAATACTAGAGGTTTTCCCTTCAATGGGTCTGACATCCCATCTAGGGTGGGGTGGGGGAAGAATGATACTCCTAGTAGCTACGTATGTTAGGCAAACTGCAGTACTGGCTTGCTTTGCAAACTTCTTCAACTCGAGTCTAGTATGCAAAACAGGCTAGTCTACTAATAAACAATATAAAACACCTTAGTCTACCATACTTTTTATTTGATGTTAGTATTTACACCAGGATTCTATATGCAGCATACAATGTAACGATGAGCTAATCCACATTTTGAAGATGGATTTCTCTCAAGGAAACCCAAAACAAGCTAGATATAGCCTTGACGCTAGGATAATATTAATTTCATGTTAACAAATGCTAATCGTTCTTACTCGTTTTACTAAAATAGCTAAATTACTAGGTAACATTGCATAATATTCGTTATCATTCTATTTACAAGTGTATATGTTCAACCTATTATATTATCGTTATATATAATGGAAGATAGTCTCTTCCGCAGCCGTTCTTAGTATTGTCACGCAACGATCCCTTCCCACTTGCGTGATGACTGGCTGCAGGGGAAGCTAAATGGAAGAGGGTTGAAAGGCAAAACAATACTTTTTTTTCACTCAAAGAAATGTCCTTCTTAATAATAGGAATGACATCAGTTTAAAAAAGAAATTTCCCATCTTATTTTATTTGGGAAAATCCAATTCACGAATTTCATTCTGTTCATTCTATTTCCCATTCCTATTGGCCTTCACTGTGTCTTGACGAAGGCACAATTTGGTTGACAAATAATTATCGATATTGAAATTCCTGCAGGAGTCATCATGAACTTGTGCTATTCTGCTTTAAAACTCTATTGCATATATAATCTTGATTACATTCTTTGAACTACCTGATTTGACAAGCCGCACTATGCAACGACAATCGTTTGCCATAGTTAAGACGTGATTACACAGAGAAATCATCTTTGCAACTTGTCCCGCAACGGCGCTGCCACACAAGTTGCATTCGGCATTGCAGCGTGTAACCTACAGCGCAATTTAAAAACGATGTTGCGAGACAAGTTGCAGCACCCAATCGTTGCAAAAAGTATCATTCATTTCTACTGTTGGCAAAGATCGAGTCTCCGTTGCACCGTGTCAAGCACATTTTGCAACTTGTGTCGGAACAGTTGCAAGACAAGTTGCAGAGAAAATTACTCGGTGAAATCGCGCCTTTAAAGAGTTTTTGGCTGTCGATATTATGAAACTTGAGGAGCACCTAGTCCAGACGTTGGCTCCTTTGATCATTCTGTTTTTTTGGGGGGGGCTGCATTGTGGCTCAAAAACGGAGCGGTCATAGTAGGGGGCCACCGTTTGCACTAAGGATTACCCTGCTATCTAGAGTGCCATGCTAAATAGGCTGCAAACTTGAGATTTTCCACCCAGAGTACTAGTGCTTAACCTATAAAATCACACTAAAACTACTATAAAACTATACAATATAATCACCTTCAAGAATAACTATCTAATGTGTGTCATTCAAAGCAACTTTTCAGTTGATGTTAGTCTGTCGCAGCGGCTTCTTTTTGAGGTATTCTTTCTTCTTCTCCGTCTTACAGATTTCTCTGTCTTTTTCCGCGACAAGCCGGGTAGATGCAGTTGATCTGTTTATAGTGCGGCGTCTCTTCGGTTTCAAACTGTTGGTTTTCGTTTTAGGTGGAGAGTTTTCTATGGTAAAGGCGGCGTTCGCACTGCGTACTGGTTCTTTTTCTTTTGCTTATCTGCCGCCGCTTCTGACCCTTTTCTTGACCTGAGAGATCTGAGACTCACATTACCCTTTGAGGTTTTATTCGACGGTGGTGTGATATCGATACTGAATGCTATGTTTCCTTCACCACTGGTTTTCTTTTCCGTTTCTTTGTTTAGATTCTCGCTGGACCGCGAGCGAAGGGAATTGATTTTGGAGGTCACCTTCTCCGTCAACTTTTTCGACTTGCTGCGCTTTAAATGGCCTTCCGACTTGGAACTTGGTTGGTCTTTGCGAAGCTTAGAGTCAGTTGCAGCAGAGAGTTCCTCAAGCGACTTCCTCTTTCTTGTTCTGAATCCTGTATCAGACATGCTGTTCAACAGCGTGTCTCTCTTTCCATTTTCCAATTTGGGACGCGTTTGAGTCTCGATGGGGTAAGAGGTCTTCAGGTGAGGAGGACAAATGGTGTTTCTTCTCTCGAGTTCTGCCAACCTTCCCCAGTCGTACCCATGATCCAGGGGCTCCTCCTCCATGTCCCTGGCGAACTCATCACCAACAATAAAGAAGGCAGCACTGGAGGTTGTTCGTCGTGTTGGTGGGGTATTGCCTTTGAGGTATACTGCACTCTGTCGGCGGTTTGCGGCTGCTCGTCCGTAAGTACTAGACGTACTTCGTAGACTTGATCTTGACAAGCTGTTGAATGAAGTCGTAGATCGTCTGGAATCTGGCATAGTAGAGGCAAGAGAGGTCGTACTTGCTCTGTTAGATATGTTCAGGTCATCTACTTTCATATCAGGCTCATCATCAGTAGAAGAACTATCGTCCAGGAATTCTTGGACATTCTGCACAGGAATGACTTTATCCACTTCAATGAGCATCTGTTTCTTCTTCTTGATGTTTTCAGACTGGTTCTGAATATTCTGGATAGTTTGTTTCTGTTCTCTCAAAGTCAAGTCTGCATGTTTAAGCTGTGCTTCGAGAGAATTCACCTGAGAGCCAAGGCGCCGACTGACTTGTCGTTCCTCTTGCAAAAGCTCTTCAAGTTCTGTATATTCTTGTTCTAACTTCTCCATATGTTCTGTCATCATGGCTATCTCTTCTTCATCTTTGATAGTTTCTTGTTCTTTGTCTTTGAGCTTACTACATTCTTCCTCGAGCTCATTAACTCTTCCATTCCATTCGTTTTCTTTTTCGCTCAATTTTTCCTTCGATTTTTCATATTCGTATGCAATTTTTTCCTTCTCTTCTTTCAAAGTCTGCAACGAAAGTTTCAACTCTTCCAAAGGAATGGCATTCTCTTTAACCTTCATCTGTAGTTCACTTTTTTCTAACTCCATTGCTTTTTTAATTTCTTCCATTTTTGCCTGCGCTTCCTGAGCTTCTTTAAGCCTTTCTTCTTCAATCAATTTAATATTCTCATTCAACTCTTCAACTCTTTTCTTATTTTCAGCCTGGTTATTTTTCTGCTTCTCCATCTCTTCTTGGTGTTTAGTGTTTATATTCTCTTTTTCTTCTTGAAATTCTTTCTTCATTTGCTCTAATTCATTCGTTAACTTTTCGTTGTCAAGGCGGCTCTTCTCGACTTCTTGAACCTTTTCTTGCAGCTGTTGTTCTTTTTCTTCTGCCAGTAGCTTCTTCTCAGATTCAAAGCTATTTTTCATAGCATCTAACTCCTCCATCTTCGCTTTCTCCGAGGCTTCTAACTTCTCAATTTTCTCTTTAACCACCTTTTCGCTGACTTCCAAAGCTTTGGCAATCTCATCTTTCTGTTTTTCAGATTGTTTAATTTTTTCCTGGAGTTCATTGTTCGTCACTCTCTCGTTTGCAAGACTTGCAATAAACCCACGAACCTCCTCACGTAGTTTCTTTTCCTCGTTGCCGTAGTTTTCCTCTTTCTCTTGTAAAAGCCTTCGTAATTCCATCATTTCAGCAGAATGTTTTTGTGAACTTTCAAACATTTCTTTTCTCAGGGCAACTGCTTCCTCCGTAGCTGTGTCTAGTTTTCTCTTCCAGTTGTTTCTTTCGCTCACATAAGCTTCTTCTAATTGGCCATTCTTCTTGGACGCCTCTTCGAATATCTTTTTCTGCTTCTCTTTTGAGTCATCCTTAAGGGTTTCAATTTGCTCTTCCAATCTCTTCATTTTATCTTTTTCTTGTGCCATTTTCTCTTCATTTTCTTGAATTGTTTGTCTGAGTTCCTCAATATTGTCTGCTGCAGCCTAAAAGGTAAGATATCAAGTATCAGTTAATTTGTCAAAGTGACAAAGAGGTTTTTTGCAGTATAACTTGTAATTAGCGGCACTTAAGAAATCCCGGAGGGTGATCGCTTAATAGGTTCTACTTTATCTACTTTTCTCTCAAAAATATTCTTAGATCGCTCGTCATATTCATTTATGGACGCTAGGCCTGATGAAACCAGGAGAATCCTGCATGAACAATTTCTGCTGGTTTTGTGACTTGATAGAACACTAATAATCATATTTATATTGCGTCGTATTCTATTCTGGCCGTTGTTGCGAATAGCCCATTTCTGGATAAGAACAATATAGAACTGAATCGACAGTTCTGTAACCCTGACAAATCCAGACGATGAGACATGTTTTCTTGTTTCTTGACGGAAAACCAGAAACCCAGGCGTCTAGATAGTTTTGGATGTAACATCAGTAAACTCACCTTTAATCCATGGCATGCCTTCTGTAGTTCGTCATCCATATCCTTTTTCTCTTTCTTATGATTCTTTCTTTCGTCTTGCAATGTGCTCATCATCTCTTGTACAGCATTGGTGTGCTCAGTTTTCAGCTGCTCCATTTGAAACGACAACGTTTTTACCTTCTCTCTTCCAAGTTGAATTTCTCTGTCTAGTGCCTTTTCTAGATCATTCCTTTCGCGAGTCACATCCAGCAGCCTTGCCTCTGTCGCATCCATATCTTGTTTCAATTTACAGAAAGTTTGAGTAAGTTCTTCAAGACTTTGACCACGCTCTGCTATCTCTTTATTTGCTTCTTGAATCTTCTCATTCAAATCTTCGGTTATTTTCTTCATTCTTGACATGTTTGCTTCATTTTCTTTCTCAAGGGTTTCAGTAATAGACTTCAACTCTGTTGTGAAATCTTTTTTAAGCGAAGCAACCTCTAGACTAACTTGCGCTTTCTCCTTCAACATCATGTCTTCCTTCTCCTTCAGTGACGCAATGACTGCCTTACACGAACTCTTTTCTTCTACAAGCTTTGATTCCTTCTCTTTCAAGGCGATTATTTCTGCGTTTAGTTTATTAATATCTTCTTTCAGCTCTTGCCCTGACGTTTGTAAGTCTTGTATTACTTTCATCGTGGTGATTTCTTTCTCCTTCAGGTTCTTCTCACTTTGGAGCAGACATTCAATCTCTTCTTTCAAGCGACCGGCATCCTCGATGAACTGCTTTTCGTTTTCCTGCGACTGAGCTAGCTTAGCAGACAATCGATCTTTCTCTTGCTGGAAATTAATTGCCTTTTGATCAAATGAGAGGTTTGCTTGTTGGAAAGCAATGTTCAGTTCTTCGTATTTCTTGATCTCGTTTTCTAAAACAAGAAGCCATAGTTAAACAACTTAGTATAACTTAATGTGGATACCATTAATTTGCTGTCTTACCGAGCTCATTCTTGACATCTGCCACCATGTTTTCATACATGTTTCTCACTTGGCTCCCTTCGTCTTCAGCTTTCTTAACAAGTTGTTTTAAGTCTTCTCGTTCAAGGGAGAACTCAGCGAGTATGGTGTCTTTTTGTTTGGAAGCCTCATCGAGTTTTTGATGCAATTCTTCTCTGTCTTGCTTGTGGATAGAGTTGAGCTCTTCTGTAACATTCCTAAAACCAAAAAATCATTGAACGCTTAAATCCAAAATAGGAAGTCATTGGAAATAAATGCATGTAAAATGTGAAGAATCTTCATGGAAAAGGCAACAGTCTCAGTAGGAGAATTTTCCTTGTAGAAATGGTCACCGAGTTCCTTTTAGCATGTAGGCATTAACGGTGGAACAAAAACGAAAGATCAATGGCCACCATGTTGGAGGACACAAAAAGAAAACCAGCAACCATCTTTTGTCATCCAACATGGTGCAACTTTGGGAAGACGATTTCCTGGCTAACAAACCTTATCTTAGATTCATAATCCTGGCTCATTTGTACATAAGATTCCAAGGCTTGCTTCTGATTACTTTCCAATTCTCCACGAAGTTCACTCAGCTTTTTCTCCGCCACCTCCTCCACCGTCTTCCTTTCAGCTGCCATGTCGTTCATAGCTTTGCTTGTCGTCAGTCGTTGTTTTTCTATAGCGATCACATGTGCTTCGACCTCTCGACGAGATACCATCAGCTCTGACTGAACGCGGGTCAACTCCTTACGCGAGTTTTCTAGCTTTTCATTTGTGGAATTCGATGTTTTTTCGGAATCTTCGAGTTTTCTTTGTAGTGCTTCTTCTCTAAAATTGCATCGTGAAAATATAATTTAAAAGGGTTTGGAGTCTTTATCACCACATGCAAAAGTTAGTGGTAAACAAAGATATCATACTCAAGAGAATGTGGCATGAAAATAATTTTCTTTCTGGAGAAATCGTGGTTTACCTTATTCTAGACTGATCTTGAACCTGAGCCAGTCTATCTTCCAGTTCCAAAATTTTGCATTTTGCCTCAACGTAATTTTCCTTGTAAGAAAAAATAGATAAAACTTGCATCAATGAAACTGAAGTTCATTTGATGGCGATGATACGTGATGATGGCGATGATACATGATGATGGCGATGATACATGATGATGGCGATGATACATGATGATGGCGATGATACATGATGATGGCGATGATACATGATGATGGCGATGATACATGATGATGGCGATGATACATGATGATGGCGATGATACGTGATGGTGATACATTACACTATAATGACAATAATTGATGATGATGATGACGACCATGATAAATGACAAGAATGATGATAATAAGATATGATGATGATGAAAATAATGATAATGCTACATGAAAATACTCGACGATGATGCTAAAGAATATGATCCCAGAGAAGCTAACAAAATTTAGACGTCTCCTCATCTCCACATCATTCAGACGTCTCTTTACTTACTTCATAAGATTTCTTCGATTGCTCCATGTCTTCCAGTGCGTCTTTGATACGTTGGAGTTCCTGTGGTTCTACGGTGGAAGCCAGTTGCTTCTTTATCCGCTCGTTTTCAAACTCCAATTCAATTAGCCGAGACTCGAGGTTTGGTGCCTTCAAATTCACGGGACTTGGAGGAACTGGAAACATTGAAACAAGGCGGGTAAAAGTTGATGTTGAATTGAAGGGTTTATAACCAGCAAAGCACTTTTAATTAATTGTTCTACCTTGCATTAGATCGTCTTCAGCATCTGGATCAGGGACTTGTCGAGCCTTCCAAATCTCTGCTGACTCTGTTGCTGCATGTATTGCCTACCAGAGAAACAAACCATGACAGTTAGACACTTCTTTAGGTGCCAAGTGCGGCGAGAAACTATACGTCGACAGAGCACGCGATTCGTACTTCCGTGCGCAGCTTCCAAACATTAATAAATAAATAAATAAAATAAATAAATGGGATTTAACAGTGGCATTTCTACCGAATAACTATTCATCCACTGTAATTCCAATTGGAATTGATTTTTGAAACAACATGATGCAGCGAAACATTTGGACTTTCCACATCAATTTTCTTGCTACAAGACATTATTATATTAGTGCGAGGAATGATTCACACTAGAAGAATACGACTGCAGTGCATTTAAAAGAGCAAACCTACTTCATCTCTTTCTTTGATCACTTTTCCAATCTCTTCTTCTCGCCTGTTCAATGCTGCTTGCAGTTCACTGGCTTGAAATTCCCACTGATGAGCTTGTTGCTTGTAACGTTCACATCTTGCTTGAGTTACCTTTACCTCCTCTACCTGATGTATGGTATTAAAATTAGATTTTATTTATTAGACCTGGGTTTCTGGAGACATCTAGGAGGCGCGCAAAATTACAAGGTATTAGGATTGCGTGTTTTAGCGCCTGCTGGATTTATATTGGAAAGTGTCTTTTTTGTACGCAAACATCGTTCAGCTTTAAAAAGATTCCTTTTACCCTGATATGAATAAATTATGATTTTCTTTTCTTTTCTTTTCTTTTCTTTTCTTTTCTTTTCTTTCTTTCTTTCTTTCTTTCTTTCTTTCTTTCTTTCTTTCTTTCTTTCTTTCTTTCTTTCTTCCTTTTCCTTCCCTTTCCTTTCTTCCTTTCTCTTTTTCTTTGATATCAAAGTCGCTAGAACAAGGCAGTAAGGAGTCTCAAAATAGAAACCTCTACTCGTTACGAGTACCGTACCTGTTTCTTGAACAAGTCTTTTTCCTTCAGAAAACGTGTAGTTCTTTCCTCGAGATTCGAGTTCTGCAACTTGAAGTCTTCAAGCTCGGTGATTCGTTGTTTTAATCTAAAAGCACAATTAACAATTCATTCTCAACTACAAAACAAATGAAGACAAAACAATTTAAAAAAGTGAGAGTTGAATGGGAAAGCGGTAATTGAACTAGGCAAACATTTTGCAACAATCAACTCAACTGCGCTAACATGCAGTAGAACTAAACGACAAGGATGAAAAAAAAGCCTCTCTTATCTTAGACTTGTCTCTCTCTTGCGCGCCCCTAGTAGAGCAGTTGGCTAGCAGCTGTGCATCTTCGTGTATTTTTGCTATACTTGTCTAATTAAGGAATACGCAAAAAAAAAAAAAAAAAAAAAAAAAAAAAAAAAAAAAGAGAAAGCGCACAAATGTTTTGATGTATAATGTTTCGCTACTTACTGCCTCTCTTACGCGCACATAGTAGGATAGGAACAAAAGTTGTTTGTGCGCAAATATTTGCTTCAGTGGCCTCATGGATAGGCAGAAGAGGAACTCAATACGCAAACGAATGCAATATAAACAATCCAATGCTATAGAAAAAATATCAACCTGATAAAGAATCACATAAGGAAAGTCAAAATTGATAGAAATGAAAAAATCGGAGCCCAGATGGGATTTGATCCTTATGGTTGATTTCTATCAAAGTTGACTTTCTTTATGTATTATTGACATATTCTCAGCAATTTAGTATTATACTTGTTATTTTCTTTTTCTGCCCTCTCATAGTCGTTTTTGAAATGTTCTAAGGATTCCAGTTCATCAACCACCATCCTCATCTGCACAAGTTCCTTCTGCAATTCTCTGATATTTGCATCTAAAGAAATGTTCACAGTCAGTACAGGATTAACATTTAGTCCACTCAAGATGTTGTAACAAAGTACTTTCTTTATTACAATATGTGCAAGAATAATTTTACTCTTTCATGCTACAAAAATCTAGCATGTCAGAATTTTTGCTTTTAGGGCTAAATGAGGAAGAGAGAGCTTTTTAAACTGTATACTTTTTGTGTCAAGTTCTTTGTGCTTCTCTGCAAGATCATCTTCTAAAGTGCATTGCAAATGATTCTGAGCATCAAGGTCCATCTGTAGCTTCTTCACTTTCTGGTATAGCTTATTTGCAGTAAACTATGTAGACACAAAATAAAATAAATACAATAAGAAATACCTTACATGTACCTATGGCATCTTTTGCTCTGAAGAAGAGCTTACTTCTGAAACATTAGTTGTTTTATTCATTTGTTTTAGTATTCAAAACAACAACACAGTCCCAACCCAAAACTGCTGGTCATGATGAAGATTAAAGGTACAAGGGTACACAAATCAGTTTAGTTTTAGTGCGCTGTCTGTTAAATGACATCATGAGTTAGCAATTTTTGAATAATAATAAAAATAATAATATTAAAAACCCAGCAGACATCTAAAAGCTGTAGAAGTTACAGGGGAGAAAAATGAAATGTGTTGGAGGGCTTACAGCTGCTACATGTAAAATAATGGCTAATCAGTTGCCAGCAAGATTAGTTTTAGCTGGGTCATACCTCATTTCTGGCTAAATGTTACTGTCAAATTGACTCGCAAGGCAAAGATCAAACTGGACAAGTTCCAATTCTGACCAGTTATTGTCAGGTGACCAAACTTTAAACTTTTTTTTTAAGCCCTGCAGCTACTGTACCCTTGTCTCTTTTACCTGTTGTTGTTTAGTTTTCATTTGTGGTGACAACATGAGAGACATGAGAGGAGAATTGGAGAAGACTGTCTCCTTAACTGGCGAGTTTGTTAACGAGGGAGAGAATACACAATCTTGTATACTGCTACATTCTTGCTTGTCCTTAAAGACCACTGCATCAAAAAAAATATTATTTACATCACATCAACCATCATAGTCTCCTATGCAGCTGCTATTAGTGTCCATGCAACACTAAGAGGAATAAGTGTTGATATTACTAATAGCAGCTGTGTAGGAGACTACCATTATTAATGAATTGAGTTACCCATGCAATCCTATATAGATGGCATTGGTGCTGTAGTTAACATGCACTGTTATAGAGCTGTTTCATGCCAAGAAAGTCTGAACTCAACCACACATGTCAGTTGAGTTTATGTTTGCTTGATTTTCCTTTTTCTCTCTTGCCATGAATTTTTTTCTCCAGGTTCTCCGTGGTTAAGAAAGAGAACATGCCATAATACAATAATAAATTAAGCATTATCCATTTAGAAATCCTCCCACTGTACGTCCCATACCTTGTTCATGAAGTAGATCTACTAACGACCTTGAACATAGCTGCCCACTCTCTACTTGTTGTAGGATGCTCTCTATTATAACCTTTAAATGGAACTGAACCTTGTTGTTGAGTTTGTGTATCTTCTCAATGAAAAGGGGAACATTGTTACCCTGGACTGCTCCACACAGCAGTAAGATTATAAGCTGGAAAAAAAGTAAAAATAAAATTCTTTATTTTCAAGATTTCACTCAATGCAGGAGTGAAAACTAGAAGGAAAGAGTAAGTAGAATGGTCCTCAATGTGGAGGACAACACAATAAAATTTTTTTAATGTTTAAAATTTTCATATATTTTGAAATGTCTTATTCCATTGGTGCTTAATAATGTTTCTATAATAAAAGTTTACACATATTTCCTTCAAAATTGAGCTGCTCATGAATCGTTGCACTGCAAATGCAAGTCGAGTTCTATATTAATTTCCAAACGAGACTGGTTTGAATGACATTAGCCAAAATTTACCTTTCCAATTTCCAGCTCATCTCCTCTTGACACAATGAGATTGCTAGAAACAATACCGTCCAAGTTATCATAAATTCCTGCAAACAAGGAAAGTGGTCGTAATAAGCAGTAGATTCTTCTCTTGAACAGAATTTCGAGTTCATCAGAATCTTTCTGAAATTTCATTTGTAATTAAATTTTATAGGTATCTTGGAATCAAATAGAACTATCCGAAATTTGCTTGACTGACCATCATTGTTTCGCGACCAGTCAAGTGAATTCAGGATAGGTCTATTGGACAAGAAAAACATTCATCTATTTCAGGCTGAGAGGCATTTGTTGGAGAGTGTTTGCATACATGAGGTGAGTGATAACATGTTTAGTTTGGTTACTGGAAACAATATCTGAGAAAAATTCATTCCCTTTGGTCTTGGAAACTTTTCAACCTGATAATTTTGGTTTTCAATTTGGAGTACTGTAAAAGGTCAAAAAAACTGATCTTGATATCAAACTTAATGCCATTGAAGCCTAAAAAGTACTTTAGTATCAAGTTACCTCCCAGGTAAGTTATAATGTAGGACACCATTTCCTGAACAGTGCTGTCTTGTGCCTTGGTAGATTCGTTCCTGTTATCCTTATCACTGTAATGACAAGATAACAGTTATCTTACTAAGATCTTTACTGTGGTTTTTGACATTCTGTGAACTCTGACATTTCAACAGCTCATTGTGAAAGTGTTTTTTACTGCAACTATTATTCAAGAACATAGCGACTGATTAATTTTGATTGACAAGAGTGAAAAACAATATTTCAGCATGCAGCTTGCAACTAGTGAGTTTGCAGAACATCATACCCCCCTCCCCCAATGGAATATGGGAGTGGGGGGTATGAAATTTCATACCCTGCGAGCAGAGATTCCCTTTTCTATCCTGCTAGGAAAAGGGATAGAAAAGGGAATCTCTGCTCGCAGGGTATGGAATTTCTCCAAAAATATAAATAATTGCATCGAAGCTATGAATCGTTTCTTTCTTTGAAAACCTTTATTCCAGTAAGAAATCCTTATGCATACATGATACAAATTAATTTAATAGAGATTTGAATATGTTAAGCTGCTTATTATTTTCCACACTCCCCCCAGTGAGGACCTACGGGGGTACGGAAAATAGTAGGTACTTACATCAGGTGCAGGACATCTAGAAGGACCTTTGTATTTTCTTGGTTCGAAAAGTCTTGGATTGATTTTACTGTCGTACCAGACACAGAATTGACCTGATAAAAATCAAGACAGAAAATAAACGACAGATATAAGAGTAGGCTATTTACATGTAGGAGACGTATTGAAATAGGTATTGAGATTTTCAGAGTACATGTCTTAAAAATACTACTTACCCACTGAAGAAGTGCATCAGCTCTTTCTCGATTCATTCTTTTTTACTGTTAACACGATCGAATATAAATAAACTAACTTTAATACAACTGACACGACAAACGCACAATCAACAGTCCAACGACTACATTCGAAAAATAAATTCTAAATTCTCCAGTGAAATCCCAAGGAAAAACTCTCCGATTTACGAAGAATATAAATCAACGAAAACCCAGCAAAATTTGTTGGAGAGAAAAAGAAAATCGAGCGAGTGTTTGGGCGCCTTTTTTGAAAAAGAACGAAATCAAAACCGAGATTATTTTGAAGTTGGCGGTTATTTTTAATTACCCATGAATCTTTGCGATTAATCGTTATCACTACACAGGCAACCCAAACACAGTCTGTCGTTTTGGACTTTAGAAAATCTTACAAAACAAATAAATCACATTTAAAAGATTTCCTATAGTAAAAAATGGATATAATGTTGATCTAAAGATTAATTTTTAAATATGAAATACTTTAGAAAGTAAATAAAACTACTCTTGGGGTTCCTGTGTTATACCTGAAGGCAAAAGATTAAGGTCAGTGCAATTTACGAATCATGGATCTTAAAATAATTGAAAACAATTTATAATGTTAGACCTTAATTATATTAAATCCTAAAGTGATCTTAAGAAGCTCTCACATATTATAACAATATTTTCAGCGCCCTTGGGATCCCTGTGTAATATGCTAATGACACTTGGTATCCACTCCTGTCGTTTCCTGTGAAGAAATCCAAGAGGCCAAAAGCTTCTTAAGTCTTTGATTATTTTAGTCGAAACAGCCCCAAAAATCAAGAAAAAGAAGCCACTGATCGTATTTAGGGGGTCTAAGAGTAAAGTGGTTCAATGGGCTGTTGTTTTAGTGGGAGCGATGATGATGCAAATCAGGTTTGTAGTTTAGTCCAAGAGTAGAAAGTTGTCATGTGACGATCACGTCTATTCAACAACCTAAGAATTTTTCTTTCTCTAGTTCACCTTAGAATTCCATTATTTTCTTCTGGGAATTTCAAATTCATAATTCGTTTTGATTGTTTATGCATTGAATGCTCATGAAATGTTCGAAAGTGGTTTGTTTTTATTTTCTTGAATGAAAAAGTTAAGAGATTATGGATCAATTTGTGGACATTGAAGTTATGAAATTTTATTTTGTATTGTTTTCTTTCTTTTTTTTTACCGCATTTTTAATAATTTCTATTATTGTACTATTGAACTCACTATATTACCTATCTCAAAAAACAATACTATTTTTGGAACCCTGAAAAGCATTGTCACATCCTAGCTTTTTTTGCAACTTACCCTTACAATATATGGAAACAGAAAACGTCCATGAGGTTAAGCTCAATTATTATTATAATTATACGATTGAAATAATTATTTATTTATTTGTTCTTAGTTGAGTTAAGAACTTGTTGCACAATGAAACTACATTGTGTAATAGCCTCTTGATACGTAACCTATTACTGGCCATGGTCTATCACAAATCCTGCACTCTGATTGGCTGAGCTACTAGGCTATTGAAGCAAAAAGTGCCGGTTTTGAAAACCAAAACAATGAAAATAAAAAAAATCTGTCTGTTGTTTATCTTTTGGGTGAGAGGCGAAATTACCAGGCAGATTTTGTATTCTCAAAATCTCTTTCATTTTTCTAACTGTTTACTGTGGTGTTTAGGGGCAGGTGAATGAAAGATCACCACTTTTGGCAGGTGACCAAACAGCCCCGATACCTAACAGTCAACGAGCAGGGTAAGTAAACCACTGAAAAAGGCAACTGGAGTCGTAAGATTCTCGCCTAATAATCCCTTTTCTCATTTGGTATACACTTAATTGAAAAAACGTAGTGAGGTTCGAGAAGGTCATATCGTCAAGCTAAGACTGAAAAGAATTTTGGGTACTCTGAAATATGTATTATATTTGCATATAGACATGTAAAAATACACAGTAGAGCAAAGTTGATTGGCCTAGATTAACAACATGACAAAGCCATGATGCACAGGAATGGAAAACTGCAATATGCATGAAATTAGCATAATAATTCCCATGCTCCCCTTCGGTCTTAGCTTTGATGATATAACCTTTTATTTTAACCCGACAACGTTTTTTCAATTAGGTGTATACTGCTGATGATATAAAAATCAAGGGTGGTGTAGAGGTATACATAATGCCCTCAATTCCCACCTGTGGGGTCTTGAATTTCAATCCAGGACTTGGCATTACTCTGTGAATTGATTTGGTTAGATCTCTCTGCACTCTTCCTACCTTTCGACATAACTGACTTAAATCAGCACAGAGGTTTGATAAAATTTGAATGTTTGTCTTAGAAGATATCAAGTAGTTCACCATGACATGCACTTTGTATCATGTCCCAGTTGCAGTAGTAGGTTAACATTATTAATATAATTGTTGCTCTTTTAGAGATGATGGTGTGCACGGTGCATCAACACCGCTTTCAAAGACTGATGAACAATCTATGCTTAGCAGAATATTACATCAAACCGCAAAGTAAGGAAATAGTTTTAAATACAATTAAAAGTATAGTTTGCAAGTCTGCATGTACATGTAGTAAGCTAAGAGTATTGACTCATTAATATATGTATATTCCACTATGTAAATAAAAAATTATTGTTATTATCAAATGATAATGATTCATGATGCTCTCATGTTTGATGCTGTTTTTCATCTTGTCTTGCAGCAAAGTGATAGATGTTTCATCAACGGAACCTCACAGTTTAGAAAGGACAGAATATATGGAAAGATCAAGATTATATTTGTAAGCTTGTATCAATTTTATTGGAGCAATTTTGCATGGCTTTGAAAAGCTCAGTGCCGTAAGTGTGTCATGTTCTTGCACGATGTGATTGGACAGTACATGGACCTTGGTGTGAACATGTCTGGCCATATTAATGCTGTGTTCTGGGCATTTGATTGGATGAAGAGAAAATTCTCCAGCAATGTGATTGTTCTGGCATATTGCTTGCCATGTTATGTCCATGTTCATGCTGTGAGCTTTTCACAGTCATATGAAAACTGCTCTATGTGTATGCTGTACCTTGACTGCTTTAGTAAGAGGTGAACACTCTCACTACCACTGCCCTTCTCTCTAAACAATATTTCTTTCCTTTTGTGACTGACCAAACATTGTGAGTGAAAGATTTCTTTTTATTATATAATTACGAATAAAATTTCTATTTTTCTCTATTTCAAAAAATTGATATCTTCACTCATGAAAATAACATGTGAAGATAACACCATTGTGATGGCTATTCAAAAATACATGGAAACAATTGCCTGAAAAAGCCAAAACATACCTTATTGATAATTATATAATAAACAGAATATTACATATGGGCACTGGAGATACGAATTTATCTTCTCGTGAGAGATCTTTTCAACACTCGAAGATAAATTTCATATCTCTGCGCACCCATGTAATATCCTCTATACAATAATAAATTATTCTTTATTTCCAACTCTCATTTCAGATCAAAGTTGTCTAATGTTAATACAAGTAACATTCCAAGGGGAAAGCTGTTTCCTCAAGGTGTCAGTGTTCCAAATGCTGTTCTTTCGGCTGACCCAGTTTCTGTAGCAGACATAAATATGGTAAATATCAAACAATTACTTGATGCTAATCAAATTATTTTGATTTGTAGGCAACAAGGAATTTTTGTTGTTGTTGTTGGCAATAGCTGAGGGGAAAAAAGTGATTTATAATTTTTGAAAATTGAGTTTAAGTAGTTAGTTTAAATATTTATGCTCGTGTTGCAGTAAAGTGAATCAACATCCTCTAACCATTTTGTGTACTAGTTAAACCTGGGGTAATCAACGCCTTGAGTATTAATTACTGTAATTTCGTTTACCAATAATACTGACTACAGAAGATAATGGTCAACTTGGTTGGATCAAGTCAAAGAATGAATGTTTTGCATATCACTTGTTAGAGACATTGAGTCATTGACTGATATTGTTTTATTTTTCCAGGTAATATCTGCATCCAAAGGAGCTGAGGTTGCCTTGTCAGGATTCCACGTTGAACACAAAGAACCCCTTGTTGTAACCTTTGGATCAACATAGCTCATCTATCACATCATTAGGAATAATTAAAATAATCAAGAGTCTCAACGCTGGTGACCAACACAAAATATTCTGCTTGGAGACTAACCTTGGCATTAATAATGTAGGATGCATGATTACAATACATACATATTATAACATTTCCTGGGTTCCAATAAACTTTTATTAAGCTTCCTCAACTTTTTGAAATGCATTTCTAGTAAACAAAGAAATGCCACTCAAGGAAGTGAAACATGAACAAAAATTACAATAGAAAGCTAGGAATAAACAAAAAGTGTGAAGTACACTGAATCTTACAATAGTATAGTTAGTAGAGTGTAAACTATACAGAGTGCTAACAATTAATCCGTGAAACACTAATTACTAATAATAGTACAAATAGTGCTAATTAAACAATAGAAAACAATGGAATTTGCAAAAAAATTGCACTATTTAGTATCACTAAAGTTTCACGGTTATATTGTTTGCACTCTATAGTAGTATACTTGTTTATTGCAATCATTCTCTTTAGCAAAGTATACATAGTTGGATACTCTTTGGATGCTGAGCGCTTGCATCCATTGGATGAATAACTATGTATGAATCAATAATGCCCAGCTTTATTGAATGGAAGGACGCCAACTAGTATCAATACCTGACATTATAATATAACTGCTATTAATCTCCAGTTCTGGTTGGATGGAAGCGCGTGCTTTATAAGAGCACACCGCACGCGGTTATGAAAGGAAATAAAAACTTCCTTGCTGTGCTGTGTGCAGTCGTAAAACACAGAACAGAACACTCGAGAAGAGTCGAGAAGCACTCCTAACATTTTTCCTAACATTTCTCTCGTGTTCTGCAAACCCTCGCGTGCTTTACAACTGCACACAACACGTGCACGCGTTTTCTATTTCTTTTATACGCTTTTCTAGAGCTCTATCTGCCTTTTATCTTATATCAAAATATTTTTTCATTTTGCTTTAAGAAGCCTTTTTTGTCTTCTGTTCTTATGGAAGGGAAGGAAAACACCCTCTTCTTGTAGGATAGCCAGTGTTTGTTAGCTACAACATGATAGTCTTTTTCATATTGTTGTACTGAATAAGAACATGGTAGCTTATGGGAAAATAAGAATTTTACTGTTGGGTGTGAATGAAAAAAATTATTAAAACTTAGAACAAAATTAAAAACGTATGTAACGTTACATCACTTTTGTATTTTATGACCCTTTATTCTCCTCAAAAAAATAAATTGACTGCATCGACCTACGATAAATACTTATTATGGCTCTGATTTTTCTTTTGCTCAACCTTATTTCCAGTGCCTCACAAGTACTTTGCCAAAATATCTAGACCAATAGAACACTAGCGCACTGAGTTTCCATTTGACAGAGGTCGAAGGGCGTGACGGTTACGAAAACTCATATCATTTAAATTTCAGTTTCTGATCATCTTTTCCGAAACTCAACCGTCACTTACAATTCTATTTTCTTCGAGACGATGGTCTTCGGCGTGAAACTTTTCACTTCATCAGTGCTGCTGTCGCGGTTTGAAAGCGATAGTACACGCACGCGTGATGGGTCTTGAGAAGTGAGATCAGAAGCAGTCATGTCTAACGCACGTGAATATGTCTCGCACCAAAACGAGATGCTAGAGCCTTTCCGTCCGAGTATCACTCAGCCCACGAGATTTTTGATGTCGAACTGTTTATTTCTCTCTGCTGATTCTCGAGAATTTCGACATGACTTCGCCTAAAACTCCAAAGACTCCTCAAACGCCGCCGTCTTCGCCAAGTTCGCCAAGCAGCCCAAGAATGTCACCAGGAAGACTCAAAATCTTCTTTCAAGACTTACACAGGGGTTCGCGTCAGAAGATTGGCAACCAAAAGGCTCGCGTTGCTCAGTTCTTCGGTAACTGCACGAACCGATACAAGAACGACCAAGAAGCTATACCAATTCTTGAGCTGGCTGAGAATGAGCTACACGAAGCAAGGTACGGAGCGACTGCAGCTTTAGGAAGCGAAGTATGTCAACCTGCAGTAAGTGCCACTAAAAATGACCAACTGTCAGTCATCGTTCAGAACAGTCCTTAATACGAAGGTCGACAACCTACGCCATGTAAAATCTTGGATACAAGTACATAATTGAATGTAAAATTGAATCATTGATGTTTTTGACGGTGTGATTTAAACCCCCTACATTATCTGATTATGATAAGTCCAACTGTAATATTCATTATTGAAAAAATATTCGGGTACTATTTGCTATGATGTCGTGAATCCAAATTAATACCGAAAGTTTAAACTACTTATTCAGTAAATACAAACTTACTATAAATTTTTGTGATCCCTAATTCGGTTGCAATTACAACGGAGAGGGAGGGAGTTGGGAGGACGGAAGCTTCTCTTGCTGTTTGGAAGAGAATATCGTCTTACGAGATTGATAGTAACTAATCTGGCTTGGATCCACTAAGCTCCTGGTGGTGGAGAAAAATCAGTGTACGGGAATGTACCCCTCCCCCAAATGGTTTGTCCACTACGCTCTTTAAATGTGCGATTGATTGCATGGAGCAATTTTCTCTGCAACTTGTCTTGCAAACGGACACAAGTTGCATGGAGCATTGCAGCGTTTAACCTACAGCGCAATTTGAAAAGAATGTTGAGGGAAAAGTTGCAGCAATCGTTGCCAAAAGTAGAACTTGTTTCTACTTTTGGCAACGATTGAGTCTCCGTTGCATAATGTAAGCGCTACTTTTGTTGCAAGACAAGTTGCAGACAATTGCGTCTCCGTTTCACAATGTAAACACTACTCTCGTTGCGAGACAAGTTGCAAAGAAAACTGCTCCGCGATCGCGCTTCAAAGTAGCAGATTCTTAATTTTTACATCTGATTTAGGGGGAGGATTACGCTAGGCTTTTATTCTTCAACAAAAGAATCATGCGTAGTAGAAGAGGGCTCTATTTTTTTTCGTCCGTCCGTCGTCCGTTTTCGAAAAAATTGCCTTTTTCAAGTAGCTTGTTCACCAAATACATGTGGGCGGAAGGTCAATCCGCAAAGAAAACAATAACCCTTTTTCAAAATCATCCGAGGTGCGGGTGGGGCTTGAGGTTCATTCGATCCAAGATCATTGGATGTTTTCGATTCTCGATTTGCGCGCGTTCGATTATGTCTCTTGCAAGACTAAGATCACTTACAATTAATAGTGTCCACCACAACAAATACTTTTCTTGATCTTTATTTCCCTTCTTTACACGTTTGACGTAAAATAACTGGGTAGGAATAGTTCAAATAACGACCAAGCTTCTTTTCTAACGTTTGCATAGTTATACACCTAATTCAAAAAACGTTGTCATCACCAAAGGCGATACTATAGGCGATAGGTCATTCTGACATGGAAATGGTTTTGTCGAAACAAAGAACATCGAATCAGTTTCAGCACTAAGGTCCATACTTATGGCGAGAATACATTTAAGCAGAAGAAACACAAGTCATTCCAGCTACTCTTGGATCTTAGAATGACATATATCCTATCGCTATTCCCTATTACCTTTGGCGATGACAACGTTTTTTGAATTAGGTGTATAAGTAGATACGTTTTACGACATATCGAAGATTATTACGTGAGGTTAATGTAACCTTTGCTTGATATAATGAGCTCCTGTTCTTCAGTTAAAATGCCACTACTTCACCTTTCAGCATGCGGGGAAATGCCTACAAAACACAAGGTTTAATAAAGTTTTAAAATAAGAAAAAACTTTAGGAAATTTGGCCGATATTTTTTGTGTACGAATGACCTTTTATTTCAGTTTTAGGAGAGGGGAGCGTCGCTGGGTCATTGCAATGAAATAAAACCAATTGCAAAGTTCTGCCACTGTAATAAAATAATGAATAAACTAATAGGAAAGGCAACTTATTTAAAATCCAGAGAAATCGGAGAAAACTCTTTAAGCACGAGACCAACTAACTGGAATCGCGTATGATACCGCGTCCACGCCCTATTTTTGAGCAAAACTGCAGCAGCTTGACTGAGCTGGGGAGAACGATAGCAACGTCGACAATTGAGCAATATCGTACGCATTGTTTTAGCAGTTATTGGTCATACCTCAAGAGAGAAAGAGATATAGATAAGAAGAAAGACTGAGAAGAGATGAAGTAAAAGGGGAAGAGAGACCCTTACCTTTCAAAATTCCCCTTGGCTTCTGTAAGTTTGTATCGTAGGAGAAATGACGCTATTACTTCAGCAACCTGATAAGAAAACGAAACAAAATTGCATTCATTTATTGTGTCCTGGATCAATGTCGAGGCACCAAATGGATATTCTGATCCTGATTGAGTGTTTAATGAACTCAAGCTGTGTAGTTGCTGAAATATCACCGCATGTATGTAGCTGTAGGAATCCATTCGTAATAGCATTTTTCTTATAAGTCAGGTGAGGTGGTCGTTAGAACCAACTTCTGATTGTTTTAGAGCAGTAACTTCTTGAGATTCCGTGCCTTTTTAAGGCAGTATACTGAAAAATACTGTCTGTCTGTCATGCCCATTTTTAGCCAAGTATAAATTACGCAACTCTAATCAATCACGCGCGCGCGTTTCTTTTTCCTTTTTGTTTATTCCTTAAAAAACACTCGGGCTCTTGGGAATTTGGTTGATGGAAGCCAAAAACCCCTTGAATCATAGCTAGTTTTCTGTAGAAACTACATGTCGTTCTATGCTAAGTTACTAACCTTATCTGGGGCATCCTCGTGAACACAATGGCCACAATGAGGAAGAACCTGCATTTCAAACTTGCCTGGGAAAACGAAAAAGAAATTAGTCAATGGGAAGGGCGAATATTACCAGTAATCCTGGAGGCTCTTCTCCAGTACATTATTTTATTACACGTTCTGTTGTTTACCTTGCATTTGTCCTATGGTAAGTTCTCTATCTAAGCGATCTATACCTGTATTTGAAAAAAAGATGCGAAAAGCATGAGAAACAACTGCATCTCTTATTTCCTCTTCAAAGAGAGTGGACCTCAATATGAGTACAAGAACAGTTTCGGTTCTTCCACCGCTATGAAGGCAGAAACTTTATCCAATGTTCCTAAGTTCGGACAAGAGAGCTCTAAATTTACTTATGCCACATACCTGCCAGCAGGAGAAGTTTTGGTACGGTACAAGATAAGAAAAGTTTTGACATATCAACAAACCAACCTGTAACGACAAATTTGTACAATTTTGTTAGTTAACTTTTTTATGCTGATTGATATATAGTATGCATCCTAATGTGATGTTTGAAACTCAAACGAAACGAATTTAAGGCAAGCAGTTACTACGGGTGATCGGAGGAAAAGTCATTAAAGATACTCACCTTCCCAGAATTGTTCAGTTTTTGAAAGATCGATCCTCCATTTCCAACACTCTTCAGATTTCTAAAGAAAAAGAAACTCAAATGAAACCCCTGAAACACAACCAGTGTACTTCCAAGATGGCTCACTCTACCTTCTCTCAACACCAGAACTGGAATATGTAAAATAATGTACAAACACTCAAAGAATGCAACCTTAATGGAAGTACCCTGCAGGCAACCCAAAGTAACTGTGGTTAACCAGGGTAAATTCGGTTGCATAGGCCTTTTCTGAGTTTGATAAACAGGATGAATTGTGGCCTAGCTTTGGTACAAACAACAAAAAGCTTTATCCACAAAAACAGCTAAAATGCATCAATTTTTGTATAAAGAGAAAGTTAGAAAAACTGTAAACCAATAAGGGATAAAACAATACATAAAACAAGCTTAGCTTACAAGTAGGATCTTCGTTAAGGGTTGAGCTTGCAAGTCCTTTTGAGTTTCATTAAATCACAAGTTCAATTGTCAGCTAGTAAAAGCAAGTTTATTGCTAATTTTCCCATGATTTATAAACTCTACCTCTGGGACAGAGGATCCACTATTATTAGAAGTTGATTGTTTTTGATTTTTGGTTTGGGGTTGTCCTGGTTCATCTGCATTCTCTTCATCTTCTTCCTTTATGGTGTCTGTTGTATGAGCGGTATGGATAGCAGGCTGAACTAGATCTGGTTTATTACTATTGCTATCACACCTTTAAACAATGTTAGAAAGCATTATTAGAGATTTATACACCTATTTCCAAACATCTTGACTAAACATTTCTGTTTCCTGACTCAAAAACAAAAAAATCACATTTCTAACTCAAAGGTCATGCCTCATATGTAGTGTATATCAATCTGGGATAAAGCTATGTTGTTCGGCTGTGAATATAATTATCAAAATTTGAAGCATGCTATTTGGTCTCTTATTTTAGATGGCATCTCCAACTGACAAGGTATTTTTAAATGCTAGGTATATCGATATCTATCATGAACAGTAGGTTTACTAGTCATCAGGAATGCAATACCTTATTAGCTGTCCAACCATTGATATTCTTGCCGATTTTACATTGTGAACTTGGCCACTCCTTATGCTGGAGTATGAATAAATAAACCCTTGAATGTGTAGTTCCAGAAATCATCCATACCTACCCCACAGAGTAATTTGGAATTTCTGAAGAGTAGGGGGGTCAGAGAAAGGACAAAAATTAGAGAGTTTGTATGGAAGAAAATTGAAATCTCCAGGGGGTAGGGGAGTATCTTAAGAAAATTCCTCTGTGAGGGGGGTATGGATAATTTTTGGAACTATACAATCAGTAGACATACAGTGTACTACAAAACTGTTCATGTGGGTGTCATAGTTTGGTTGTTCTAACATGAAAAAAATAATCATTCTGTGAGTCAGTTTGTCTGTACTACCATTCCATCGATCAATCAAACAGCTTGTCCTACCTCCATTCGATACCTTGTTCTAGTGACTTAAAGGATTGTGGCCTGCCTTTAAGAAAGTTTTGCATGGAAGATAATGCATCTAATGCAGTACCTGTAGAAAGCAAATGCTGATTTTTATTATCAAAGATTATTGAACTCATTAGCTTGAAGCACAAGTTAACCCAGAGTGTGTTGTTGATACATGGAATGATGGCATTGACTACTCCCAGTTTGCAAAATTACTTATTAAAGCAGTCTTTCTCAAGGCAGAGGATGCTACCAAGGTGTGTAATCCACAATTGGCAGAACAAAGCCTGGGAGTGGATGAACAAACAATGGTGAGATAAAACAAAGAACGCTGCTCACATGTAGAACAATACACATTGTTATTATTGTGTTCACCATAATCCATGCTTTCTTTGTTTTTATCATTTTGTCCAATCCCAAGCTTTGCTCTACCACTGGACACCGACCCACCAAGGTGCTATTCTACTCAACTTTATTACTCACTTATTCCTAGTCCCTCCCATTCTAGATAACCACAGGAAGCTCACAAGAACATATTAAGTAGATACAAATAATTATTTTTTTACTGTACCTTCTACCACATCAATGACTGCAAGACCAACCAGAGAAGGGAGAAGGTTTTGAACACCAACATGGACAGCTATTGCTCCACCCATGCTGAGTTAAACATAGATTGAAAATATATAATAAAGGATGTCCTAGTCTTTAATTTCTTACTTTTAAAATGGGATTAATATGAAGGCAAGAGAACCATCTAGTCACATTTCCCATTTCAGACCAGGAGTCATTTAGTTAACTGGTAGAGATACTAATAATAATGTTGGATCTTATCATCAAAAGGTCGTATGGTGTAAAATAGGAAACCATCATGAATTATCAACTTGGAGTTCAACCATTTTAAATTTTCATTCATTAGCTTGTTCATTTGTTCACTCATTTTAGTAACTCATGATGCATCTGGTATGAATCAATACAAAAATCCAGCTAAACGTGTTTCTATCATCACCAAACCAAACACTACACAAAAAGTGTTTAAAAACCATCTCCTACAAAATCAGAAAACCTATCTTACCTATGTCCTATCAATAATATTGGTGGTGGTCTGTCTCCATACATTGATTGTATGAGGTCTTCTATATCTCTGCAGCAATAAACAATAATATTATCAGGGTCGAATATCATATCCATATGGGCCAGATATCCTTTTTCGAGGAAGGGTACAATGCACATGATAATAATATGAAAAATCTATACAAGCTTACTTAGCAAGAACATCTGCTGACAAGTCTACATTATTCTTTGTATGAGTATCGCCTGTGGGAGCCAAGAAAAAGGAATTTAAAATAAACTATAACTAGTTAAGACATATAAAACATGTGTATGTCTGATCTCTGTGTGGCATTGAGATATTGAGAGCTTAGCTTGAGTATGAGAGAAGCTAATAAAAAGAAATATCCACACACAGCTGTGCTTCTTGATACAGTATATGGTACTTAGCTTATAATTATTAAGCTTAGCACCATATATCAAGTAGCAAAGCTGTGTATTTCTTTTGATTTTAGAAATTACCTTTAGAGTTTGAAATAGTATATTTAATTTAAAATGACAAATGATGCAGAATATATAACGACCTGCTTCTAGGAGCAGAAATATTTTCAGTATAACATAAAATTAACAATCTTACCATGTCCACGCATATCAACGGCAAGGACTTGACATATACAAAGTGAAGTGACTGATTCCTGTAAAAGCAATATTGCACAAAATAGATTTAAGCATAGTTAATATTCAAGAGATAAATAGAGGAAATAATATGTCATTTGCATGGTATGATTATACTAACAATCAGATAAGCTTTGTATATTTTCATTCTTAAACCTTTGTTCCCTCGTGAGAAGAGCAAGGCAATTGGTGCTAACAGAGAAAAGGAAGTGTAAGAGGGATTCTGGTATTGCTACTACATGACACCATAATGCAAAAAGCTTATGGGTAAGGTCAAAAATGTTTGCGTACCGTGAAAAGTGCCCATGACAGAGCTGAATGACCACCACCATGTAGAACTAATAACAAAGGTCCTTGGTCACCTGACTTGTAAACTCTAAAGGTCTAGGAGCTTTGTTAAGGTTTTCAGTGCTAGTTGGTATTCATAAATATTAGTGTTGAAATGTTAATTTGCCAACAATTTCCCATTTGGTCCGCACCACCAGAACAGATCGAAACGGAGTCTGTGACAGAGGAGGGAGTGTTTTTGAACAATAATTGTTTTCTTCTATCTATACTTTCTTTTATTTTTCTAATAAAAAGGGCGTCTCTCTTAACAAAAATGCAAAAGTAATACAGTATTCATGGCTATAAGCTTATTAATCATTACGATATTTTGAGCTCACAAATTTAAAAATGATTCTCTCAATAATAGTAAAAGATTCTTATTTTTTGCTCCCCAGATAAGAGGTCATGGGTGCTGTAACTATGATCTCTTATCTAGGGACTTGAAAATAAGAACTTTAACTAGTATCCGGAGAGTGTACAAGTTGACCATGAATGTCAATAAGACTACCTGTCAATGTAACTTTTAAAACTATGCATGTAAATATTAAGTCAATTATCCTTTCATTAGCTTCGAATATTATTTAAACGAAAAACTGATAAAGTATTATTGTTCAGATTTGGATACATCTTTGTCCTTGACTTTGACATCGTCTTTTCGATCAAAGAAATGATCCCAAGATAATGGAGAATAATCCCTCTTTCTTTTACCTCCTCCAACACTATATACAAACAAGACATATAAAGATATCAGTGCACTCGATTCAAGATTTAACCCAGCTAATTCTATCCTACCCTCCTGGTTGTCCAGCCCGTGAAGGAAGAGGAGGAATCCCGATTCTTTTCTTGAGAGCTTCGCGATTAATGTCCGACATCTTGAAATTTGTTGTTTTTGTTTGGGATATAGATGACAGATGAAACTGCTGGCTCAAATAGAAAAAAGTGCCATGTGAGGGAGGGGAGGGGAGGGAGGGGAGGGTATTATTACGTATTATTGCTATAAGTGGCATCTTCTTTAAAAAAGTAAATTAAAAATTAGCTCACAAAATTTGGGTAAACCTAAAACATTATATGTTACATGAATCTTTCGCTACTGACAATTGGCCAGAAAATTTAAGTAGATTTCTTTAGCTAGCTCTCTTAACAGCAGTAAGAAAAGCTTCAATCAAGCTAGAAAAATAATATTTTACTTGTATTTAGAGAACTAACTTAACGTTAACCATGTAAATAGTTCATTTAAATAGAGTCAGTACATTCGTACGGAAATTCAAGAACAATGTCCCAGTTTATGGTGACCGTAACACAATCTAAAAACATTTATACCCCCGTAACGGCTAGCGCCGAAAATTAAGGTGAATTGGCCTAAAAAATATATAACCTAAAATTAGCAATTAAAACAGTTTAACTGATATTTCATTATTTAGGACAATATTATGGTCAGCGTTTGTAAAATTATTAACTATTAATTGGCAATTTGTCATGGCCTAAACTATAGCAATCAGTAACTGACAATCGGGTATCCCAATCCAAAGGCCCCCTTTTATGAATTTCTAGTTTACACGCAGCTAGTTGAACTGTTGTTTACTGGGTTTTAGATCATCCTTTATATACCTCTTTTTAAAAATAGACCTTTCAGACATGGTTACTTGGTTCAGATTAAATCACTGTTATTTTTGAGACCCCAGTGACGACTATCCAATCAAGTAATCTGACTCTTATCGGCTCTTAAAAACCTATTAGCGTCCGATCGATTGGAGTCAACAAGTGTTTTTGCTACCTTGACAATCACTGAGTAAGGTCATCAGTGCATAGATCTGATTTCCGCTTTCAATCCGACAAACAAAGTTGAGATGTTCAGGATAGTTGAAAAGAGAAGACTTCGTAGTTTGTAAGTCACGGAAGTATGGTTTTGAACTATGAACACAACACGCGCGCAAGGCGGATGCGCATCCCGAATTAAATGCATGCTTGGAAGAAGCGGTATTGTCATCACAGTAATATTCCACCGTAATACACGATCTACTTGTATTTTGATCACTGGACGCACATTGTAGTCTATCACATGCAGGTCTCGCGCAGGGAACGTGAATGGCCATGTGTGTAGTAAGTAAAGCATGCAAGAGTTGTATTAACTAGCCTATCCCTTCCCCTCCCTTAACCGTAAAATCCCTGATGCGTACTAGATAACCATCCCAGTTCGTGCCTCCAAGATAGCTTGCCTATATATAATCTAATCATTTAGCGATCAATTGACTTAAAAATAATAACTTTTCATTAAACGGGGAATAAAATTGTGGTCTCGCACGGTCGGCATGAAGCTAGCTTATCTCATTGTGAGTCCCAACGTTCAATAGAAATCCGCTGGCGTCAGGCCATTTATAGATGTGGTTATCGGAATTATACGGGGATACTTACAAAGTACCATCGAAAGAAACTATTAAAAGGAAATAAAGCATCGTTTTTTTTTCTGCTGAAGGGGGGCTTCAGTCCCCCTTTGCCCCCCCCCCCCCCCCCTCCTGGATCCCCCCTTGAGGAGGTATCGAAAAACTGAGACCGGAAGTCCTTTTTGTGTACGTAGGTATACTTTCTCTTTCGTCTGCCTTTCCACACCTCCCCTCTCCCTCTCTAAAGTTGAGCAAGCGATCAAATGTAAGGAAGAGATAAGTAAAATCATTACCTGCTCTATGTACCATGTCTGCTCCAAAACTTATTCAGATAGTTAATCTTAATCTTGCTATTTATTCTCCATCTTTAATCATTGGGGAGGACTAAATCTCACGAAAAACAAATGGCACGAAGCCAGAGGTTTTAAAATCTTTATGTTAGGCGACAATTAAGCTCAAAATACCACTCTAAAATGAAATGGGAGACAAATCTGAATAGATACATCATTTATATAACATTTCAGGCTTTACTCAAGTTTTTACGGCTTGAATAAATCACGAAACAATTCATGAGGGTAATTACGCTAAGCATCTGACGTACAAGATTTAAATTGCACTAAAAAGAATGTTTATGATAGTACAATGCCCTTAGGGCTAAATATAGACGAAGCCATATCAATCAATATTTTGAAAAATATTCTAGTTTCTCAAGGTTTAAGGTTGCCACATTAATGTTTGGAAAACATCCATACTTTTATTTTGCGGCCGCTTTTTTTCTCGCGGAAGTCTTTGCAAGACGTACAATAGATTGCCGTGGCAACGACATGAGTTTATGAAACCAAACGCGGTGACGCAAGGACAGGTTGAAAAATAATCGTTCCCGGTGTTCCTGATCTCTGTGAGTTTTTAATCATACATCTCCTTACGGATTAGCCTGCGACCAGAGGTTATTCTTTTTAGATTCGTAGGGCTGAGCGCCGTAGGCTGTGTTTCGCAGCTCTCTCCCGACTTAAAGCCAGAACAGAGGGCCCAGAAAAATCGTGACCTCTGTTAGCAGGGTACGAGTTAAAAAACCGTTTCATAATTAATTTATCGATCCCTTTCGATAAAGAAAGTGAGAATTAACGTACTAGTACCATGTGTTCTGCTGTAAGGAAATTAAAAATCCTATTCATTTTGGTGTTAACTTAAAATTCCAATTGATTTCCATTTGTTCTTTTGTTCCCCGACTAGGATTCTGATTAATTGATTAAAACTATTCATATGAACAGCAGTTACGTAAAGAGCTGAAAAATATTTTTAGCTTACGTTATAAAGTGATGGCAGGTGTCATGAATGCGGAATAATAATATTTAAGAATGAACTTTGTACTTAATTAAATAAACATTTTATCAACTTCTGTTCAATTTTTCATAGTTTCAAAGATGCTTGTATGGTATCCGCCACTCTATTCTGCGGCCTCAGAAACGCGAAAGAAGGTGTCAGACTTTTTTTTTGTTTAGTCTCTACGGATCTCAGCATCAGTTCGTTCTCGATAGAATTATTGGTCCTTGAAGCTATCACGAAACGACAAATTTGATTGATGGCAAAGTTCCGTTGAGACTGATAACATCTTGCCTTCCAAGTTGTGCTTTTAAACAAACATCCTTTTTATTTAGTTTGATTCTAACTGCGCCTGATGCATTGATCTTTAAGGGCCAATACTAAATTTGCTTTAAAAATGCTAAAAATACACTGTACTCTTCGTCTCTTTAAAACCCAGTTGGCCGTGTGACGCGCACATCACGCCAAAGGCCGCCAAGATCAGCATGGGAGCCCAGGCCGAAAAAAACATTGACCATTCTTATGAATCATTTTCAAAACTTCAAATTTAAACCAGTGGGCCAAACGGAACCATTGATCTGACGTTACAGTCTAATTGAGTTTAATTGTAAGTGAGATCGAAAATATTTTACAAATACCACGGATACGGTCCCCTGTGGGTCAGTCCACTTTCCCCCGCTACGCATGCGCTACACTGTCGCAAAAAATCGTCACTTGGTGGAGGAACAAGAAGAAAATCACCAAAGAAAGCGTTATTTTTTACGAGAAAAAGACGTCAAAAACAACTATTAGCTTTCAAAGATATGGAATAACTGTCATAGATGCTAACCAGCTTGTGAATTTTAATGAACAAGTGAGGGTTTTTGATTTTCGACTCTTCTTTTAACTGAGGTGTTTCGATACGCGGCAGTATTTACCTAAATAGATTGAAGTAAAATATGTTTGTTTTGTTTATTTTCTCAGGCAAATTGGACAGGGACATCATGAGGAAAGCTCATCGCCTTAAATATCATGGAAGACCCTGAAAAACGAGGTAAAGTTAAATGAGAAAACGGTCATTGTTTCTTGTCGGAACCCGTTTTCAATTTGCGTCCATTCTTGGTCTGTCCTCCAGTGTCCTGAAAAAAACTTGCTTTGTGTTTGTTTAAAAAAAGTCGACAATTCCCGACAATTTGTGCCATAATTTGAGCCCCTTAACTAGGATATTGTAACTTTATTCTAGTGTTATGGTTTTGCTTTGATATAAAGCGAAAGACTGTGTGACTGGATTGAAATACGATGAATCATTGACATGAAGAAGAGTTCCTGTTACGGCGAGCTTGCGCAGATCACACGTGGATGCTGAAATATTTTCCTGCAATCTTTCTCATTTTTATCTTAATTTATGAAACCTTTCCTTCCCTCAGATTTTGAAGATGACAGCACAAGCACACAGACTTCAAACATTGGAAATCGTTGCGATTTACCGTGGGTCGTGTCGTCGGAAAAACCAAATCCAGTGTTATCCGACGATGACATTACTTCAGGAGAGTTCGTACTTCGAACTTTATTTGCAGAATTCACCATAGTAGCAGAAAGAAAAATCGAACTTGTCTTAGCGGAACCACTGGTAAGTCCTCTAAGACTGAATTTCCCAAACCCACAGGGATTTTCTGCCATTTTGAAACATTTACGTTAAATAATCGACCCTCAACTGTTCTGACCTCTGAGTTTTATCAAAAGTAGTGATGTACGATCGGGCCTTGTATTGATAATCTTCGTGACCTTATTTTATTCGTGTTTTGGTTTTAAAAGATAAGACTAATTTTTCTTTTAAGTCGAATAGTGATTCAGGTCTTCTAGGGGGACAATTTACGTCACATTGGTCTTGTGCGTGTTAAAATATAAAAGCAGGAAGTAAAATATTCATTGTTTTTGGTACTCTTCATGGTTACCTGCGCTCCAAACAACCGGTATTTACGTTCATAAGAAAAGATGCTTTGTTTTGAAGCTTTGCAGGTTTCTATATAACTCAAAATTGGAAGAAAGGCATTTGTTTTAGTCCCAAAATGTATGGAAATAGTTTTGTGTTTATGTTGTACAAGAACGTCACATGATCGTACATTGGTGTACAAAAACATCTCTGTGAATTGAAGCTAACGATCGAAGTGTAAGCTTTTTCTTAGTTATCCCAAATTATGAACGCCATAAATCCAGAAATGAGGTCTTTGCAAGGTTTTAAGGCCTCTTCTCGAGTTTTTTATTGTCGCAAGGGGGCTTCAAGATAATTAGAATTAATAAAAAGTTCATTACCAGTAGCCTGCCGGCTCATATCATACTCCATATTTCCTTTCGCTATATCTATTTTCTTGACATCACCCACCTAAAGACTTGATGGTAATACTTTATCAATGCAGTCAATAATCTAGGCTCAAGCTTCACGGAGGTCTCTTGTTTACTTATTTTAAAATGTTGTTTGTTCAAGTGTGGAGCGTTGCATATTCAAGATTTCTTGGAACACCAAGGTTTTGATTGAACACAATAGATTTTCTCTTACGCAAGCTGGACCATTATGTCTTTTCTAATAATGGGCTTAACGTAAATAATGCTGTATTGTTTGAGTGATAGTCACGTTCAGATCCTTGTGCATAATTGTGATCATTCCAAGAACTTTTGTCCTTAGATCACTATTTACTCAGACAATGTTTTGATGCATATTATATATATATATATATATATACAATTGCTCTTCAAAACTTTGAAATAATATATTTCTAGCTAAGTTTATTTTGCTTAACTTCCAAAATATCTTTCCCTGAAACAAATAAATGGTATTGTGTAGCATTGGTGTAAAGCTTCAAAAGGTCTGAGTCACAAAAATAATAACTTTGTTTTTGTACTGCAAAACCCTTTTCAAAGAATAAAAAATGCAGTTTATGCTGGTAATTGAAATGATGTCATCAGATCTTTGCTAGATCAGTTCTTTTGAAAGTTCTTTAATTCAACCAGGCAGTTTAACCCGTCCCCCCTCTACCCCATTATCCACCTCCTCCCTTTTGAGCCCCTCCATTTTCAAGGCAGTTGCATTCCACCTTCATCCATGCAAAGCACTGAATAATGCATGAGATATTCCTGCCTTTAATAAGAATAAATCAGGTTTTTGAAGTATAGATTTAAGGTGTAATAGTAGTTTCTGCTGCAAATAAATATGCTCCCCCACCCCCCCCCCCCTCTGTATTTTACTGCATTTTACAGACATGTGAAAAGGGTACTCAAGGTGGTTTCAAATGGGAAGACAAATCATTGCTATTATTAAAACTGCATTTAATTTCTTCATTAAAATGTTAATAGGAACGGCCATTATCCAAGACACTTCAAAGAGGAGAAGATAAGCAGTTTGATCAGCTGCTTAGCTCTCTCAACACAGTAGCAGAATATAGCCTACTCTCTTTGCTCAAGATATTATTTAAGTGGTATGAGCTTCAGGTAGGTAGAAAACCATTAAAACATTAATAATGAATGACTAAACAATAGTCAGATTAGTTCTATAATCATTTTGTTGCTATCACTTAAGCTATCTAAAATATTAAGACCATTCTTAGTGCTTTTTTAATGTAGGAAGCACTTATGTTTTTCTTTGCTTTTGTCAGCATTTATTGTGTTATTGATTAATCCATACCAATTATGTACCTACCGGGGTAGTTTAAGGAGGTATCATGCAATGCCTTGGGTATCCCTCACACCCCCCTCCCCCCATGCCATAATTATACTTATGCTTTTTTGAAAGTATATAAGGTATAAGGTATTATTCCTGCTATCATTACACAGGCAACCCATGAGGTTAAAAACTCTTAGGAAGGAAATGCTATAGCTAAAGGGTGCTAAAAGAAGCTTAGTAGATACAAGCATAGCTATTGCTTGCATGCGTGAAATGAATATTTAAATCGTCAAATTAATATTGATGGTGATTTTTCATATCCTCTATTAGCAAAATCTTAAGAATTCAGATGAGATTGATGGCTCAAATAAAGCCAAAAGCATTTCTCGTCCTAGGAGGTAAGAAATTATTGTAATTAGTCAAATCCAATTACTGGTCTATCATTAATGCTCCATTCTGTTTGGATGAACTGCTATCAGCACTAAGTTACAATTAAATCCTACTAGTAGCGAAAACTGCTGGCTTTTTGAAAACCAAAACATTAAATTTAACTTTAATTCAAAACTTGTTTACATCTATATATATTTGACTGACAAGTTGGATTTGACTAAAAACAGTTAGTCCGCTCGCCCTCAGGGCCTATGAGTCAATAGCCCATCAGGGTTGAGGATTTATTACTTATTTGTCTGGAATTTTGATAGTTATTAAGAAACATTATAATAATGATAATATATATGAAAGAGGTCTTTCTCTCACTCTGTTTCTAGCCAGTGTTTCCTCTCCCACCCCCCTCCCCCCTTAACCCCCTGCAGAAAAGGATTTAACTGCAGACCATGTTACCAAGCAATGCAGGCTACAATACCTTCGCCCTGAAGAACCAACCTATCATAATCGTCACAACCAAATGGGTTAATCGAAAAAACTGAATATTCTTACTCAATATAATTGCAGCGGTCCAGATTCACCTAAGTTGCCAATAAAGAGCAGTAAAGAAAGAGACTACCTAGCTGAAAGAAGAGATGTAAGTACAATATGTTATGAAATAAAAATTGTATTCACTCTTTCTTACTAAGAACTGGAAATAAAGTTTAGATAACAGCAGTCAGTTACATTATCAAAATTTACATGTATGAGTTGTCATATCTAGCCATATAACACCACCTAACTAACTAATTTCTGTTATTTTTGACCAACAGCTTGCAGTTGATTTCCTATTCTGTTTGGTGCTGATTGAGATACTAAAACAGGTATTAAATAAAATATTAAGGTGGTTGTGTAGAAGTTTTTTGTTGCCTTAGTTTGCCACAGTAACTGTCATGAAATTATGAAAATATGATATAAAAATCATTCTAACCATGGTGGGAATAGTATGTACTTATTTGTACTCGTGAATTGTTTATACTAATTTCAACTGTGCATTATTTTCTGTTGTTTTAGCTGTGTGTATATCCTGTAGAAGATGAATATCTGCAGTACATTGAATCCCTGGCTTTCAGGCACTTCAAACAGAGAGAGGTTGACCCAACTGGTCCCTCAGCTGCTAATGGACAAATAATTGCAGCACTATATGCCGAGGTCATTGGAGTACTTGCTGTTGCACGCTTTCCAAGTATTCGTAAACGGTTCATGGCTGAGTTCAAGGAGCACCAGAACAACCCATCTACTCTGATTAATCTTATTTATGGAATGAAATATTTAAGAATTAAGGTGCGTGGTGGAGTTATTAATTTATAAGGATTATCAAATCCTGATTGGCCATTGTAATGACTTTTTTTTGTCATCCTACAGCTATTCCCTGTTGAAGAGCTTGAAGAAGGTTTTCTATTTTTGAGGGTAGGTCAATATCAAATACTAGGAAACTTCATCCATGCCATTCAGTGTCATAAATACTCTAATATCAGAATAGTGTTCACTAGTGGTAAAACTCTGATGCCTCTCACTTGTGGTCCAGGATTTAAAACATAGTCACTCCATGTGCGCTGAGCTGTATAGTTCTCTTTTTGACTCTGAGAGTATTTCCAGCCTACCAGTTTTGTCCCTCCTCTCAAATCTATGGTCGTCCGGACGTTTCAAAATTCGCATTGTAAATTAGCGACAAGGAATAGCTATTTGGCAACAGCGATTGGACATTTTAGCAATAAGGAATTACTTTTTATCAACAACAACAGCAAAGTTATTGACAAGGAATAGCATTTAGCGACAGGGATTGCAAGTTAGCGCCAAGGAATTTTATTTAGCGAATTTTGAAACATCCGGACGGCCATACAAATCAACCTTAATTTTTAATTCAGACTGGTTAGAGCTCCAGGGTCAAACAAGGTCACACCCTCCTCACACTCTCCTCACACCCTCCTCACACCCTCCTCTCACCCTCCTCACACCCTCCTCTCACCCTCCTCCCACCCTCCTCATATCCTCCTCTCACCCTCCTCACACCCTCCTCTCACCCTCCTCACACCCTCCTCACACCACTGCTTTGTTAATATTCACTCTATTTTTAATTTATCATTTCTATTATTCTTATTATTCTTATTATTCCTAGGAGTGTGCCACCTTGTTTATTGATGCTAAGGAAAAAGATATAAAGTATGCTTTTGCTTCCATGTTTGTGGAAATACTTATGCCTGTTGCAGCATCAGCAAACAGAGAGCTTAATGTCCCTGCTTTGAAGAACTTTGTAGACATGATGTTCCACCATGCATTGGACTTGGCTAAAAACAGAAAACACAGCCAGGTAGATGTATGGTACTACAGATGGCATAGAGCAATTTTTGTATGAGTGGGAAATGGTAGAGAAAATACATAGCAGTGCTGTAGCAGTAACCAGAAATGCACATTGCAATTGAATGAATTATTGGAAGATAATGGGAAGCTATTGCGATGTTGTGGCACATCATACCATGTATGTGCTGTAAGTCAGTTCTTTATGTTTCCCACTCAGACTTAAAAATGGCTTTATATCTTTGAAAATTGCAATTACTGCCAACAGTTATTTAATACCTGATATGTTACAGGGATAAACATAAAGGCTGGCCAGTTGTCAGTCAAATATAGACCAGCCAAATTAGTTTGATTTAACCTCATTTTTGGCTCAATGTTACAAAGACATGACTTGACAAGTTCAAATTCTGGCTGGAATTTGTCATACGACTGGCCGTTATTTTTAGCCCAGGTGTTAAATTACAGCCACAAACATTCCCTATTTACACTTCAGCATTCTCCAACCATTCTCCCACAAAAATAAGCTTTCCTTTTAGATCCCTTTTACTTTTTAAAATTTTTGACTAATATTTGTTATTCGATCAATAATCACTCTAAAGTCACTTTTATTTATTATATTACAGTCTCTCTACCCACTCGTAACAGTTCTTCTATGTGTCAGTCAAAAGCCTTTCTTTCTTAGTAACTGGCCAAACTTCTTGTCACTGTGTCTTGCAAGTGTACGGGTAAGTTATACTTACAGAAAGGCATATTAAAAATAGTGGTATTGCAAGATTGCCAGTCTGAGAATAGGGGTTTATGTAGGTGTTGTGTAGTGGGAGGAGGGGTGGACACATATATCAGTGAGTGTGAAAAAAGCTATTGAGGTTAACCCTATCATGAATATCTCCAAGGATCAAAAGAGAATTTAGTAGTTTTTGTGGAGGGAGGAAAACCAGAGAACCCGGAAATCCCTCAAAGCACAGGAGAGAACCAGCAAACAACTCTACTCACATACAACGCTGAACTAGTTTGGACTTGAATCCGGGTTACATTGGTGAGAGGCGAGCACTCTCACCGCTATGCCAGCCATGCTTCCCATCTATTGCTATTTGGTGACAAGATTTTACACTATAAAGATTCCATAGGAACTCCATCCATTTGTATATCAGAGAGAGACCCATTCAGCTATAACAGGTTTTTCTCTTATACTTAATTTTCCTGCAAAGAAGAGGGAGGGAGGTTTACTGGGTTCAGACTTGGCAGGTTCCAGTCGAAAGCAACCATTCAAAGCATTAGGATCTGGTTTAATTCAGTTTATGTTTCACACCAAAGTGTTAGATCCTTCTGACATTTCTTGATGGTGGTTCTCTTTTTTTTTTTTTAGCAAAAAGATGTGAAGACCCAAAGGATTGCACTAGAGTGCTTGTACCGGCTTGTCTGGTGGGTTAAAACGCCAGTCTTATTCAGCTAAATCAAGGATTTTGAGACAAAAAAATACTAAGATTTTGAGCATCTAACTTTCCATCCATTCATTAATTTTTCATTCATTATTCATTCATTCATTTTTACTCTTTTGATGAATATTTCTGTTGCATTTTTTATTAGGGTGTATGCTGTGAGGATCAAATGCGAGAGCAACACTGCCACTGTCAGGTATGAAAACCATAATGATGATTTATAAATAAAATTGCTGATGATTATGATAATGATCATAATGAAGCGTACATCATTGATAATGATGATGACATTTTATTATCAAAGTTATGCTTTGAATCTAAGCTACTATTTCTGCAGTGATTTAAAATGATGATCGTGATGATGATGTTTCTGATGATAATGATTACCCATAATCATCATATAATTTATTAATTTATAGTGCGCAAATATCAATTAAAAGAAATTTCCAAATGAGCATAATATAAGGCATTAAGTTATTACGTGTTTCTGCTCAGAAAAACATGTTTTTTCACATCAGTGATTCTAACAGTTCATACAGTTCCTTTAGCCTTTAGTCATTTCCTTGTATGTTAAGCATTTTTTTTCATGATAGACAATGCAAAGTAAATCTAAATTAGGAAAAAAATGCTCTAAATAAATATATATATATGTGTGTAAATATTTCAAAATATGGAAATGAGAATAAAGATTATTATAACAATAGAATCTTTGAATTGGCAGCCGACTGAGAAGCATCATAGACACCCTGTTTCCTAGAGGATCAAAAGCTGTTATTCCATCTCCCAAAGATGTGCCTTTGTATATCTTTGTGAAAATAATACAATTCATTGCACAGGTAAATGTTGACCTTGATTTTATATTTAATGGTACGTTCTGCATGCTGTGTCATGCAGCTTCTCAGGAAGGAAAACACTACATTACAATGTGATGACCTAAAGTACATCATTCTGCACATATTAAGGAATGCTATCTACCTCTGTGCAGGAAATAATGAATATTTCCTGGATTTAGACAAAATTAATACTCAACATATTTTCCATAATTATATCAACTTACTAATGTAAGTTTATTTAATTCTTTTTTCCAGGAGAAGCTTGATTTTGCCATGAATGATATAATTTTTGACCTTCTTGGTGTCGGGAGAACATCAAGACAAATCAGCCCTGAGGCAAGTTCTATATCCGGAGCTAGTGATTCAGATACAATGCTCTACAAACATAGCAGTACATCAACATAGTTATTAACAGGTTTCATTAGGACAACATGGAATGATAAGAGGTCATGAACTACTTGGAGATTCATGGGGACTGACTTTTTAATTATTAAGCTATTACCAGGAGCATTCTCTGATCCAGGACCCTAAATGAAACCCCTACTTAATGAACCTTTACTTTGTTTACAGAGGATGAACATTGGGCTGAGAGCTTTCTTTGTTATAGCTGATAACTTACAGAGAAAGGTAATAATATTGATTTTAAAAATAATTTCCTTTTCCTTTTTTTTTTACTGCCTTTTGTTTTTGTCTGTTTTGTACATTGCAGCTCAATTAGAGAAGAATCACAACTGCAAATCACAAGATTCATTTTTACAATAACTGACAAATTTCTCACACACTGATTGGAGTACAGACAGATAAAGCTGACATCAACGAGCACACATACGCTCTTTCCTTTAGTTGTTTTGAGCACTAAAAACATAGTTTTAGTTTTTATTGTAAAAAACAAATAGACATCATTTCTTTATGTCTGTTTTCTTGACAATATATTGCGTCATCACATTGTCAAAGTAGTATGTGGATCCACTCGGCTATGCCTCATCAATAAGAGGACAGACACCTATAAAACTGATGTCTATTTGTTAAATTGATCATGGTCCTAGCATAACAAGTAGACACCAATGATCATTATATATTTCTTTCTACAGGGAGGTGAAGCACCCCCTATGCCCAGCACCATAAGTACCTTGCCCTCTGGTAATACCATAAGAGCTAAGAAGATGACTCTACCATTCACTCTTAATGAAAAGGCTGCTAATGTCATAGGCCTAGCAAACTACTACCACAGGTAAAAAAAAAACCTAAAATCATAATTCTAAAATCTTATTCAACAAAAGTCAAAATCCCAGACATCTGGAAGTTGCCAACCGGTTGCAGATGCATGAAAATTGCCAGCAGGCAGTCATCTAAACGTTCAGCCAGTTATCTAAACGTTTTCCTAATAATTAGTGGTTTCCATACTTCTCAGATTAAATTAAATAACTTAATTAATAGTCAGTAGTAGTTCCTTCAGCTGTGTGGCTGGTTATCCCAGGAAACCGTTGATATGCACTTTACCCCCTCTTCTTTTTCCATCAGTGCTCTGTTTAACAGGATTTAAGATTTAAAAAAAGCTCTGAAAACAGACTTGGAGATCCTGGGGATTGCACCTGAGGGAACCTCAATGGCCATGTGCAAACCAGCTGAGATATGCCTGCTCCTACTAACATTATTGCTATTTTAAATTGTCACCAGTATCAGAAAGGCTGTGGATAGTATCTTGAGGGGTCTTGATACTCAAGTTGGTAAACCTATGATAATGACTAAACCACATTGTTCCCACAAGGAAGCAGATGACATGATCACGTAAGTAGTTGATCACATTTTTCATCTCACTCCACAGCATTTCAATCTTTTACCATGGTTTTTACCCTTACATGTCCACATCTGAAGCCAAGGAGATTTATTGTTGAATCAATAAATTAATTGGTTTACTTGTTACTAGAACTGCATGGATTCAATTCATTACTTTCTAATTCATTAATATGTTCTTTCAGGGGTGAGCGCAAGTCAAAAATTGACTTGTTTAGGACTTGCATTGCTGTTATTCCAAGGTGTGTGTCATCATCCTCTTTAAATTTTACCCTTTATCACAAGATGTCAGTAGAATGGAAGAATTTGAAGAACCATTCAATCTTAGATAAGCAAGATAATATATTTAGTGTTTGCCATCTTTTTAGGTGCATCCCAGAAGGCATGACCAAAACAGAACTAGTGGACTTTCTCTCTAGACTGACAGTGCACATGGATGAAGAGTTGAGAGGGTAAGTTGACTAATAGTGATAGATATACCTATAGAATAAATGGGCAAGTCGGTGTCCTTAGGGTACATCAATACAGAGCTTTAAAGATGAGAACTCGCCAGTTGCTGGTCATGATGACTGACCAAATTAGTTTTAGCTGCATTATAACTTGTTTCTAGCTCAACGTTACAAGTCAAAATGAGTAGCAAGGCAAAGATTTGACCAGAGCATATGTAGCCAGACATTGTCCTATGGCAGCCATTTTTAAAGCCATGTAAAAATGAGCTATTTTACTTATTACTTGCAAAACCTATTATATACCTAAGACAGAAAGAGACAAGGTTCCTAAGGTAGCTCTTTTGATGGTGGGTCTCACAATATGTTATCTTGGCTATGTATCATGATATTCAAGGTGAAAATATGTGGTGTTTTTGTTGTTGTCTGTCTCCAGGCTGGCCTTCTCTTCTCTGCAGTCTCTTGTGATGGACTTTCCTGATTGGAGAGAAGTAGCTATTCTAGGTATTACATGCATTTATCATGACAAACTAGTTTGACACCCCTTTCCCTTCCCCTTCCCCTTCCCCAAACCACTCTACTCATACCTTTTTCCCCTTATGTAGGCTTTGTCAACTTCATACTCAAAGAGGTTCAAGACAATGTTCTTTCCCTGCTGGACAGTGGATTGAGAATGCTGTTGCAGCTTCTTGCAGTGTGGAAGACATCAGTCAGTTCCTTGGACTTCAGTTCTCAAGGTATTAAAAACTGATAAATTATTAATTGATTAAGTAGCCTAGAACAGTTAGTTGCTGTTTGCATCAAACAAAGAAAAATAACGGCCCTTCTTTATGCCATTGCCTGTGGATTTGGAAATGAAAATTTCACCTTTGAACTGGCCATAATCTATGATATCTTGCTCAACAGCCTCATCCAATAAGTGTTTATCTTAAATTTTGCTTTAGTCAGAATGGCCTGATATTTAGGAAGAAACTTTTTTAAGCTTGAGAGTTCTTTTTACAATACTTTTTGTGTGTGTTTCTAGAATGGAGAAGAAGTGACAGTTGAACTGTCTACTCACAATCTCCCTAGTGAAAAGGAAGTGGACAGCATTACTGTGCTACACAGTTTAGAGGGCTGTGCTCTTGTTATGCTCTGTAGCTCAAGACCCTCTATACGGAGACTGGCACTGCTGGTGCTTAAGGAAGTCAAGACCATGTTCCCCTTACTGGACCCAGATAATAAGGTATTCAGTTGGTTAATATTTATTACAGGGGTAGTACATGTAGCTATGTCCCACACGTGACAGCCGGTATCTCATGAGGCAATTTGAACTAACTCAAAAGTGAGGCTAAAACGTATGTGCTTGCTGTGTGTAGTTATAAGGCACAAGGGGATTGGCAGAACATGAGAGAAGTGTTAGGAGAAGCATGATGCATAGCGGAGTACTTCTGGATAGTTTCTAGTGTTCTGTCAATTCCCCAAGTGCTTCATAACTCCACACAGTACAGCAAGCAAGTTTTAATTTCTTTTATAAATGCAAAGGGCGCGTGCATGCTGTGTGCTCTCATAAAGCACACGCTCCCAACCAATCAGTATGCGCAATTTTAGCATTTAACTCTTTTCCTGCTCCATTGACTAATTTATAGGGTAGAAAAGAAAAGATCATGATGGACGTCATTGAGCAAGTTTTCCCTACAGTATTGGACAAAATGTTGCATACTGTTTCACAAAGTGAAAAGGTAAGGGTGCTTCTCACTTTTGACTCAGAACCATGTTAGCTGCTACCTAGGTATGTGACCAAAACAGACCTGTGCCATCTGATTGGGACTTGACCGATGATAGCTTGTACTGAATTTCTCGAACTGTGAGATTTCAGACTGGATATTTTCATACTTCAAATGCCATGTTATATAAGCATACTTCTGTGTAGTAATAGTCTCTAACAAGTTGACAAGAATATTTGAAACAACAGGAAGAAATATCTATTTATGTATAATATGTATTTATTTTTGCAGCTTTTTACTGGCCAGCTTGGTAACGTAGACATAGCTATCGTCAATGATCGTTTGTGTGCATTTACTGACCGTGAAACAAGCGAGCAAATGCTTTCTCTCTGCAGTGATTTCTGGTTGAACCTTGTGGCTGGTCTACTGGACAAGAATTACCTGCCTGAGTCTTGTCCTTCTGCTTTACAGTTCAGTTGGCCAGCAGTCTTTAACAGATTAGTCAACGTTTATTCTGTATTTGACTCAAGGTAAGGAAATCTTTATTCCCAGGTCAAGTCCTATAGTTTTCTTTCTTGTTGATAAGAATAATTGTGCAGTTAAAGTGTATTATAAATGCATTCATATTGTGTGTTAAAGTATATAAATGCATACACTTGATATTTAGAATCCATAACTAGAAATATCCAGCTCTAAATCTATCTAGTCATTAAATGTGCTTCTCGTATGAATCAATAGGATTTGTTAGAGCACTGGATTAGTGAATGACAGGGCATGCTTCTGACACAGTGCATTTCTACTGTTTGTTCTTATTTTGTAGTGCCTCAGGCATGGACTCCATCTCTAGTCTGTCATCCATGTACAGCCGAGGACCCAAAAAGATTTCCAACGTGGGTGATATATCTCTGTGGCGAAACTATTTGGTATTTGCTTGCTCTACTCATCCAAAGTCACCGCCTTCTCGAAGTGAATCTCCTGAGCAAGATAATGGGTATGAAAGGATTCAGCTAGTCTGAACCCCCCTCCCTCTCTGTGTCACACCCCCTGGCACCTAGTTTCCTCCCTCAGTCCCACCTTACAAACACACTACTGGAAAATAATTATATCGAAAAAGTACATTTTGTTATCAACCTTTTTGAACACATTCATTTCAGTACTTCGTCTGAAGGGTCTGAAACAAAGGGAGATTCTAGAGTAAGTGTTTTGATTTATTCCTTTGATTAAAATCTGTTTAATTTATAACTCATAAGATAGGGCAAATGCATTTAGGGATAAATGAATATTAGATATATTAAACTAGTCATAGATAAATTAGGCAGGTAATATTATTCAACATTTTGTATAATAATAATAATAATAATAATAATAATATTGTTTGTGGTTGTTTTGTCCTCACCCTGAAAATTTCTGTGCTCATAGTTATTTTAGTTAATATAATATAAATATTTGCAGCAGTCCATTTTTCATGAATTAAATAACACCCATACTATTATTATTTCTTCCTTCCACCAGCCGCCATCACCTCACATGGTAGACAGCTTGTTTAGGTTTGCTGTTACCCCTTCTCAAAAGTGACTGTTCTAAGATAAGAGATGCTATCATCGTTGGTCTTGGCAGGACAAGTCCATCATCTTACAGGTATAAATATGCATCCTCAAGCAAAATATAAATGCATGCAAACCTGTAAACCATAGTTTTGTTTTCGCACTTGTTGAGTTTGAAAACAAACGGGGCTCCATTTGTTAGCGCATCTCTACATCTTCCAAGTATGAGTTTAAAAGATGCAAGTGATACTAGCTGCAGTAATCCATACTCTGAACCATCCTCTCATTACTGTAGAGTTACTTGTTACTGCTGTAAATGATGCCAACATGTTTGATTGACGGCAGGTTTATTGCAAAGTGCACATCGCGAGGTGGCCGCGTAGCATTGCAAATGGCGGCTAATTCTCTGACATTTCATTCTGTAAGTTTGATAAGATACCTCTTTAACAAATAGTGTGCAGGTTCTATTATAGTTGTTTGATGCTGATAATTCATACAAACGTTGAACAGGGACTTTATAGAGGAAATCCACATCCCGTGCAGGGAAGCTCTAGACAGACGTGCTGAGGTAAGACTAGAGGCATGGTAGATTGTGTCTGTCCCTAAAAAAAACTACACTACCTAACCATACCATGTTGCTTCTTTTTTAGTCTGTTCGTAAGCGAAGAAAGAGGGATTCTCTCAGATCTCATTTAACCAAGGTGTTTGAGCTCAATGCACACTACGGCTGCTTTGCTGACAGGTAAAACTCAAGGCTTGACGAAAAATAAATGTTGGAATTGGGATTCCCATTTTATTGATTTTATTTAGAAATAATCTTCAAGAATAAAAAAAAATTATAGAATAATGGGAATTATATTAGTATAAATTTTTGTGATGGAATGATTACTTTTCCTCATATCAACTCCTTTTTCAGTGCAAGTGAACTGGTGGGAGAAGATGGATTAACATCATTTTTTCTTGAGTATATCGATGGTATCAGGTATGCTTTGATTTAAAACCATTTTTCTAATTTGGCATTACATCAATATTTAAAATACCGCAACTGAGTCACCTCTAACAACCCATGGCTGTTGGTTTTGATGTCAGATCACTGGATATCCTTACAAACCATTTGCTCAAATACTGCCTTTATGTATTAATATTTTACATTTGAAAATAAAAATAAAAAGACCGTTAAAGCCTAGTTTCAATTAGTTTCCTTTAGGGACTGTATAAGGGATTTCAAACTGAAACACCAGCAACTCTTCCGACAGATAATGGCAAGCCCAAGACCACAAAGGTGGCCCATTAGCAACACACACCATGCTTCCAAAATACGCATCTTCTGATATCTATTTTTTCCTGTTCAGACTTTACCTAGAAGGTGAACCAGACAAGGACTGGCCAGCAATCATGCATTTGAGACTCAATTTCTGTAACTTTGTTTACAAGTTGATAACATCAGTATCAAGTAAGTACAGCTGTACACTACTTGCCCTGCATTTGCAAACCTCCTAGATTCTAGGAGTCTTATTTGTCGTTGTATATGATGCTCCTGTAAATACCAGTCTACAAATCTGCCACCCTCAACCAGTTATTCAGTGTCACCCTGCAAAATATAGTTTGCTTTCCTTCTGATGCATGTTGTATAACCATTGATGTTCATATTTCCCCAGAATCCTACCAAGATCGTTTACTGCCAGTAGATCTTCGTCGTGATTTGTTTTTCATGTTCAGTAGTTGGTGTGCACACTTTGGCGTCAAAGTGCCAGGAGTTGAAAAGTACGTAAAGCATTATCTTTTATTTTTTTCACTAATTCATGGCAGGATTTGTACAATCTTTTCTAAGACCACTTCTTTTTATGACAGGACTTTACTTATTCCAAGCGCACAAAGTAATGACTTAGAACTAGCGACTTTACATGTAAGTACAAAGCTAGTCTTTCAAACTTTAATTTGACTTGCGCTCACCCAGTTAGATACACGCTCACTCACAAATTCTCGCATGATAGATAGAAGAAAAATCAAACAAGTAATCTTAATAAAACTTTTGAACAACGAAGGAGTCTCGCTAAAAAATATAATTTTTCCATCACTTGTAACTGCGCTTTCTATAAATCTGCACAATATATAACTTGTGCGCAATTCGATTCAAACAAGCAAACACTAACAAAACATTTTAACATCAAATAAGTCTAAGTAAAAATGTTATGCTTATCTTTTTTCACTTGTAATGCACACATTTTATTTATTCTTATCCCTTCCCCTTCATTTACGATACCAAGTCTAAGAATCCCAGAAGATATTAGCGCACACCGTCCAGTCTATACTAGTATACTATACTAGTGTATTTAACGTGAGTGTATTGTTATCTGTTTCAGGCTATGTGCGCGCTGGTTCAATGTGGTCCTATGTTTGATGCCAATGGTTTGTCTCAGAGGGGCTACCTGTACAGTTGGCTACAGACTGTCCTAAACTCACCCAAAGAGAAGGTTAGAGTCAGAGTTGATGCGAAAATTATTTGGTTTAAAGGTTGAAATTTGGCGCGCCGTTGATAGAATTATATTCATTATTAAGCAATATTGAAAAGTAATTCTGAATCATTCCAGATAGGATTCTTTGTTTTTATTTTTATTATGATTCTTATTTGTTTAATTACCATGACTTATTTAATGTAGTTTGTATGTATGGTAGTTCTTACAGCTGTAGCTTATAGTAATGCATGCTTATCAAGTATCGATGTCAACTTAGTATATAGAACTCCAACCTCCTTTTAAAACCTTTGATTCCATCCCTGACATTCAGTTGAGAGCAAGGGTTGACTTGCTTGTTGACTTGCTCTTTCTATTTTGTAATATCTTTATCTGTTGGTTTGTAGATTCATCTTCTTGGTCGTGACACCCTGGTTCGTCTACTTGAGAACAACAACAGTACCCCAGCCCTGTTGAACTGGGTCATAGATAAATGTCATACTAGTACGAAACTGGTGGCTAGTGGGTGCTTTAGAGCTCTGGCTACTGTTTTTACCAAAAAGTAAATACAGAGATTAAAGATTAAAGAGGATTGTCTGTTTGTTTTCCAGGCATTGGCCATCTCAATAGTCCAGTTTTGAGGTTCCAAATGACCGTTGTGTTTCTTGATTACAGACTTACTTACACAGGCTTAGCCTCGAATAAGTGTCTAATTACTTGCAAATACCAACGGTACAACTTCAACAATACAAACACTTTGAAACTTGACGGACCTTGACTGGAACACGTGAATATTCCTCACAAAATCGAGGCTAAGCCTGAGCAAATGAGTCTGTAATCAAGAAACACAGTGGTAATTTGGAACTCGAAAAGGGTCTTGCCCCTCTTTCTTTCCCACACGGTACATTTAAATGTTCCCTTTATACCAAAATACTTTAGGGGGAGGGGGGTCGTGGGGCGAATCCCACACTGCCACTATCGTCTTTTTCTTGGCTGTTTCTCTTGGCTGTGCGGTCTTTTCCCCAACACTGGCTTAACTGTTATATCACATCTTGGTTAAATATACTGTTAAATGTGGGTAAGTGAACCAGCGAGGACGAGAACCTTAATTATCTCAATTGAAATCATATTACGCTTCTTTCAGGAACGATTATCCATGTGAAATGATTCCAATGCTGAACGTGGTGTTGTTTAAGACAGCAGACGCTTGTATTGACATCAGAGAAAAAGCCTCTCAACTACTGCAAATATTAGAGCGGTGAGTGATATATTAACTTTTGAGTGCCTTGAAGAAAATCTAGGGCGTACTATTGTCGTCTTGTTTATAACAGTTGCCGTTATTGTTTCTTTATTATTTTCATCGCTCCAATGTTGAGGAACGGAACACGAAATGAGCTAATTCTGTACGACTGAAAAATTCATAAAAGGACCGTGACCGTGCCCTTGACGATTTTGTTTGTGTCTGAGCATTTTGATTTGATAAGCAGTGATCTCGCTAGCTGTGATTGGTAAAGGATCTCTTCAATCCCTTACTGTGTCGATCGATTTCACAGTCATACAGTCTTTGTTGACCCAAGTGAAAAACGTCTGTGCTCGCACTGTTATTTAATCTTGTTGATATCTATCTCTATTTACAGACGGTTTTTCAAGTATACCCCTCCATCCATCTCCTGTTCTGCTCACTGTAGCTACTCTCAGTCTCAAAGAGAACTTTCCGAGGCTCTAGCCAGAGCACACCCAGAGATTACAGTCTATATGTTTGAAGGTAAACCCTTTTACATTAGTTTTCAATGAAGCACGACCCAATCTACAATTTCGGCAGACACAAACTTTGGTTTTAGGAGCCTGTCAATCAGACTGTTCAACTACATTCCTACAGCCACGTGGTGCAACTTGGAAAATGTTTTAATTCTTTCTCTTTCTTATTTTCTCCCACTATTTTTGTTTCAGAAATGACATCTCGTTTCCAGAGTAGCTCGCTTGCAGGTCAGCGATGTATACTACAGTACATGCTGCCTTGGTTGGCCAACATTGAGCTTGTTGATCTGGCTAACCCACCAAATCCACCACAAGTAGAGGTAGAATTTGACCAAGAAGACGAACATCAGTTCATTCTCCCGATAGAGTTGAACGATGAAGGGTGGGGTTCACTTGAGGCTACACAGTTAGTTCTAAACAACCTATTCTACATCACTATTAAGGTAATATATTATTTATCTTTTTTTCTCTAAACCTTTCGTGATGTAAACCTAAGGTAGTTTAGCTTGAACTAAACCAAATTGAAAGTCCGTGAAGTCGAAAAGGAAGCCAAGACCGATTGCTTTCCTGGATAGTCAATATTCTCGGCAGTCAGAGAGTGTTTGAATACAAACACATCCACAAACACCCAAAAATTGATTAATTGTTTGAGAGCTGCAAAACTAGAATTTGCATAATATTAGCCCCATTTACCCTTTACTTAGAACACCCTTTGTTCTTTTCTTCGAAGATTGAACCTTTCCGACCCGGCAACGTCCTCCCCCCAAATTTGGTGTATTCTTGGATGTTAACTAATGCACAGTGCTTTTATCCACGTTTTTGGATGTCCCCCCTCCCCTCAAAAAATTACAGAATATCATATTCATTTATCCCTCACGATGAGTTATAAACACTCCCTTAGGTATTTCATTGTTTCCCCATTTAGTATGACGATCAGTTCAGCAAAGAGATTGAAGCCGCTTGGGCAAGTCTCTGCAGTCGTTGGATTAACAATGTACACGAAATATTGAGCTACCTGATCACACTATCCGGTGTTGTGGGTCACTCTGAAGTACTTGTTCATGTAAGTTAGTTGTCTAAACAAGTTGTTGTATGAAGAGTTGTTTCTTCAATGGATAACGACATTTATGATGATTGAATTGGTTTATTGAATGTTATCAATTTGGTACTGTGATCATGTCCTGAGTTTTCAGTTATCGAACTGGTTCATGTTAGGTGCTTTAGGTACTGAGGTGCTCACCATTTACATCAATCCATCCGGTTGGAAACTCGTATATTAATGGTAAGAAAAGAGCGGGAAACTTTGACATCCGACAAATGGTACACGCGTCAACCGGAAGAACCGAAAAGAGCGGGAAAACTTACCGATTGGAATGATGCATGCCTTTTGTTTTTCGACTGGAATTTCCGGTTTTTCCGCGTAAATGGTAATCACTCCTGATCGTTTTGCACTTTGTCTTGTGTTCAGGCCAAGAAGCTAGCTGTATACATCGCAAGAGCCCAGACAGAAAGGACTGTAGAAGAATTGATGGAAGAACTTAAGGTTGGTACTGTAGATCTCACTATCTTAACTGTGGCAGACGATCATGTTTAATGCTTGCTGGTTTTTTTTAGAATGAAAGGAATTAAACTCAGTGTAGGCTGTTCCTTCAGCTGATGATAGCTGTGCGCACCTTTTTGGAAAGATTTTGTTGTTTCTGTTGTCGTTGCTGTTGCTACTGTTGTTGTTGTTGCTGCTGTTGCTGTCGCTGCTGTTGTCATTGCCGTTCTTTTATTCATTGTTGATGTTTTGTGGTTGCTGCCCACAGGTCAGATAACAACACTGACATTTCTTGATTGCTTTTAGTTGACAGAAACAGTAGCATCGCAGTTTGAACGTAGTGACGGACCACCCTACTTCCGTGTGGTCAATAAAACCTCGTCAAGCAGAGACTCCATATGCGATCCCCCTCCTGTAAAGAGTACTGAATCAAAGGACAAACCCAAACCACTGGACGAAATAGGAAAAAAAGAATCCAAAGAAGAAAGGAAAGAAAAGGTTGAGAGCTTACCAAGGATGAGCAGCCTGGAACAAGGTCAGTGGAGATCAGTTACCAGCAATACCTTAAAAACTAATTTACAATTGTGAAAATAATAGGATTATATTCTCATCCTACACATGGAGACTTGGGAGTAGATAAGTTATTGCGGATGGCAGGGTTGGCATTTGCTTCTACCGTTAAATTTGAAAATGTTTTAAAAACCTTACTCTTACTTTGCCTTGTTTGTTATTCCTGTTGTTTTCAGCATCAGGTGCCAATGAACAGGGTGACGTCGCTCCTCTAGCCCAACCTGAAGACGTAGAAGATGAAACAATCATTGACGAGGGAAGGCAGGAGGTATTCTGGCCTCTAGAGTGGGCCATAAGGGTCCATAAGCTTCAAGGCGCACCCACCCCATTACCTGTACCAGACAGACAGAAATACTTTGCTCCATTAGATGATATCCTGCCATTTGCATCTACCGCGGCTTCTTTGTACAGGTAAATGTTATGGTGTTATGATTGCGTGAGATGTGTGTTGTTTATAGTTCCATCTTGTGGGAATCAAGGGTTGTTTAGCGGCAGTTCATTTGCCTCTCACCTCTGGGGTCTCGGGTTATTTTCCTAGACTCGGGTTGTTAGGTCTTTCTGTTGATTCAAGGGTTTTATCAGAGCTCTCCGGTTTTCTCTGCAAAACCTAACGAGTTAAATTCCAATTCGATCTGTGATTCAGCCGTGCCCTGAATTTGATATATACGCCTACAGGTTGTTTCATGGTTTTATCTGTGAGTTAGCTGTGCCCTGACTTAGATCAGCCCAGAGGTTGTTTCATGGTTTGATCTGTGAGTTAGCTGTGCCCTGACTTAGATCAGCCCAGAGGTTGTTTCATGGTTTGATCTGTGAGTTAGCTGTGCCCTGACTTAGATCAGCCCAGAGGTTGTTTCCAGGTTTGTTCTGTGAGTTAGCTGTGCCCTGACTTAGATCAGCCCAGAGGTTGTTTCATGGTTTGATCTGTGAGTTAGCTGTGCCCTGACTTAGATCAGCCCAGGGGTTGTTTCCAGGTTTGTTCTGTGAGTTAGCTGTGACCTGACTTAGATCAGCCCAGAGGTTGTTTCCAGGTTTGTTCTGTGAGTTAGCTGTGCCCTGACTTAGATCAGCCCAGAGGTTGTTTCCAGGTTTGATCTGTGAGTTAGCTGTGCCCTGACTTAGATCAGCCCAGAGGTTGTTTCCAGGTTTGATCTGTGAGTTAGCTGTGCCCTGACTTAGATCAGCCCAGAGGTTGTTTCCAGGTTTGATCTGTGAGTTAGCTGTGCCCTGACTTAGATCAGCCCAGAGGTTGTTTCCAGGTTTGATCTGTGAGTTAGCTGTGACCTGACTTAGATCAGCCCAGAGGTTGTTTTAGGTTATCAATGAATCGTATAGGACATAGATAGACATCATGAAATGTGTAACATGGTTTTTTTAGGTGTAACTTTGCTCTGATGGTGCTGACAGAGTTGGTACTCGACCAACCACAAGTGGAGTGGGACCGCCATCTTCCCCTTATGTTGCATGTCATCTTCTTAGGTGAGTGGCATTATTTAAGACGTGGTCAATATGTCTCTCTATATACTTTTGCCCACACCTATATGTGGAACTAGACTTGACATCAAATGTCAGGTTTGTTTTTCGGGGTTCACTTGAAGCAAGCATTCGCTGCGATATGGAAGTACAGTCACCTCTTTCCTCGTGGACACCCCTCGCTATTAGAGACAGGAGAAAAATCCCCGACAAAAACACTGACAAAGCAATGAACGTAACTATTTCGCTAATCGCTATTGCGTACGCTCACTAATATGGACATCAAGTGACGGTCCCGAGGGTGTCCGCTGTAACCAAAGTTGACTGTAAATAAAAATACTGTACCGTTTTTGACTTTGTTATTTATAGGTTTAGACCATGGCAAGGCGTTAGTATATGAGCACTGCAAGCGATTACTTGTCAACCTCGTCATCATTCTAGTGTGTCACGGAAATTACATCCACATTGCTCAGCCATTATCTGACTTCATGGCTGCCTCTGAACAAGGACTAGGTAAATATGGACTACAGAAGTCTTTATGGACACTAGATATTGGTAGTATGGTGCGCTTTCCTGACAACTCACAATCCAGCGCTGGCGCTGGCTCCAAGGATCAGTCAGAACAAGCACAACGTAAAGACAGTAAACATGATGTAGAGTCTGAACATTTCAAGTAAGTGACGCTTATCCACCATTTCTTTAGGATGATGATTTGTTTTATAGGAAGAGTGAGTGGCCTACTGAGAACGCTTGCCTCTCATTGGTTCAATTTTGACTTGGCGACTTGGGGTCCTGGGTTCGATCCCCGGACTCAGCGCTCATTTGAGTAGAGTTGTTTGCTGTAATTCGGTCTAAAAGGCCTACATGAAAATTATTCTTTGATCCTAGTAAAACCTATCAAATTGTTTATATTTTGTGTGTGTAGAACTAATAGCGACGGTAACGGGCCTCTTTGCTATATAGATGGAGCTCTAATCTAATCTAGTGTAAAGCGCTTAGAACGACAATGTATAAGCGCTATATAAATTATATAATAATAATTGAAAATAATAATAATTATCATTATTATTAGCATCATCGCAGCGACAGATTATTCTTAGTGTCTGATTATGACACCAAGGGTTAACGATGCACTTACTTAGTAACTAAGGTTTTGACGCAGGTCTCTATATATGTACATGTGACTTAAACCATTGTTTTTCACAGGATTTTTGTTGCGGGCAACGAAATTCTAGGAGATGACCAGGATAACAAACACGAAGAGAGTAGCAAATACGAGCAGGTCAAGAGCTTGATTGAGTTCCTGGCCAACAGGTATACTTGTCACTATGTCTTACTATGTCTTCTTCGTCACTCGTCTCTCACCTCTAGCCTATCGGGTTTGATTTCTAGACAAGGAATCACATTTGAGTAGAGCTTGTCAGGTCTCTTTATTCCAGGGTTTTTCTCCTGTTTTCCTTCCTTCAGGGTTTGATCTGTGAGTTGGGTGTTAGATAATTGCTATTTTTTCTCTTTCTAGTGCAACCAAGCCCCTGTGGTCCTTCGAGGACATCACGCCTCGCTGCTCCAAAATCAAAAGCGCAGAACAAATGGAGGTTTTCATTGCTTTACTCATCCACATCTTCAGTGGCTCTGATGTTGGTTATGAAGTGCAAGATAAGTGGGCTAAAATGGCCCTTCATTGGGCGACCACCTGCTCTTCCAGGCATTACGCAGGACGATCCTTTCAAATCTTCAGAGCACTTAAGGTTCCTCTCTCGTGGCCAATGCTTAGTGATGTTCTTTCGAGACTGGTGGAGTCTGTTGGTGATAGTAGTGAAGATGTTCAGGTATATCCATTTGTACACAGTGACATTTTTAAGTCCTCCTCCTCCTCCTCCTCCTCCTCCTCCTCCTCCTCCTCCTCCTCCTCCTCCTTCTTCTTATTCAATGCAAATCCTTCGTTTTCATGTATTTTTATTCTTGTCTGGTCATAGTGATTTCCCATGGCAGAGCTAACTCAGTAATATTTTTATAACCCTTTCATTATCAGTAAAATTTGTGCTTAGACGATATTTCATATTTCATATTGATTTTCAGGGTTATGTCATGGAAATCTTACTAACAGCTCGAGGCGTCTACTGACTGGACAATGTACGATTCCAAAGAAAGTCCTGCAGGTCGGGACAGGGTCATTCCATATGGTCCAGAAATAGTCCCAAGAAGTCAAGAAGAAAAAGATCTGGATTATGATGAATTGTCGAATATCCTGTCTCCTCTCGGGACATCCCTGTCTGGTCGAGGAGGCCCTCTTGCTCACCGTTCTGATCTGCTAGCCAATGATAACTTGTCAATACGTCACATCCGATCACTGAGCAGTGGTTGTGATATTAAACGAGCTATGGGATTCTATGACCATATTGGACGACTGAACTCACACAACAACGATATTCTGTCAAGAACTAGAAGGTAATGATGACGTAAGAGCTGTGCTATTCTGCGCAAAGGGTCTCGACCCAAGGAGTTCTAGACCAATCCTAGGAAAAGCTGAAATTTTTAGTGTGTTTCATCCCACAGTTGGTTATACATGGCTTTGAACATTGGTTTTCATGCAATATTTTTTCAGCGCAAGCGTCCAGTGTCTGCGCATAACAAGCGAAGCCAGTCCTCAGGCCCTGACAGATATGATAACTCGTGTATTTTGGATCGCCGTGTCATTATTCGAGTCTGACTTCGACCATGAATACCTTATGGCAGTTGAGCTGCTTAATCAGGTATGTGGGTATTTTTCATTTCATCTTAAGGTCATTTGGTTTTGTTTGACTTTTCGCTTTTCCAGCGAGTTGACGTTACTTCCTTACACTCTCCACCGATCAGTGTCCAGTTCCAATGGTAGTTGGAGCTAAAGCTATACGCACTAGAGAGACTTTTAAAAAGTCTCCAGAGAGCAGACGGTGCTTACTCCCTCACTCCTACCGATCCACATCAGTGTCCGGTTCTAAGTTTATTCAAAGCTAAAAATAAGCGCACAGGAGAGGCGCTAAACAAGTCGCACGGGAAAGATTGTGAGTGCAAGCCCTTCACCTTTATTACAGCGCACTTATAAAGCCAGGCCTTTTTTACCAGGTGATGACTTTCCTGAACCTAGGAAGACCCGAATCAAGAGACCGACTGGAAAAAGTACTACAAAAGCTGAACTGGACAGACTTTCCAGGCTTACAATCCTTAGTACTCAAGGTGAGATTATCTCTATCAATTGTTGACACGCTACCCTGGGGTCCAGAGTTTATTTGTTCTCGTTCCGGCGTTTCCTCGTATACATGCATCAAGAGTTTCAGGCTATCGCACAAGGGGTACAAAAATGGGTTCATGGGTCGTAAAAAATGTATGGAAGGGAAGTCGGCACTCGTTCGTTAGAACCACAGGAAGCGAAATAGACCCTATGGAGTCCAAGGTATTGAAGTATATTAAATGATTTGGAAATCCTATAATCGCGCTCTTTTTTCTCAGGGTCTTACCAGCTCTGGGACTAGTGATGCTTCGATGCGTCTTCTGGCACGACTTACTGAGTTCACTAACATTGCTATTGTCGACCCGTCACAAGCCTCTGGTATGTTACTACGAAATTCAATTGAAAATTGAAAAACAAGAAAACCAAGATCATATTTAGAGACTCGTTCCACAAATGAGTTGTATTTGAATTACCCAGCAACGTTGGCGCGCAGCGTATTGTTTTTCAAGCTCCATTCTCTACACCCCCATTCTCCCCACCCCCATCCCTTATCTCGGCTAGTGTTCACTGTGGCGTATGTTTTCAGGTTTTGGCTTGAATATCCTGGCTCTTCTTCCATACATGACTGATCACTTCGATGAACCCGATGAGTTCTGTAAAACATGCGCATCCAACATTGTACAGGTTAGTTACAATATTATTCAAATTTTATTTTCCTATATTTTATCTAGAGTGCGGGCTCGCTGTGGTGCTGTAAGGAGCAATGGCCCAGAGACGGCAGTATATTTAAAAATTAGACCCACGGCCCTGAATGGTGTGCGAGTCTTTCCGCCGAATGCGGTATTCACTCATACCATGAGAGCGAGAGGTCTATTTAGTGGTATGATTTGGTCCAAAAATGGATACAAACAATTCTGAAATTAGAGTGAAAATAATAAATTTGATTGACTCCGACGAAGGACTAACGTCCGAAACGTCAGTTCCTATTTTCACTACGGTGTAAAACGTATCAATCTACGATAACTGTTGCATTAGAAACACCGACGCAGTCCACGCTAGTGTTTACTAGCCATCATCTAATTAATTTTTCGTGTTGTTTTGGTTTTATAAAACCAAAATAATAGTTCTCTATCACTAATAGACAGCTAGTAAATTAGCCAATCATCGCGCAAGAATCATGAAAGACCATTATAAGGTTTATATTAATATAATTTAGCCAGTTGAAAAATAATTGTATTTATTTTCTATCCTTAGGTGTGTCGTCGAACAAGCGGTCTAACCAATCTCGGTAAGATGTTCATTATGTACGCAGACAAGTCCTATCATCGTCCAAGAAGCACATGGGTAGAGGTGGTCTGTAAATATGTCCATGATTCGTTTGGTCGCTACAGCAAGTCCTATATTACTTTCTTATTAGAGGTAAAGATCTCTAAATGACATTAAAAAATGAGTGTTATGAATCTCGTGTTCTAATTGGATGGGAGCGCGTGCTTTATGAGAGCATATAGCACGCGCGCGCACTTTCTATTTGTTATTCGTATCCAAAATAACGGTTCTGATTTGTATTCTGTAAAAAAATTTTAAAAAGGTGTTTGGTGTGCTGTGTAGAGTTATGAAGTACTTGGGGATTGGCAGAACACTCGAGTAGTATCGAGAATCTTTCCGCTACGCGTTGTGCTTCTCCTAGCACTTCTCTCATATTCTGCCAATCCCCGCGTGCTTTATAACTCTACACAGCACGCGCTCGTTTTCTATTTCTTCAGTACTGATGTAAGATAATCTTTTAATGTCTACAGGTTTTAGAGTATGGTCCTCAATCCTCCCAACAATCTGTTCTGGCCATCCTGTGTTCTTTGATTAAACTGACTGACTTTTCATCCATCACCATGAAACAGTTCCATAACAATGTCTTAAAGGTTATTTCCAAGTACCTTAAGGTATGCATAAGAAGATTTTTTTAGCTTCTTCCTGTTGTAATGTCCTGAACACCATCGGGCCGAATTGCATAGACCTTGATCATACGGTGCGTAAACCTCGTCCTTTTGAATGTGAGGCTACGCGGGCAAAATCTATTGTTCCAGTCGACATAGTTGCCGCGTGAGAGAGAGAAATTTCCATCGAATTGTGAAACCGTGGAGTTTTAAGGTGCTGACACACGGTGCAACATTGTACGCAACATTTCAAGCAACAAATTTGAATCGGGGTGACACACATTGCAACAAAATCACGCAGCATCGCTTGTGTCAGCCTGCTATGTTAAGATATTTGGTCAGCAGTTATAATTTGGTGCAAGCTGATTGACTGGAAATTTCAAAATGCTGCAGGTAATGATGCAGCCATGTTCACATGATCAATCGAAAATAATCAGTCGGTACCTCTTATGTTCTTGAATGAATGAAAGCAGTGGAAATCTAATTTCACAACAAGCTCTTGAAATGTCGGAGTTCGCAGAATATCGAAAACCGCAATAAAGCGCATACGATAACATGCAGGTAAACACAATAAGAAAATGCAATGCACATTTCACAACTTTTGACCTCACAATGCAACGCACCGCACCGCACCGCACGGGACGCCACAGCACGGCACTTCCAATAACGACCCCAAACAATTAAACTAAGCGTAACCTAACAAAAAAAGCTGCTTTACTATGAGTATGGGGCAATCAAAAAGAATGCTCCGGATGTTGAAGTCTTACTTTACACTGACCGTGCCGTGTGTCGTAATTCTTCACACGCGTAAACTAAATCTCTTTTTTATTTGATTTCTTTTCAGGGTAACTACTGGAAGGAATCCCTAGAGATCCTCAAGGTTGCTGTTTCAAACTGTTCAAACCTTGACACCCCTCCTCCACGCCCAGCAAGCACTGTCTGGTCAACCTTTGACAGTACCTGGGCTATCGATGCTTTGCCGGTCAAGAAAGAGCTTCCTGGGCGTACGCTGGAGTTCACCTATGACTTGTCGTCCATCCCAGTCATTGGGAAAAGAAATAATCTAGAAACACCTGACCAGGTCAAGGACTCTAAGATTGTTCCTGATCTTCCCGCACCTAGAAAACCAAATACATCTCAGGTATGCTTTATCTTTATGGGATATCCATGGCCTAACGCGATTGGCGGACCACATATAGGCTTTTAAGTGTGACTTCAATCGTATTGAAAAAGTGGACTCGGAAATACGTCACAACTTAATAGCTCTATGAAAAAGATGGGAGTTGTTTGCGCAACCCTTTGAGAACTTCCCTTACACTAGTATAGCTTTTGACAGAAACGTAAAGAAATACATAATGTCAAGAAATTAAGAAACACTTTGCTTCCATCACTAATACTACCCTCCCCCTCCCCCCCCCCCCCCCCTCCTCCTGATAAATCGAGGGCTGTCAGTGCCTAATTGACGTCATATATTGTAGAATGTTTCTTTGGTGCTGGTGATAATAACTGTGGTTTATTTTCAGCGTCGCACGCGGGAACGCCTCGTACACGTACTACAAACCTGTGGTCACAATGTGGGCTTAAAGCAAAGTCCTTCAGTGGTGTTCAGCTCGTCCAGTGACTTGGCTGTGGAAAAACCAACCGAACAGCATTCTTCTAATGAGGACATAAATAACGAATCTTGTAAAGATGATCAGGTATTCTAGTGCTGCTGTGGGGTGAGAAGTAATAATGCGCGCTTTAATTGGCTCTAACGAGGTCATTTTGACCTTAATTCCTTACTGTGACTGTGTCTTAGTAAAGTTTTCGTGTGACCGTGAAATGTTCACGACATGAACACGGTCGTGACACAGCAAGGGATACGCCAGATCAATCACATTGCACGAGAATTTACTCTCTATCCAATCAAATACCCGGAACACGGCATAAACACGGCGCGGACACGGTGACGCCAAGGTCAAGGCACTCTTAGACCAATCATATTGCGCGTGAAAAATATCAGCCAATTAGAATTCTAGAAAGCACCACGGTCACGGCACATCACGCTTACGGTACTGAGCTTTTCACAGTCATACGAAAACTGCTCTACCGTGCCTTGCCGTGCCGTTATACGAAAAAAGTCTCACACAATATTATGGCTTTCGCGTGTCACTTTCTTTGTTTTGGGGATGGGTCGATTTCTGGGTTTCGTGTTCCCTTACTTGAGGGTGAAATTATATTCATAGACAAAGCGATGGTGTATATGTACTAATGTCCTCACGGCTTATTGTATTAGATAATGGGCGTGTTGACGAAGTTCGACTTCCTGGATGACGTGTCGCTAGAGAGTAACGATGAAAGTGGTTTCGTTGTTTGGCCTGTCGACGAATCTCACCGCGCGTCCTACGAAAACCTCGACGTACAGTCTCTAGAGAAGAACACTCTACAGAGGAACTCGTTTTCTGGTAGCGATTTGGACTTGACAACACCGCATGAATCGTCTGATGACGAGGACGAGGTGAATAGGGAATTCATTCATATTTATACAAGGGGTGAAAACGTTAAAACGTTAAAGTATAGCGTTGCCGCCATGGTACTCGAATTTAACAAAGATTTTGCCTGATGATTTAGATTGTCTCCGATGAATAGATGAATATTATTCCAGTTTATTAGACAAAAAAAATCTTTTTCTTTTTTTATTAAAATAGTAGGCAAGAACTATAACATTTAGTTTCATGGTTAAAAGTAATCTCTCTGTAATCCGTCATGGCAGCCATGTCCTAGGAATGAATACAAACTATCAATACTTATTTCGTTATTTAACAGCTCAACTGAGGCCCGGACACACGATGCCACGTTGCCTGCAACGTGAAATCGCATCGCGTGTCCAATTATACGACTGTCGTGCAAACGACCCCGTTGCAAGTGATGTCTGCGTCGAATCGTGTGGCCAGGCCTTAGGGACGTTCATGGGCAAAAGCTCCCATCGTCAGAATTTTTTTATTTTTCCTCTAAAGTAAGGTATTACCAAGTACTTTCAAAAAAACGAAATAAAAAAGGGGGTGCCCGACTTCATTTTAGAGTTATAAAAGATAAAAGACGTTTTTATAATATTTTGCTTATCAAAACATTAAAATAACATCATCACAATAAACGCGCGCAAATAACGCCCATGAACGTCCTTAACAGTCCTTTTTAATTTTGCAGCTCAATCAATCGATGAACGATGGGTCCGTAAGCACAACTTGTGCTGCAACAGAGTTTGAATCAGCTGCCGAGTCTGCCGCTGAGTCAGTAGGTGAGGTGGAGGCCGAGACATCGGGGGATCACGAGGTGGTGATCGTAGTGTCTTCACATGATAGTGGACATTCAGACGAACGACATGGCAGCACAAGGTCAGTAATTCTTTCCTGTTTTATAGTGCAGTTTTCGTGTGACCGTGAAAAGTTCACGGCATGAACAGGGTCGTGACACAGCAAGGAATACGCCAGACAAATCACATTGCACGATAATTTACTCTACATCCAATCAAATTACCCGGAACACGGCATAAACACGGCGCGGACACCATCACGCCAAGATCACAGCATTTTTAGACCAATCATATTGCGCGTGAAAGAATTCAGCCAATTAAAATTCTAGAAAGTATCACGGTCACCGCACGTCACGCTTACGGCACTGGGCTTTTCAGTCATACGAAAACTGCTCTTTCACCATAAAGTGATACCTCATATTAAAATGATCCCTTATCAAGCAGACACACTTTATTAAACGGATATTTGCGCGGATCACGAAGTTTTCTTTCCATATATTTATATAAAATGAACCTCAGCTTGACACCTTTATTCAGCGGGCGCCAGGCAAGGCCCCAAAGATGCCCGCTTAAACTAGTACCATCACAAAACACCATTTTTGATTTGATTTTTGAATGTTTGCTGCTTAGAGACCGTTGTTAGTTCAGTCTAGTAGTGGAACAGCCAATCAGAATACAATTCATACGCAGTCTAACTGATGAGCTTTCAGTCATACTTGTTCACCTAATCTCGTACCCAGAGCCTGCGTTTCTTCTGGCCTGCGGTGAAGAAAGAGAGCTCTGGCATAATCCATTTTTGAGACCAGGATTTTTTGGACTTACGGTATTACAGCGCATAGTTACGTTGATAGACTTGCCAAAAATTAAACAAATATGTTCCCGATTTTTAATTTATATTTTATTCGGAAGTAAACACAGAACTCTGTTTGAAAGCATGATTTTCATTGATTATACTTCACTTCCGGAAAAGTGCGCATGCGTTAAAAAATGGATTATGCAAGAGCTCTCGTTTTTCGTCGCAGGTCAGAAGAAACGCAGGCTCTGGATACGAGATTGACTTGTTCCCGTGTTCTAAAGTAGTTTCATTCTGTGATCAATGAGCTTTTTTATAATCGTACTTTTGGATTAATTTTAGCACGGAATCTGCTGTTGGTACCTCGCCTTCCGGCAAAGGAGAATACCAAATCTACGCCCTTACTGGAGGAATAACGGACGCGGATGATAGTATTGAAACAATCTGGGGTGAACACGTGACCACTATCGTCAAGGATACGACGGGTGTTACCGCTGTACATACATACTCGCTCTTTTGGTCGTTATACAAGACGGCCAGGCGGAAATTCTATTCTTTGACAAGAGAATGTTGTAACTACCTGGATGACAAGTTCAAGGAGGTTTCTCAACACTTTTGTAATACTCTGGAGTTCTTGGTGGCTCGTGGGGACTGTCCTTATGTTTGTTTAGACACGGAGACTCTGAAAAAGACTCGCTTATTTGAAAAGCAGAAATTCATGACACTTGAACTCCACGATCATTACGTGAACTACAGCGCAAAGATTCAAAAAGCCGCGCAGTGTTTAGACTGCGTGAAGCTTGCCATCAAGAGATCATCCGTGGGGTCACACAACGAGGAGCCTGATACCGTGACATTAGACAAAATGTCACACGAACAGCGACAACTAGAGCTGTGCAGATGTCTATACCAGATGCATTTTCAGTTTCTATTGCTTTGTAGTACGTACAGCAGACTCCTAGAATCTCTGGATAAGAGTGCGCAGCTTGCAAAGGTAAAGTAACATTTAGAATGAATAGTGACGCAGTTGGACGCAACTACAAGGATTCGAAAATTTTGTTGCGCTAAAACAAGGATTTCTTCAGCAAAAAAGTCACAGTTGCTATCGTATTTTTAGCTTCGCATGTCAAACCAGACTCAAGAACGTTGTTGAATCCAAGTCCTCTAGGAAATCAATGCAAGGGTTCTATAGTGATGGCTGATTAATAAGTAGCGCTCTCTGATCACAGGGTTATAACTTGTTTCTGCATCGTGTTTCAGGTAAACGACCACACCCACAAAGCGAGCTCAATTCGCACAGAAATCGTCTCAGTTCTAGAACACCTTCCACAGGTCAGTGAAGACTACAGCACTCTTACAAAGGAACTAGAGGCATTGACGCAAGACACAGCCTTACAGATGTTAATCGATTCACTCGTTGCTAAAGATATCGAGGGTGCGGTGTATCTACTGAGAACCTTGAGGGAAAAATTTGGCGCCGAGAAATTTGGAAAGTCTGATGATGACAATCTGGACGTGTTGCTTACTTTGTACTGCAGGCAGCTAGCTGAGAGGGACGTGGGGTCCCTTATAATGTCAAGCCAAGCTACTCAGTTTACACTTCTTTGTAACGAACTAATGGATGTGAACATGTCCGCTCTTGCAGCTCTGGAAGAGCTAGTGTTCCCATAGTGACTCTGATGTATTTTCTAATGTGTCTCGGCTTCATTTAATTAAACAAGGGACGTACATGGTAATTGGGCTTGAAGGCAGCAGCCATGTTGGATGACCAATTTTATCCCTCCAATATGGCTGCCACCATGTCACCACCCAAGCCTCTTTGAAGAAATATTAATAACGGGGCAAACAAAAGCCACCATAATTCACTAAATTTGCATCTATTTAACGTTTCGAGTATTTGTGATATTTTTCTCGATATTTCACACAATTATAGCGATGACTAGTAATTTATAATGTGAATGTTGGTGAATATTCACCATGTCAGAAATATTTCAAGTTGATACGCTGCCGAAATCACTGTTAGTATCACAGAAAAATTATGTTTAAAAATCGACGCATGTTATAAGAAAAAATAAAGTTTGCTTGGATTTATGAAGGGTTTTTATCTATTTTTAATTGATTCATAGGAGCAGGCGTAGCTTAGAAACACGGTTCTGATCCTCATGATCTCCACGTCTGTACGTTGCTCAGTCTTTGCTTCGTTCTTTTCTTCCTCCTTTGTCCATCCATCTTTTTTTTTCATCCGTTCGTACGTTAATCCGTTCGTTTGTCCGTCCGTTCGTCCCTCGATCTTGCCAAAAGATCCTATATCTTTTGGCGAGATTTCTAAACATAAAATCGAGTCTGGAAAGCAGGCTGTCAACGGACTAGTCGGCAAAGTGAAATCACTAAACACGTTAAATAGATAATAGACTAATACACATTAGTAGACCCTAAATTCCAGTGTTTCTTTGGTATCTATTTGGAACTAGAGTGAAGTCACGAAACCCGTGCAATAGATATTAGACTAACACACATTAGTTAGACCCTAATTCCATTGGCGTCTTTTGTGTCTATTTGACTAGAGTGAAGTCACTAAACAACGTAAATAGGATAATAAGACTCATACACTTAGTAGACCTCAATTCCATTGTTTTCTTTGGTATCTATGTGACTTATTACGCGTTGACTAGTACTTTTTATTTCATGGGTTAAGATGCCTTCACTCCAAGAGCCCTGGATAATCTTACCAGTAGAAAGTTAGGCCCAGGGCACACGTCAGACTAACGTCGCACCGAACCTATGTAACACTAAGGTTCGGTGGAAGGTCTACTAAGGGGGCTGTTGATATGGAGGCGAGCCAGCACGGAAAGCAGGCTAGCCACCGCTTGGCCGAGATCTCGGCAAGCGGGATGGAAAAATTCCCATATCAACGAGCCAGGCACGGTAATCGGCTGGATTTGATCCTACTGCGCATTCCGGAATTCGCTGACCAAAGCGATCACAATACCAAATTTTATGAACATTTTTTTCGATGGAAGGTAGATTTTACCGCAATCGCCGCCATGTTTTTATTTTTATTTTCTTGGGACGAGTTTGTAGGCTAACGAGGCTGGATGATCACATGACTGATTTCATCCCGGTAAGCGGGCTGAATATTCCCATATAAACGCAATCCAAAATTCATCTCGGCCAGGCGGCCTACGTGGCAGGCAAACGTCGAATTAATGTTGTCCTTAACTAACCCATTGTTATGATTTTAATTGCACATGGAAATGCAGGGGGGACGCACGGAGTCTTTTCCTGATTAATGCATATCCTTGCGATGGCGAAATATAGCGCTCGACTACAAATAAAACGGGCATTTATTTATATGGAATGCAGTACTACGAAACAGAAAACGAAAAATGGCATTGCACTCTGCACTTATTTCCTGGTTTTTTTTTTTCCCCTCTCTCGCAGCATTCACAATACGCAACGCTTTTGCCCGCCGTCCAGCCAGGCTCATCTCCATGGCTCTCGTATACAGCACATTCAATGTAGGTCGGCATCTCACAAACCAGGCAAACAGTTTTTGTTTGGTCAAAACAAAAACTATGACAAGACTCAAGAGTCTCGTCTCGTGGCAAGGATTTTCTAAACTGCGGACATGTTAGTTTGAGTAGTTTTTCAGTTTATTTTCGTATCCAGAGCTCCTCGGTCTCGTTCATCAATCATCTTCGTATAGCGCATGATCTCCAGGAGGTGAATGAGTGTTTAGGAGGTGGGGGAGTGGTTGTTTTCACGACTTTGGTGTAAGTCTTGCGACTTGCATGATTGATTTGCTATTTTGCATAATTTATGAATTTAGTTCGGCATGTGTTTAAAACGGCGTTTGCCGAAACGGTCGCTCCAGTGCCAGGTTGTTCAAAGCTGGATTAGCGCTAATCCAGGATTAACTGTTAAGAGTTAACCCAGGTTTAGCACTAATCGGGCTTTGAACAACTGGGCCCAGAGTCGTAATATCCGACTTGGCTTGTCGAACTTATGCTGGACTCGAACCTATTCAATAAGGTCGTTCTCAATTGCAAGCAAACGTCGCACTAGGCGTGTGCCTATTTCAAATGTAATAGGTTCGACTAAAATAAGATCATGGTTAGTTCGACGTTTGTCCTGGGCCTTTTTGAACTTGTATCACAAAGTAATCGACTAAAAATTATTGCACGAGCAAACCAAACAGCGCCAAATTCGACATCGTAGCTGCCATGTTGGAGGATTGTATGATCCTCCACCATGGCATCTCAACCTCCCTAAGAATGCTTTACAATTGAATTCAATTGTATGGCTAAGGAAAGGACACGGTAGCAGTAATTAAGTTGCTAACCATAACTTCTGATAATTTGATCATATCCACATGTTTCATTTGCGCTGAATATGTAGAGTGTAAACCATACATCCATGAAATAATACTGACTAATTAGTACTGACAAAATAGCGTTAATGAAAACAAATATAATAGATGAGTTTAGTGCTATTTAGTTTGTAGTATTTCACGATATGGTTTGCACTGTAATAAATTATTACAAGTATAATTATCAGAGTGAATTTATTTTTCATAAAAAAGCTATTCATTAGAAATTCATTTTTTTCTCGCGCTTTTTGGTCCAAAGAGGCAGTATTTACTCTTTGTCATGCACTGTAATTTTTAACCATTTTCAACCAAAAATATAGAAATAATTCCTGCTGTTCGCTTTGCAAGTATTTTGCGACTTTCAGGGGTAAATTCTGTCATTCGTTTTGAAAGTCAAGGAGCAGCAAGCAAAGCATTAGCGTCAAATAATATCCATGGATGTACGTCGTGGCAATCACCATGAGTTGCTTGTAATTTCCACAACGGGCTTGGTAAAATACGTGGTTTGAATTAGTTTCCCTCCTTCATAACCATCAACAAGCTTCTAGAAGTAGTTTGCAATTAATTGGTCGATGGTTATTCGGTTGTTTGCGACTGTGACGCTCACAAGTAAGGGAGAAAGATCCTTCCAACTATTTCCCATCCATTTTTCGATTTTCTGTCGTTCTTCTTGACTGCCTCGTTGACGAACTCTTTGCCTCTTGACGCTTGAGAAGATTTATAATCTGTGGTTGTATATCTCCTAGCAGAGGTCTTTGACAGGAATCCCCGCTCCAACAGGACTCCATAAGCGTCCAGCACTCATCGTCAAAATGGGCCAGTCTCTCTGGTCGCACACCACGTCGTACAGCGTTCCATAAGTGGTCTTTACTTGCGCACTGTTCAAATGCTAAGGGGAGCCTTACCGTGCCGGCACAGATGTACCAGAACAGAATACCAAAAGCATAGACATCTACACTGTTGTCATAGCGACCTGAGAAGAGTTCTGGCGCCATGTGGATTGGTGTTCCCACAATCGAGCCAGACATCATTGCTTCAGGTTTACAAAACCCCAAGTCAGTTATCTTGCCACGGTTTTTGGAGTCAAGCTGAAATAAAAAATTGATTTAGTACGTTTCTCATGCTTCCACGACCAAGCCAGAACCACCTCTCGCTCTCTCTCTCTCTCTTTCTCTCTCTCTTTCTCTCTAGCATTGTGCGCACTCCATTGCTTTGCGCGCTCACTCTCCGAAGTTGTCAAATAACTTACCAAGACATTCTTAAGCTTGATGTCCCGATGAACCAGACCTTGACTATGAAGAAATCGAATCCCCTCTACAACATCTGATGCCACTTGTAAGCGCGCCCGCAAACTAAGCCCACTTTTGATCCCCTGGTATAAGTCCCGCTGGAGACGATCCATCACTAGGAGCACCGCAGGGGACGATCCTCCACCGTAGCTATAGTCGATCACAGAGCCAATGATGGATACTAGACGATCATGGCGTGGTAAGGACCTGGAAATATATATATAATTATACATATTAATCATTATTGATGTTTTTTCTTCATCATGAAGAATTATAATCATCAACTTCCTCATCAACTTTACTTAATCATTACCATCATCGTCATCGTCGTCATCATCAATCAATCATCATCATCCATGTCACTTTTTCCCCTCCCATCAGCTTTACTTCATCAACACGTACCATCAACCCATTTCATAATCATCCGCTTTTCATTCTTATCATCATAATCATTAACCTCGCTTCAACATTATCTACATCAACATCATCTTCATCATTTCATAGAGTTAACAGTGTACTATTATGATGGAAACTAAACCTAATCTCAGGGTTGAACTAAATCAGGATACAGTTAATGTAGGGATGAGGATAATACAAGTGCATGAAAGAACGAGAAATCTTACTTGGTGTAGTAAAACTCCAAAGCCAGATCATTCCAGTGTTTCTCATCAGGTGGGACAACAGACTTGATAGCACACGGGTGTCGCCCTGCCCACCTATCACAGGAATACACCACACCATACTGACCACGCCCTACTTCTCGACCAAGCTGAGGCATACCATACAGAACAACATCTCTCAATGAAGTGCTCTCCAAAGCTAAGCGAGCAATCTTAGGTGCATAAGACTTGCGTACTCGCATTCTCTGCTCTTCTGTTTTTTCCAATCTGCCTGTGTGATTATTTTCTAGTATTTTAATACTCGTTGTGAAAGCTTCATGTGATTTATGAAGCCTCATTTTAAACTGGTAACATATGTGTTTCGCTAGGCGGGTTTCACTAAGGCTTGTCAGCATGTCCTGTGCCACCTTCTGTTTCCAGGGTCCATCTACCTTGGGCGGGGCTTTGCCTGGTAGCGTCTGAATAGCCTGTTTCATTTTTTCCCACAGCAGCCGAGCAAGAGATGAGCTGGCACGTACTGTAACTTCTACCTGGTATGCAGCATCAACTACCTGGAATATACATTCAAACAAATATGGATAGAATTCAATATATAAACCTATGTAAATATAAATATGGATAGGATTAGATACAAAAAAGAAGTGTTCTTGACTTAGAAACAGAAATGATCTGGTGTAGAATCATTCAGCAAATGCTCACTCTACCTCATGTACCACAATAGCCTTTAACACATCGAAAATTTATAAGCATAGACTGGTGGGGTATGTTTTCAAATAATTTGAAATCTTCATGTTTTGCATATCGTTCCAACTACAAGCAATTTCAATTTCTTTTAAGATATGCTTCTCATTGAAAGAGAAATTAAATAAAAACACATTTTGACAATTGTGACATCTTTAAATTTTACAATAGTTGCCCGTTAGCATCCCATTTCTTAATGGCTCCGTATTGGTAAAAAAGGTCCAAATAACAGCTAAATCTAAAGGTAAGCTAATAATATATAATATAATAATAATGTATGCTTTATATGGCGCTTATACGAGTCTGCGTAAATGAATAAATCAAATTTTAGATAGATAATGATTATAAAGAAAAATCTGATTTAAATAAGAGTCTTGAGTTGAAATTTAAATGACGATAAACTGGAAATATCTCAAAATGAAGAAAGTAAGGAGTTCCAGAGTAGAGGAGCAGCAACGGAGAAAGAACGTAGACCATATGACTTGAGATTATGAGATTTTGAAGACAGCAACAAGCAAAAAGATGAGTGAAGATTTCTTGCATATTTTGAATGCTAGTCAGGATTTAAAGAACTTACATGTTTTAATGCTGTCGTAGCCGACTGATCCTCCTTGTTCCAAGAACCTTCACTGTCCATTTTCTCCAAGCTGTCTATACACCTTTGCAAAGTCCCAACGAAGCTTTCACGTAAATACTCAACAGAACTGATCAGATTCCCAGCCACTGCTTTATTTATCCTACCTAAAACAAGTTCTTGAATTTGACTAATACATGTGTCTAGATCCTTAACGTTTTGGAGTTCCTCATCATCTGTCAATAAAATGCCCTTGAATTCAAGGGATTCCACTTCTTTTAGAATTTGAGGGGATAGAGTGGTGATGGTCTTGTGAATTACTTCCTTGATTTCATCTTGTTTTCTGCAAGCTGTATCCATCAGAGCATTGAATAGTTCTTCCTCTTTTTCTCGTGCGTATTGCAGTCTTCGTGGAGTAATAATCATGTCTCTTGCCATATCGAATGCAGTCGTTATGAACAGCGACAAAACTCTATGATGAGCCTCATTCAATGCCGAAGAAGCTGTGACTAAATGGTATTGCAAAACCTGCCGGACGAAGAGTAGAAAACAAGGAAACAATGAAAAGTTCTCTATCAGCGTGGATTTTGGTCGGACAGAGTCAAGGATTGCTCTGGTACTCATTTCTTCAACATAGTTAGGTCCCTCTTTCTTAGTCTCTGAAGAGTCTGGAGTCAGATAACCTATATCACAAAGCTGTTCATATATCTTAGTCCTTGCTTCATTGAATTCATACACAACTTGATGCTGTTCTGACTCTGTCATTAGATTCTGTTAGTTGTGGTGTTTTACGACTGCATTTGACAAAGAATATCGGCATGTCTGGGGCTAAGGCTTTGACTTGGAGTAGCTCTGCTTTATCCTGTTCAACCAAACAAGAAATAATCAAATATTAATAATACAGACAAATGATTCCATGGAGTAATTAGGTAAGGTGCAGGGTGTGTGTGCAACCCCCTCCCCTACAGATCCCCCCTGATTCGTACTGAATTATTGGTACATGAGTTTGTGAATGTCTTGAATCATAATGGTTCATCCTCCCTAACACAAATTTGGGCCCCTCTGAATTTAAATAATTTTTGACTTCAGATTTTTGGGGTGTAAACTGAACTCGTATATAATGAAAAAGATATGGGAAGACTATTCATTGTCATGGCACACATATGCAAGTGTTGAAGCTTTGAACAAACTGCTGAAGACAAAGGATTATGTAACCGGGAATGCCCCGGTCTTGTAGAGGTCATGGCTACTGGTGCTAAGTATGTGCTAAGGGTAACATTTGTTATCATTTCCATACACTTGGAATAAGTTTTGATCAACAACACTGACATGGCTTCCCATGTATTACCAGACGAATGATTTGAATAAATTTTTTTTTACTTTGAAATGGTTTTCCCAATGTTCCACCTACATAGATTTAGTGATGTACATTATCACAAGAAAAGTTTTGTTCCTAATGTTGATGGTAAGCCATCTTAGTGTTAGTATCCCAAGATGAGAAGCCAATTCAATGCTGAGGGTACAGAATACAAGCATATAACAGTCATCCTCCTAAGGTTTACATAATAGGAAATGCCCCAGTCTAACAGAGGATCGAGTAATAAACATTTATTCTTATCAAGACTCAACCAAGACTGTGCACTGGCTCACACTCCTTGCATTTTCATACATATGAAATCATTATGAGCCACAACACTGAAATGGCTTCCAATAACTTTCCAAGCCCTAAAATTTGAATGAATTTATCTTTATGCAGAAATGCTCACATAAGATTTCCACATTCTGCATAATTTTAGAGAAATTCATTATTATTTATTATTTTAGTTCTGGTCTTGTGATGTTGATGAAAAGTCATTTTATTTATTAAGACTCAAATCATTAACCTTTGTTAAACGCTAACTTACTTTAAATATTATAATTGAGTCATTAAAGCATTTTTAAACAATGGAGTCACTTTCTAAATTTATTCAAAAAAACAAAACAATAATATTCCAAGCATAAGCACGCAGTTTCTAGCCAACACATGTACTAACTCCCGATAATAATGGACATTCGCCAAGTTAATAATCCCTAAACACGATAAAGATCTAAAACAACTAAACAACGTGTCCCAGTGAGTTGTAAAAACAATAGTTTTGTCTTTCTTAAAGAAATAATTTACCAATATTTAAGTTCTATGTACAAATATTAGAATAAGTATTACAGTACACAAAATATTGATGAACGATTGCGCTGTTACGATCTGTGTTCATGATGCGTCGTCTATGTTTCGAAATGATATTACAATTCATTCACAAAACCCCTACCAGCTATAAAGTTGATATTTTATTCCTAAAATGGCTTTCATCCGTAATTGCAATCTATTTTAGATTATTTTAATAATTTTTACAAAGCAAGTAAAATTGAGTTACAGATGTCTAATTTTTTTAGCTGTATGTTTGAGATTATTGGTTTATTTACGAAAAAGAGTGAGAGTCCAGAATCTAAACTCTATAAATACAAAAACACAAAGCTATGAGAGTACGAAATAAAGTAACTTTCGAAAGGTCAAACAACAATAAAAACAAACAAAAAACGAAAGTTAGAAAACACTGAGTGATCTAGGTAGGAGAAGACGAATATAATAAACATCATCTTCAGTCTCTATCAATGAAACACAACAAAAATCCGAATGCTTTTAAAATTATTTCTTACCTTTTCACTTAGACTTTCCAGTTCCAAAGCGTAGAGTAATATCGGTAGAACGTCCTCACAACAAGCGCGAAAAATATTTTCTACATCACCTTCGTGGTTGGTTGGAGAACACACGATTTGTGCGCCAGCCTTTAGTAAAGCATGGTTCAACGATACCTCAGCCACTGCGGATGATAGTGCGGGATCTGACTTTTCGCTTCCAGTAACTTCTAAATCCCCTCTCGGGACACACTGCCAGCAATCCTCATAAGCATTTAAAGCAGCAGCGAGTTCAAAACTGTCCGGTAGAACAAGACTCACATTCGAAATATTGCCATACTTAATTCTGATCATTCGCCATGTCGTACTCTTGTCCAAATCTTCTACCGTCGGTAGGACGGGTTCTCCGAGAAGCTCGTTTATAACACATACCTTAGCAAAACAAGTTTGTCCTACGACTATGATTGTCGGAGGCTTCTCACACACGCTGTCTAAAAACTGGCACTGTTCATCTGGAAGATAAGCAGATAGGATATCTGGACTACACTGGCCTGAAGATTGGAGATCCTTGAACGAAATGATAGTGTCCCTCTTAATTTGTTTTAAAAGACGAATATGTTCCTGGAACTTACTGATCTCGTATGGTAAGTTTGCTGACATGGTGGTGCCCAAGTTAGCGGATTTGAAACTAGCATTTGACGAAACTTTCTGACTTTTGAAAGTGTTCAAAAGATGAGAAAGAATGGTTAATCGAAATTTGTTGAGCAATTTTTGACCGATGAAGTGAGAAACAGGATGGAAAACTGGTTCCAATATGACCATATATGGCATTATTAGGCACCAGTCTCCCGAGAAAGTGTCACATTTTGTCACGTACTCTAAACTGTTGTCACGTACTTTAAAAAAATTTTAAGGATTCTATAAAAATTTAAATTAAATTTTTAAATTAAAAGTTAAATTGAAAATTCTTTCATTCTATTCTATCTCATTTCATTTTATTTCACTTCAGTTCAAATATTTAAGTTAAATTCCTTTCTCTATTTTATTTAACTCAATCACTCGAATTAGCTTTTATCACATAATAGTTAGTAATTAGTATGCATTACTGCCAACATTTGCTTGAAAATCAAATTATTATATGTAATAGGACTCCATGACGAGGAAAATTCCGAGGACTTCCAAAATTGGATGAGGCCGTAGGCCGAGTCTAATCATTTCTTGATTGGAGAGTATGAAATCCCATTACCAATCAATTATATAGCTGCCTAATTGATCCCATATATACAAGACCTGTCCAATTAAGAAAATAATTGGACATTTACCTATATGAATTAATGAGAAGCTGTATAATTATTATTATGGTTAAAAATGGTTGTTGATGACGGAGATGATGATGATGACAAATGTAACGACGTTTTGAGCATGCGCTTTAGCGTACCCGTGCTTCCGATGATGTCACGGGCTCACAATAAGTTATACAATTTTTTTCGGACGTACTACAGCAAAAAAACCTCAATGATCTTATTCTTTTGGGCCATTTATTACCCCTAGAAGCGAAAATATGATTCATTAATGGTAAAAGTACACTTCTAAAACAGTATAGATTTGATAACGTATTTAATTGTAGCAAAATCGTGCTCCGAAACGGCGTCAAAACGACGGCCCCGCAGGATTCAGAGCCTTCGGACACCATTAGTAACAGATCGATCCGATCACCAAGAAAACGATTAAGCTGTGGAAATATGGCCATAAAATGTCAACACCAGCACCATGACCAACAAGAAGACCAGTTCCAGGCTAAAAAGTCTCTCATTGATGAAGAAAAACCCCAAGATCAGCTGAGTAAGTACAAGTACAGTGACATATAACTATGGAGTGCTTGTCTTGGTTTTTGTGTGTTGATAAATTTTACATCAAATATATATTATATCTTATTCATTAATGTAATTAAACGATTGTTGGTCTTTAGAGATGTCTTTACATATACTGTAGCAATTTTATGCCTAAGGTAATTTGAATGGTTGAGTACAAGGACAAAGAAAAATGGGCCTAAAGAATGGCGAGGATTTTGTCATTCAATGAAAAACGTTGAAAAAACACGAAAATTTAATCCCTTCGCCTGGTCTGATTTGGGGAAATCCTCATGTAATCGACCATTAGGAATAAGAGTTTTATTTCTTTAATTTATTTAGTCATAATTTATACATATAAGCTATATAATTATATACACATCTTAATTTATTCATGTATTGTTTTTTTAACTTTATTGCATTTGAACTTTCTGGCATATACCTCTTAAGCTTGGGCGTAATGTTTTCCCATTCAGAACATGTTGCATTCCCTAGATTATCATTTCTTTCTTTAACGGTTTTGCACAACAAAAAACAGAGGAATATGGATAAAACTCAATCAAAAGAAACTTATTTTCAGAAAATGACACATGGTATATAAAATGACAAAATTGATAATTTAATGGTATGATATTGGAAAAAATTATGGTCAATAAAAAATGCAATTAAGAGATGTATCATATGGATTATAATGATTTCTGAATGCTATAATTTTAACATTGGGTCTCACAGATCAAGTCACTGATCATACTGTATGTTACCTGTCCTGAACCCCTGTCCTCATACTATGAGCACCACATTTTAATAAATTTGTTTGTATTATTGTCCTGGCTCATATAGTACAAGGAGTTTTCCCTGGGTTATCAAAACCAAAAAGTTAATATATCCCTACCCCCCTTGAAAATCCCATTCACAATGTGTATATTTGGGGGAAGGGGGAGGGGAGAGTGCTGATATTGTCTGGAGCTAATCAGGTCATATTAATAAAGCCTTGAAGATTATCACTCAAAAATCCTAAGAATTTCACTGTTTCGAGTACTATACTGGGTAACAACATAGTTAATAGAGGGAAATGGCTAGGAAACCTATTGTTATAGGTCTTTGTTTACTTTTGATGTTGAACCAGTCTTGACCATGCACAATGTTTGATTTATGCTCATCCAAAATTGCAAAATAAGTAAAGATAAACTTTGTCTATGGGATTATTGTAAGGAATATCCTTGAAAATATCTCTCATAAATCTTTAAATATTTTGAACCAGCAGCCTAAAGAAAGACTTTGGTCTGTTCACTCAGCCATTGCCAACAATGGTAAAACAATGGTAAAATAAAGGATTGTGCAAGGTCACGCTTGAAAAAGAGTGAAAAAAGACATATAACAAAAGAGTTTTCATTCCCCTCTATTAACTACATTAATTTATCCTTTTTTAGGTGCTGATGTACAAGAGAAATATGAGCTACAACACCTGAAATATGATTGGTTTGAAAAGGTAACTGAAAACTAAAATGAAAATAATGAGAAGACTCCCCTTTTTTTCCTTTAAGCTGATGTCTTATTTGTTTGATTCTTCATATCCTTACTACATGTTTTTGGCTCCAATATAAATTTAGTAAAATTATGAATTATTTTATTGTATATAAACTGCCCATAAAATGAAAAGGTAACTGAAAACTAAAATGAAAATAATGAGAAAATTCCCCTTTTTTCTATTAAGCTGATGTCTTGTTTGTTTGATTCTTCATATCCTTACTTACTATTTTTGGCTCCAATATAAATTTAGTAAAACTATCAATTGTTTCATTGTATATAAACTGCCGATAAAACCTTTAAAAGTCAATGAAGTTTCTTAGTTATTTGTTTTACCTAGAGAAGTGCAATTTTGATAATAATTATAATATAAGGTAAAAGTTTTGTTCCCCCGATTTTTTTTATTACTTTCTATTTTCCAACATATCGTCCAATATAATTACACTGTAATGTAGCTCTGGAAGGTAAGGAAGAAATTTTATATGAACAACTTAATTTGCTTTACTAGGATAAAAACAGCTTGAAAGTTACTGTATACATAAAAAATCTCAAGAAAGAACATCTTAATGTATCAGTGATGGAAGATGAATTGAATGTGCAGTTTGCAACAAGGTATTTATTATTCTAGCTGTAGTCAACAATATGTTTAACAAATGTCTCATAGATTTCCATTGTCTGTCCTCTAATTGATCATAGATGATATCTTAAAATGTTCAAAAACTCAAGTGGGAAAACTCACTGTAAAGTTTAAATGTTTTAAATAAGCCATCTATGTTCAATAAGAGAACAGTTAATGGAACCATGTGTCAAACAATTTGGTTTTTTCTTTATGACAATAATATTTTTAAAGATGACATCTAAGAATAACTAGGAAAAAATTGAAAGAAAAATTGTTTCACACACATAAGGCTCTGTGCTCCAGCGATTCATCATTCAATGTGTTTGTCTTCTTATATTTGATTTCTTTTAATTTTCCAGTGATGAGAAATTTTTGAGCATGTATCAAGGAACAACAGAGAATACTGTGTTTAACTGGAATGTCAAGCTAAGGTCAGTTAGTATCTAGATTGAAGTTAGCATTGGCAGCTGCTAGCACATGCCTCTACAGTGCTTTCATTATTGTCTGTACCAATGCTGTACAATAACACAAGAAATCTTTTGGGGCAATAGAACTAAATATACTGTATTTTAATAATGTACTGTATGTATGCTTTGTACACATAATCATTGCTATCTCTTTAATATTTTCGATTGCCAGGGGAAAGATCAACAAAACCAAATGTTCCTTCAAGATTCTTATGTACATGATTGAAATAACATTGAACAAAGTGACTCCTGGGAGTTGGAAATCTCTTCAACCACCAAACCTTACAGGTACTAAACAAAAATTATCTAGTGACGAAATAGAAAATATACATGCATGTGGTAATTGGCAGAGCACAAAAGAAGTATTAGGAGAAACACAATGCATTGCATCATTGGAAACCAATTATGATATAGAAAGTGCATGTGCTGTCAAGATGCACATGCTCCCATGCAAACAGAGCGCAAGATTTATAACAGTTATTTATCTAATAATTATACAGCTTCCCATTAATCCCATATAGGTAACTGTCCAATTATTTTCTTAATTGGACAGGTCTTGTTGATATGGGATTAACTAGGCAGCTATATAATTAATAGGTAATGGGATTTCATGCTCCCCAATCAAGAAATAATTAAACTTGAAAAATTCCTCTGACTGCCAAATTCGACTCGGCCTACAACCTCATCCAATTTTGGAAGTCCTCGGAATTTTTCCCATCCAATTATTTCTTAATTGGACAGCATGGAGTCCTATTACATATACTAATTATCTAATGTACATATGCTTTGCATTAGCTAGTTCCTTTAAAATCATTATTACCTAAAACATGCATGGCCACTTTCGACTCTCCTGGGAATAGTTGCAACCAATTAGCATAAATCATCTGATTGTGATTAAACAAATGTTAAAGGTTCTTTTTATTCTGTTCCTTTGCTAAAGCATCCCATTCCACCTATTGGTTTATAAACCCCTGTTCTGTGTTATTTTCACCCTATTAAAAACTTCCAGGAAATATGGGCTCTCTGTCTAAATATTATAATAAATAGATAATTTTTTATGGTGTTTAAAGTTTTCCAAAATTATCATTTTAAGGCCTGCAAGCTAAAAATAGTGACAAAGAATTTACCAAGATTATACCAGATTCTCCTATCAAACCACCTGTTAGAAGCACCAATGGGGAAGCTGTTAGAAACACCAATGGGGAAGCTGATCAAACTGTCCCTCAAAGCAACTTGGCAGAGAAAGAACATAAGGTGAATGGCATTAATGAACCGAAGCATCATAATGGCATCCCAGATAATGAAGATTCATCAACTTGGAATGGTGCTTCTGTGAATGGTAAATCTGCACCTTATGGATATAATGGTACTCCTGCCCCACCTCCGGCACCACCACCAACACCACCTACAGTACCTTTGATCTCTTCAACCAAATCTGGAGTGATAGGAGGTGGTAGAACACCAAGTAATGGTAGTATGCCCTTCTCAGAAGCCATACGTAATGCTGCTAAAACAGGAGGCGACATGGATGAAAATAACACTGATATAGACTTCTTGGCAGAGAGTACAGTGAAGAAAGGTTTTACTGGACTGGAAAATTTAGGGAACACTTGTTATTTGAATTCCATTGTTCAGTGCTTGGCAAACACAAGACCACTGAGGGATTACTTTTTAAGTAAGTTGTTTGACAATGCTGTTTACTTTTGTAATTTCATGCGCTATAACACAACAGCTTCACATTCGATGCATAAGGCTGTTTGTGAAGACCACAGAATCATTGGTACAGTACTAGCTTATTTATAAGTTAACTTTTTATAGATGCCATTAAAAGTCCATGGGATTTCGAAACATTGTTATTGTTCAAGTTGCACATTCTTTACATTATTGTTATTTTTTGCAAAGGATTATGAGGTAAACCTGTACAGATGAGTCTTTAGCTATAAGACACAGTGGTATTTACTGAATGAGAGAAGGAACTATTGGTCAATTTGTAATTTATGATTAACAGAGACCTTGCTCATGGTTAATTTAATCATAATAATTATATCTTTTGATGTTTTTAAGGTGGTAAATATAGAGTTGATCTGAATTCTGAAAACCCTCTTGGCCTTGGAGGACGCCTTGCGCTGGTATTTGCAAATCTGATGAAGCACATGTGGTCAGGCAAACACAGACATGTACCCCCACAACAACTGAAGGTAAAATGACCTTGTACATGTAGACATGTATTCTACTGTATGTTTCTGTTTGTGGTTTTCTGCATGCTAGTGTAAATGTGTCTTAATCTGTGAGTTAGCCATGCCCTGACTTAGATCAGCCCACAGGTTGTTTCAGGGTTTCATCTGTGAGTTAGCCATGCCATGACTTAGATCAGCTCAGAGGTTGTTTCAGGGTTTTATCTGTGAGTTAGCCATGCCATGACTTAGATCAACTCAGAGGTTATTTCATGGTTCTATCTGTGAGTTAGCCATGCCCTGACTTAGATCAGCCCAGAGGTTGTTTCAGGGTTCTATCTGTGAGTTAGCCATGCCCTGACTTAGATCAGCCCACAGGTTGTTTCAGGGTTTTATCTGTGAGTTAGCCATGCCATGACTTAGATCGGCCCAGAGGTTGTTTCAGGGTTTTATCTGTGAGTTAGCCATGCCATTACTTAGATCAGCCCAGAGGTCATTTCAGGTTTCCATATACATGTATCCCACTTTTTTCTCATTTAGATCTTGATAGGAGAAAAAGTTTGTCAGTTCAAGGGATTTATGCAGCAAGATGCTCAGGAGTTTATGGCATTTCTTCTTGATGGACTACATGAGGTAATTATTTTATACATTACAGTACATGTACATTTCCTAGCTACAGCTCTAAGATAACATTCAGGTAATGTTATAAGTGGTCAACGAACAGAGTTACCAACCACATACCGTATGGTGCAGATTGTTCACTATTACCCAAAAACACTACATCACTAGCAAATTAGGCCACATCCACACTAGATAAATTTTGAATTGGAATTATTAATTTATTCTGTTCCATTTCAAAAATTCGTTTTTGGTGAAGAATTGTTCCGGATTCGCCTGGACTAGTGTAGACAGTAGGCCTAACTGAATAAATAAAAATTTGGATTTAAATTTGTACCGTTAAATTTATCCGGCATAGTGTAGACGGGGCCTTAGTTTTTTTTTTTTTTTTTATTTATATTTTAGGACATGAACCGCATTAAAATAAAGCCCTACACAAAGGAAGTAGAGGGAGGGAGCAGGCCTGACCATGAAGTGGCCGATGAAGCATGGTCCAGGTACAAGAGTAGGAATGATTCAATCATAGTGGATCTCTTCCAGGGTCAACTTAAGTCCAAGTTAACTTGTCCTGTGTGCAAAAAGGTATTTAGTATATCTTTAGATCTGATACTTTTTTGTCTGTTCAGAGATTTTGTTAGCTTTTTAATAATAATTATTATTATCAGTCACTCACTCACTCACTCGCTCACTCACTCACTCACTCACTCACTCTCACTCACTTACTTACTTACTCCTTACAGTACCATTAAATTATCCAATGTTTATTAATTTCTCCATCCATCCATGCATCCCTCCTTTCTGCATTCTTTGCCCTATAGGTTGGGCAAAATTAATGTCCCATCCATCCTATGTATCAATTTATTCATCAAATTCAGCATTCTACACACATCTATTCAATCTATATCAGAATAACATACTATACTTTATACTTTTAACCCTATGTTTCCAGATATCTATCAAGTTTGATCCATTCATGAACCTCTCTGTCCCACTTCCAAAAGAACAAAAACTTCTCAATGTCATAGTATTCTTCAAAGACCCATCAAGAACACCCATGAAGGTACTTATATTTCTAATAGCAGATATTATGCTTAGAATAAAACACAGTATGTACATGTAACACTGCAGAATCTTGGATTAAAACTATCATATCTGTAATACTAAGAGGTCAAGCCCAGGAGAATGATTTATAAATATATAATACATCTTTCCAAAAAAAAATTTTTGGTTCTAAGTTGAGCTAGGTTGTACTTGATCACTTACCAATGCATAATAATGATTATATCAATAATAATAATGATTATGATTTATATAGCGCCCTTTACTATGTGGATATAATCAAAGGCGCTTTACATGGAGTTGTCAATAACAGATTGATGATGATTATGATTTATATAGCGCCCTTTAATATGTGGATATAATCAAAGGCGCTTTACATGGAGTTGTGAATGACAGATTGATGATGATTATGATTTATATAGCGCCCTTTAATATGTGGATATAATCAAAGGCGCTTTACATGGAGTTGTGAATGACAGATTGATAATGATTATGATTTATATAGTGCCCTTTAATATGTGGATATAATCAAAGGCGCTTTACATGGAGTTGTGAATGACAGATTGATGATGATTTATATAGTGCCCTTTAATATGTGGATATAATCAAAGGCGCTTTACATCGAGTCGTGAATGACAGATTGCTTTTTTTTAATGCAATTTACAAACATGAGAGATGGTTAGTATGAAGTGGAGGCACTGAGGATGGTCACTGCCAGGGTTTCTTTTTACATCCTCAGTGGTTCTTTTATGTCCCCCTTTTTTACTGTAGGTTAGAAAGGGTTAGGAGACAGGGCCTACAGTTTAAAGTCCTTGTCCAAGAAGACTTGAAGGTCTAACCATTTGCAGATATTATTACAAAGGCAGCACCTTCTCCTCAGTTGTTTTAAGACCCTGAGTGTTGGTCCAGCCGAGGCTTGAACCACGACCTCCCGCACAACAGACTACCGCTCTTACCAACTGAGCTAACTGGGTGGCGGTTAATACAGTACATCATTTTCAAAGCCAATGTTTCATTGTCACTCAAACAAATTTGAAATGGTCTATTTGTTTGCAGCTTGATGTTACTTTGAAACAATTTATTATTTGTAATTTGATGTTGTCACTATCTTAGTTACAAGCCTAAACATTGACTCATAATTTGCTATCTTTAGTTGGTTGTCAAAGTCGCACAAGAAGCAAACCTAGAGCAGCTGACATCAGTAGTAGAAAAGAAAACTGGAGTCATGGAAGAAAGCGTAAGAATAGAAAATAATAAGGATATTTCTAGTGTATTGTGCTTAATATGTATATTTTGAATACATGTTTTTATCCCTTTGGTCTTTCAGATGAGAGTTTTTGAGGAGTTCCAGGGGAAATTTCACAAATTTTTCGAAAGAGGAAGCAGCCTGGCCAATGTGGTTTCTTCTGATAACATTTTCATGTAAGTCCTAATCTGGTACTACTTTGGGGGTAGGATCAATTGGGGGTCAGAGAAACTGGGTTTTCGGGAGCTTACTTCCAGATATAAATATTTATAAAAAGTGCTGTTTTTGATGTGTTTTTTTGGGGGGGGAGGGGGGGGGGGGGGTGGGGGGAAGTTGGAGGTGTTTTTTAATAGTGTGATGTGTGGTTGTATAGTTGTTGCTCACATGCCTCATTTAGAATTATCATGTTAAATTATGAATAAGTGCTACCTTTTGGGGGGTTTTTTTTGGTGGGGGAGGGGGTCGTTTTTCAGTATGTCGTGCTGTGTATTGCTCACATGTAAAACCCATTGTTTTGTTCTTTCAGTTTTGAAGTGTTGAGTATAGAAGAAGCTGGAGAAGAGGTGTACATAGTGCCTGTCATACAGGTAAGGATTGCACAATCTGAAGATACATGTTTCATGGTGCATCTTTTGGTAGAGTAGGCAAAATATCTTACACAGTTTCATTAGCTCAAAGGATGTCATCTTAGACCTGTATTATATATGGTACCTTCAATGTACTCTGACTCATGTTTGATGTGGTGTATTTCTGATCGCAGAGACTGTTGTACCCTCTCACTATCCCACTTCACTGTGCTGACTGCTTCAAAAATGAAGATCTCAATGATCCGCTGAAAAGATGTCTTGGATGTTATGCTATTGGCTACTGCAACAGGTATTATTTGATTTTCGGACCCATTGTCATATGTGAGTAGAGTTGTTTATTGGTTCTCTCCTGTGCTTTAAGGGTTTTCTGGGATCTCTAGTTTTCCTTCCTCCAAAAAAAAATCATTTCTAAATTCCAATTCGATCATGTAATAAGGGCCACAGATTTTTTAGCCACCGGCTATTTAAGTAAACCAAGAACAATTTATTTAATCAGATCAGCAATTCAAGCCACCTTATTAACAATGAGCTGAATTTACAACTTAGACCAAACACCCTTCCAGACATTCATGCATGTACATTTAGTTGTCCAGTAACATGATGTCAGAAATACTTGTTACATATAGATCTTTATTTAATTTTTTTCCAGGAAATGCCAGGAAAGACACTGGCCGGCACATAAGAGGCATTGCAAGAAGGGTGGCAAGCATTCTATAGGTTTGCCATTTATCGTAAGCATGCCAGCTTCACAGGCTACCTTCACAAGATTGAAAGATCTGGCTGAAGAATATGCCAAGTAAGATTCATACTACACTTTTTTTGATTTCATTGCCTGAAGATGAGAGTATGTGGACCGCGTGGCACTAATGAAATAGTTTAAGATATAGAAATATAGATAAGTTGTAGTGCTTGGGAAGGAGATTATTCCGGGCAGAAGCCCTTAATTTCTTAATTAATTTCCAACCTCGCTGGGACCCCTTGGAATTTAATTCCAAGGGCTTCTGCCCAGAATAACCTCATTCCCAAGCACTACAACTTATTTATGTTAATATACATGTAAGTGAAGTTTGTTAGGAAAGCCTATGTAGCAAGGAGGTGATGTAATACAATGAATCACACCTAATACAAACTGATAAAATGACAATAGAATACAATAGATTTTCTGAATATATTACATCAAGTGAGTGCTATGTGCTGTAGGTTCTCCCGATGTTCATTTTCTCCATTGGTTTTCATTGGCATCACCAGACAGCAGAAGTAACACTTATTATTGCCTTGCAGACATTCAGTTGAAGTTCGCGATGGTGAAACAGCTAAAGAATACCAAACAGAGGATGAAAAAAATGGTTCGTAACAATAGTTGTAACAGCTTTTTATAACAGTTTTATATTACCTGTACTTAGCAGTGGTGGATCTAGGGGTGGGTTTTGGGGGTTGCAACCCCCCTATTAGAGCCATCGTGATTTATCAATATTATTTTTTTTTTCATGACAACATCAACAGCATCATGAGTTTTATTAAAACAGGGGTGCCGAACAAATTTCGCTAGTTTTTTTTCTGTACGCTGTGTGAGGGACCTGAAACAACCATGCTCGCCTGCAGCAATATTTGTCTCCCTAACCCTTTGGTCTGCTATATCTCTCCACCACCTCAATCATTGCTACAACCTCCCCTTTGAAAAAATCCTGGATCCGCCCCTGCTTAGCACAACCTATGATATACTTTTTTTTGCTGTGGCTTTTTTCTTTTGGCATTTTTTCTCCTTCTGAAAGAATTTTTACTCACTGCTGAAACCCAACGTTGACATTTTCCAGATTGTTTTCTGACTCCTGAGGAACAGTCAAGATTCTTCTTCAAACCAGTTAACATCTTTGGTGAACCAGTAATGGGGACTGAAGGAGCCAGACTGAAAGATCAAGGTATTCTTTCAATTCCATCCGTCCGTCCGTCTGCCCACCCATTTCTCCACTAATCTATCCACTAATCCATCCATCCATCCATCCATAGCTTCTAAGGAGATCAAAATTTGTAATTTATTGTAAATTTTGATAGAACCACCATGGTTGAATAAAGTCTATCCATCCATCCATCCATCCATCCATCCATCCATCCATCCATCCATCCATGTATCCATTCATCCATCCACCCAACCATCCATCCACCCATCCATTCATAAATTCACCATCTAACATTAATTAGGACTCTCTTCCTTCAAAGTTCAAAATACTAAAGCATTTTTTTTGTTGTTGTTATAAACTTAGTTTATGAAAAGTCCAAAGTTAATAAATTGTCAGAGTGGTCATATTCTTGCATAACTCATTTTTCCAAAGCAATAACACCAAAGCTTCATTTTTTTCTTGGTTGAAATGCTCCAATTTGCTCCATTTAATTTTTCTTGTATCTCATATCTTCAGGTGACCAACCACTTGATTTGACCAACAGAATCCTTGCTTTAGATTGGAGAAATAACCCAAGAACAAGAAACTGGTTGAACGTTAAAAATAAAGAAATAGTATGTAATCATTGTTTTCTTCATGAGTAATATAGTTTTCCAATATTCATGAGTGTTATAGGGTTTTTCTGTTGTGTCTACAATTATTTTAAAATTTTAAAGTGCTACTACGACGAAAATCGCTCAAAATTGGATTCAGCTGAAACTTCCTAAAAAATACTCTTTAAAGGTCCAATAATCACTGTATGAAGTGTTTTCTCGATATTCAGGACGAAAGTATGATATTTTTACGATTATTTTTTGGAGTCTGTGACGTCATACACTCAACATCAAACATTGCTACATATATTTCTTTGTATATAAATCCTTAACTTATTTTATTCCTGTGAAGCCCAAAGGGTAGCTAATGTGCTTATTTCACATTACTTGTGACTATAATTTATATTTTGGGGTGTTTGGGTATTTCTTTCTCCCTTTACTACTGATATTTTGATCATAAACTACAAAGAAATGTATGGAGCGATGTTCGATATTGAGTGTATGACGTCACAGACTCCAAAAAATAATCGTGAAAATATCATACTTTCGTCCTGAATATCGAGAAAACACTTCATACAGTGATTATTGGATCTTTGAAGAGTATTCTTAGGAAGTTTCAGCTGAATCCAAGTTTGAGCGATTTTCGTCAGAGTAGCACTTTAAAAATTTAAATTATATTATATTATTATTAAAATCATGTGTTATATTGTAGATATTACATCAGCTATATTTTAACCATTACCGTTAATATATTTGTTTTTGCTTTAGTCGCTATTGCTGCTATGTTGTTTCTGCTGCTACTGCTGTTGTCATTGTTGGTGTTGTTAATGCTGTTGTTGTACTGATAGTGTTATTGCTGCTGTTGCTGTTGATGCTACTACTGTTGTTGTTACATTCCTGCAGTTTGTTGTTGCTGCTGCTGCTGCTGCTGCTGCTGCTGCTGCTGCTGCTGCTGCTGAGCACTGCTGCTGCTGCTGCTACTGCTGTTGTATCTGCTGTTGCTTACTATTCTTGCTTTGTTTGTTATGGTTGGTGTTGTTGGTGTTGTTAGTGTTGTTGGTGTTGTTAGTGTTGTTGGTGTTGATGAAAAGCTCATTTTGTTTCTGTTCAGGAATGTGAACGACATCCTTCCTGTGAAAGTGAAGAACTCTCTAGTAAGTAGAACATCGAGGGAAATGTTCCAGGAAGGGTTCCTTATTATGTGGAAAGATAGATTCTTCCAATGACATTTCAACTAATTCTGGGATTTTTTCTCCTTAGCCTCGTACAGTTGTACACTGAATGAATGTTTAGAACTGTTTACAGAGCCAGAGACATTAGGCAAGGATGATGCCTGGTGAGTAATCTGTGACTATTAGTATGTACAACTTTGAAGGAATCAATATCCTCACAGTGTCAGAACTCTAACAAACAAAGACGGAAGGAAGGAAGGAGGGAAGAAAGAAGGGAAGGAAGGAGGGAAGGAAGGAGGGAGGTAGGGAGGAAGGAAGGATGGAAGGAAGGAGGGAAGGAAGGAAGGAAGGAGGGTAGGAAGGAGGGTAGGAAGGAAGGAGGGTAGGAAGGAAGGAGGGAGTTGGGGAAGGAGGGAATGAGGGAGGGAAGGAAGGAAAGAATGAATCAAATAATGAATAAATGAATGAAAGTAAGTAAGAAAGAAGAAAAAAAAGATATGAATAAACATTTTTAGGTTGTACCATGCCCTTCGAATGGTTTCAAAATCCACGAAAAAACAGACTTTGAAATCTAGTTTAGATAATATACTGTACAAGACTGAAATCATGCATTGTCTCAGCAAAAATTGCTTAGTACTATTATAACAGGCTTTTGTCCTTTATTGTAAGGTACTGCCCCAAGTGCAAGACTCATCAACAGGCCACCAAACAGTTGTCAGTGTGGAAGCTTCCAGAAATACTGATCATTCATCTCAAACGATTTTCATTCAGAAATATACTGTACAGGGATAAGATAACAAAACTTGTGGAGTTCCCCTTGAGGTAAGAGAATGTAAACATCTGTTACATTGTGCTTGTATGAGTGGGCTCCAGTTCTAATATGCCGCCTCTCACTTGTGTCAGTCATGGGTTTGGGAGCACAGGTGGTGTGCCCTGCTAATGCAACACCTCTTATCAATGCAGCTTGAGCTCTAGACCTGGCGGGCTCGGTGTCTTATGAGAGTTGAATTATTCACTCGTTCTCCTGTGCTTTGAGTGTTTTCTCCAGTTTCTCCAGTTCATCATATACCAAAGATAGGCCATGATGCAACATGGTAGTCGACTGAAAAAAGTCTAAAGGATGCAATTTCGTTCTTTAATCATTTTGCCTTCATCTTCTCATCAAGACATGAAATGTTACAAAGTAATAGTTCTCGTATTCACGCCAGAATCGAAGACGAGAGCTCGCTACATGAAGCGTAACTTGCTGAATCTTAACCAAAAGCAGTTTCTACTTTACAGGGGTTTAGACATGTCTATGTATACAGCGGATAAGGGGCACGCTAATGATGTGTACGATCTTTTTGCTGTTTCCAACCACATGGGGAGTGTTAATTTTGGACATTACACTGCGTATGCTAGAATATCTGAGGAATGTCATGCACAGGACCAAAGAATAGGTACCATCAAAAAATGTCACCCACCCGCCTCCACCCACCTATGTACCTACCCACGTACCCACCTACCTACCCACCTACCAACCATCTCAGCCATCTGCCTGCCACCTAACCACCTACCTACCGCCCTAACTACCCACCTACCTACCTATTACCTACCTACCTAACCACCTACCTACCTACACACCTACCAACCTACTCACCTATCTACCTACCACGTACCTACCCACCTACCTACCTAACCACCTGCCCACCTACCTACATAACCACCTACCGACCTACCTACCTAACCACCTACCCCCTGTCCGACTACCTACCTACCTACCCCCTGTCCGCCTACCTATCTACCCACCTATTTACCCACTTACCTATCCACTTACCTACCCACCTACCTACCAAACCACCTTACCACCTACCTACCTACCCACCTACTCACCTACTCACCGACCTACCTACCTATATATCTATCTTCATACATAACTATCTACCCACCCATCCACCCACCTACCTGCCTACCTATCCACCGATTTACCTAACTTAAGCCAAGGTCAGACGCCGTAAATCATATGAGCCAAACCTAATACAGGGTAATAAGGTCATGTGAAGTACAGCGTCTGACCCAATTAAGTTCGACTGATTCAATTTGGACCGACTAGAACATAGAACATGCCTGTTTGTTTGATTACCATTTTACACAAACAAGACCAAACCACAAAATCTCGTTTCCTAAATTTTGCTGTTTTTTTTCTCTTCCAGAATGGCGTTACTGCGATGATCGTAGCGTGACAAATTCCTCCGAAGAACGTGTCGTGTCTAAATGTGCTTATGTACTGTTCTATCAACGACGACGGACTTCGGAATTACTTCGGAATTCTTTCGGAAACCAGTCGGTACCTACTACTTTCGCTAATCCTTCCCCTTCAGTTACCAAAGAACCCGCTCTTGGGGACTTGTCGTATGATCATAATGGTTTCTCAAGCAAAGAACGGCCAGAATATTCTACCCATGTGGGAGAAGAATCTAGGACTAATGAAGAAAGGTGCTCAGTCTCTAATGAGGCTGTGACACTAAATAACGGAAACTTTAGAACTTTCACTACTAACCAACCCAAGAAAAATGAGTCGAAATCAGAAGCCCCGAGAGTTATTACCTCGGATAGTTTATCAAACGGAGATGGTTTAAAGCAGCAGGGAATGTCCTCATCAACATACAGTACCAGTACGAGAGACTCGAGTAAACCTTATATCGATCAGTCAGAAGTCGATGAGAGTGAATTAGATTAATTTAAAAATGACATATATAATACTACTACTACCATAATCATGTTCGAAACCTTCAGATGTTAGTACATCAGCCAGAGGTAAACTCCCATTGTCTTTACACGCTTATTTTATACGTCTCTCCAATTTTGCTGATGGAGAGATCGTTAAAGTGCTCACTGTCGCCTTCCCGGGAGAGCTACTAAATAAATTCTTGGGGTGCAACCACGACTCAAAATCCTCTGAGATATAAGCACTGTAACAGTGAAACAGCCGCCATGTTGGTTGATCTAACAAGAGAATATAATGAGAAATGCCTCATCGTCAAACAACATGGCGGTTATGACGTATCATGCACCCCAAGAATTGCTACTTTTCAATGCTGGTTTACCTTAGTGCAGATCTTATTTTCCCCAAACCTAGACAACCCCAGACGTGGTTACTTCATTTATACTATCATACATCAAATTTATAATGTCTCAGGAACGTTGTAATTGACTAAAACCAACAATGTAGGCGCCTGGATATTAGTATTCGTTATTTGATTCTCATGGAAATGATAGTAAAATATCTATAACTATTTGAATCAAGGTAACAAAAACTACGAACAAGTTCCTGGTTGTAGATATGTTTGGAGCAGGAAATAACGATAGTGACAAAAAAGGAAGAGAATCATTCTAAAGAACAAAAGACGTTGCCGATGTTGATTGACATGATTTTAGAAACAAAGACCAAATTCATTTTTCAAAGTCAACCAAGATGGCGGCTGTGAAGTCACATTCACCCCAAGAATTCGCCTCGCTACCGTCAAAAAGCGACAAAACGACAAAGATATGGAGCTTTCGGTTTTGGTAAATAACCTTATTAAAAAATTTTCTGAATTTTTATAAATCTTTGCTTATGAAATATCTCGTTAAATGAATTGTGATCGTTCCTATTTATTGATAATATCAAAGTTTCTTATTTACTGCATTATGGTGTGTGTTTTTTTGGTATACTCAATGATTCAAATAAATTTTCATTTACATTTTCTGGTAACGTTTCTTATTGCGAACTTGGACCCAACGAGAGAATACAATTTCTTTATCGCGTGAAGTAGAAGCTCTCTATCTTTAGCGACAAAGAAATTTTGTCGCGGGGTGGTTAAGGTGGGGAGTTGTTAAACGAAGCGATTCCGTCGAAACAATGTTCGAAAAATTGTTCTCGTGTAACATGGCAAAGCCGCGGTTACGATTTTTAACGATATTTTGTTGCGGAAACATGTTGCAGGTTTTTGAACAACCTTAAAAATTCAAAACGTTGCCATCGATTTGTGTTGCTGCGCGCACCATGTTACGCTAGGCCTAATCTTAACGCTACAATGCGCTAAAAATGTTCAAAGCTCAAAATTGCTGTACGACATTTACGGGCTTTATATTAACCTTAACTAACATTAAAACCCTGTGCGTTTCATAATGATTTTGCTGGATAGCTTAGGCTTGGGTCAGTTCATGAAGATCGCTAGACCGGACTTGCTGTTAGTGCTAAGTCGTTTTCGGTTCCCGTTTGAGATAGAAAACGACTAGCACAAGGGTTAACCCATTCTCACGTAAAAACATGAAATATATTTGAGGACCAGATAAACCAATTGTGCAGGATTTGCTCAAGCACGAACAATGTTGATACTTTAAGTCCGATATTATTCAATAGTGGAAATCCTTTGATGTTCCCTCTGCCAACTCACTTGGTACAGTTTTGTCTTCCTTCACAATCATTCCCAGTTGTTTTACTTCATTTCCCGTGACACGAGAGTCTACACCGGATTCATAAGAAGACCTCAATGGTGGCCCAAGATGTGAACTGTGGGGCACTCCATAAGACGAACGATAAAGGATGTTTTTAAATGCCAAGCGATATTTTGGCAACCTCAATGCGTACGCAAAAGGATCCAATGCAAACTTAAACAAGATGATATCACCAGCTACGATGTAAGCAATGAGATATTGTAGTCGTTGATCTGGGTTTGATGACGTCCAGTAGAACTTTAAGTGACCCAAGACTTCGATTGGAAGGCTAAAAACAATGACAAAGGCAGCGAGAAGAAGGTTCAAGAGGGTGAACTGTTTGCGGTTTCGTCTCCGCTGAAACTGGCTCGTGCCACTTCGTCTCATGGATTCAGAATCCAAATGATTGCGGTACGACCTGTACAGAAATGCGTAGGCCAGAACTAAAGCGAGCAGTACAGTGGAAGTATTAATGTGAAGGTCTAATTGAGCGGTTATATCCATACTGACCCCCATCACAGGCAGCAATGAGAACAAGATTGTGTAACCCCAAATACAAACCACACAGATCATGCATTTTATTTAGTGATCTTGTCTTTGTACTTGTGAGGGGATGACACAGCAATCACTTGGATGCAAGTCAAAGCCAATACTGTCATGAATGACGCGTTCATGGTTACCAGACTAAAGGAAAACGAAACACTAGCAATCTGTTTATAAATCTCGTCTTCCCTAACCTGAAGCCTCTTCAGATAAGCCATGAGATTTATAGACGCGGCCAGAGGTTCGACAATTAAGCCTGTCAAGAAGTCGGCAAACCCAAGACTTGCTACTAAGATTGAGGTTGGGTTTCGGAAGCTTCTAAAAGGATCTTTCCAAGTCGCTAAAAGAAGCAGGCCGTTGCCAACTACTGTGGTGATGCTCAGAAACACCATTAACACAAACGATACCAAATGTGTTGTGTAAAACACCGATACAAGTGTCTCTGAGGCATTGTTAGTTTGGTTGGGCATCTTGCAGTTTCTTTGTGTCAAGCGGCTCAGTTAATAACAGAGAAGTCCAACTTTAAGCCTACTGAATGAGGTTCAACAAACAGAGGCCCCGACTCGTAAAGTGACTAGAATAGGCTGCAGTCGGCTGCTATGCCACAAGTTTATCTAGAGGATACAGCTTTGAGAGCGGCGAAGTGACTCACCTTGAATAGATAGATTTCCAAGTGTGAATCTTGACTTTATGTAATACAAATAATTACAATCGTAATGTCTGCCTTTAGTGAACGCTCAACTACCAACCAAAATGCATGGCTGGAAGAGAAATAAATAGATGGAAATGTCTAATCGAACTTATACAGATCGGTACCCTATCTACCACACAAAAAAAAGACTTTGCCCTTGTTTGTGTTAAGAGTTACCCTTTTGTTAAACAGCAGTAAATTTCGGTCAATTTGAAGAACTTGTCTGTGAATTTAATGTTGTTGTGTACCACAGAGTTTGCCTGTCCAAACACCATGTCGGTAACATAAGCAGGTGATTACGCTTTAGAATCGAAGGAGGTTGATGAGAAAATATATCAACAACATCGTCAGGAAACGAGGACTTTGAAACGTCAATATAAAACACCGAGGTGTTCAGAAATTGTAGATCTTTTGAAGCGAAGGAAAATAGAGAAGAACAGCTTGTTAAAACATTTACTTTCTTAGTGTTGATTTTTTTCTTTGCTTGACAGAACACGACGGAAGAAGTGGTCGTCCCGTGATAGCCACTCACATCAACTCCAAATCGATGTTGTTTTAATTATAATTTTTTGGTTATATGATCATCTGCTTGATTTTTACTTTTTTCAATAATTTGTAGTCCTAGAGCAAGTTATTTTGTGTGGCTTATCTATTACTTTAGTTGCTGGCCACATTATCATGTATCATCATCATGTATCATCATCATGTATCATCACCATGTATCATCATCATGTATCATCATCATGTATCATCATCATGTATCATCATGTATCACCATCATGTATCATCATCATGTATCATCATCATGTATCATCATCATGTATCTTCATCATGTATCATCATCATGTATCATCATCATGTATCATCATCATGTATCATCATCATGTATCATCATCATGTATCATCATGTATCATCATGTATCACCATCATGTATCATCATCATGTATCATCATCATGTATCATCATCATGTATCATCGTCATGTATCATCATCATGTATCATCATCATGTATCATCATCATGTATCATCATCATGTATCATCATCATGTATCATCATCATGTATCATCACCATGTATCATCATCATGTATCATCATCATGTATCATCCTCCTGTATCATCATCATGTATCATCATCATCATGTATCATCATCATGTATCATCATCATGTATCATCATCATGTATCATTATCATGTATCATCATCATGTATCATCACCATGTATCATCATCATGTATCATCATCATGTATCATCATCATGTATCATCATCATGTATCATCATCATGTATCATCATCATGTATCATCATCATGTATCATCATCATGTATCATCATCATGTATCATCATCATGTATCATCGTCATGTATCATCATCATGTATCATCATCATGTATCATCGTCATGTATCATCATCATGTATCATCATCATGTATCATCATCATGTATCATCATGTATCATCATCATGTATCATCGTCATGTATCATCATCATGTATCATCATCATGTGTCATCATCATGTATCATCATCATGTATCATCACCATATACCATCATTAACACGCGCATACATCACCATCATCATGTATCATAATTACCATGATCTAGCCTCCTCCGCGTAGGCATCTCCTTGGCTATTTTTGCTTCTTGGGCGTCCTGTCGTGAGGACAAAAAACCTTTTTCTTTTCCTCCCTCGACCCCACTCCTTTCCACACCCTCTCTCGTTTCTCGTTCCAAGTTCTTCTCTGCCATAAGATTCAACACGGGGATCCCAAGGGAAAATAAAAGGAGGGGGGGGGGGGGGTAGCTGCGGAGTAGGCTAAGCATGATCATCATGTATCTTAATTTGAGAAGTGACACAGTTCAATAAAACACCCTAGTGATTTAAGTGCTATTTATTCGTAAAAAGCAGTCTTACACTTGCTTATTCAAAAATGTGTTTGTTAGTTTGGACACTTCTCATTTATCATTTCTTTCTCTACAAAATTTACGCGTGTTAACTGAATACTGCACAAGTCAAATCACTTGTACTTTTGTGAATGAATTGAATACATATTTGCGTGTAATTTGTAGATTTTTTTAAAGTCAAACTCCTTAATATTAACTAATTAAATTTATCAATCTTCAGGAAATGTACGTCTTTTATTTGAGGGGGTCAAACTTTTTTTTTTGACGAAAGTTATTTCCTTATTGATAATAGGAGGGTCATGAATTTCTTACTGACTGAAAGGTTGAGGGGATACAAACATTAAAGAAAAAGAGTACTGCAAATCCCCCAGCCCTACCCTTAATAAAAATGTACGTTTCCTTACTCCGCTTTTTTCCTTGATGAATTGAATCCTTTCAAGTCGAACAATTTTCCTTTCTTTAGTTGATAAGTCACTATACTAACTTAACCTAGAGTGTTCTTGTAGGTTGATATCATTGCTTAGTAATATATTGTTTCTTCAATCTAGGATATAATAACATTTCGCATTACCCAGGCTGATTTACCCAACTGATTTGAAATAGTGACGTACGTAGAAATGACGTCACTGCAAAACTAAGGTGTCCTGACGCCTGCGGAAATAGGCCAGAGAAAAATAAGTTCGTGCCTTCCATTTTTATCAAAATATAAAACTTAAGAATAATATTTAATTAACATAAAACACACATCAGTCACTCGGTCACTATTATCGCCTGCTTATTTAACGTTATTATTTTTCATTGTTGGCCTGGAAATCCATAATTTCCAGAGGAAAGTGACACCTCATTTTTGCACATCTTTTCGATTCTGATTGACTAGCATTTTTTGCAGATAAGCTCATGGATACCAGTCAAAGGCTTTCTTTCGTGACCTTAATACCTAACGTAGCAAAACCAAAGCCAGCTCTTTTTGTATGGAAAATATCAAAATATTTTGATCGAGACTAATTGGAATTGAAATAATTGTGTTTTAAACTCGTCGTGAGAACATTATTTCAAGAGTAGAAAAAAAAATTTATTAGTCCCCAACACATAAACAATAGGCTGGCTTATGGATTTCTAAGCCATGCACCTAAGTAAAAGTGGCCGTCGAGTACGATTTTGTGCATGTATGACGTATGTACCTCTAATGTCATTTACACTTGTAAATCTATAGACCCCTTGCAGAACGTCGGAATGCAGCTAAATTTGGAGAACATAACACTCTCGCGTCTTAGGCAGACCGAGTAATGGCTTTCCATAAAAACATTCACTTATAAATCACGGGTTTAAAACATACCCTCCCTATACTAAAAGTAACAGGGATTGTGTAACTGGACACCATCGGGCACGTGCAGTAAATATGGTATATCTCTCGTGTAGTTTATATTGGATATACGTGCAGTGAGGTTTCGCTAGGCATCGATGTCTGTTTCCTGATGTTTGCCGCTTTTCAGGCTCTTCATTTGAGCATCTACGCCAGGAGAATTGATCTATTGATAAGAAATTTAATTACACATTAAAAATGTTATTATGGAGCGAAAGCTATAGACCTTTATTTGCATTAGTTACCAGAGCAGCTCAATTTGGAGAACAAAAATGGATTTGAAATAGCAGAATGGGCAACAGAAAAGAACAAGGACGAGACAGATAGACCGACCAACCGATCGATCGACCAGCCTGCAGACAGACTGACAGTAAGCTCAACAAGCCTATACCGCTTCGAAAGCGATGATGTTTCGGTGTCACAGGGATTTGTGTTCCCCCGAGTTATGTGTTCCCCCGAACACTGGGCACTAGTGTTTTGTGTTCCCCCCTCCTCTCCCTATGAAACATCTTTTGACACGATTCTCTCCCCCAGAACGAGGAATCTCTATAAATGATTGGTTTTCGGTTGTGACAAACTGGCTAAATCTGAGAATTTTCTTCAAATCTAAATTCAACGAACGAATTCAAAAAATCATGAAAGCTTCACAGTATGATAATGTTTTTACCTATTTAGGCCGAAAGGAACATCCTCTTGATTTTGTGAATAAAGAAAAATATGTTTTACAAGAAGTTCTTGCTCGAAATAATTGCACACGAAGAAATCATTTGCATCTCGTACTATGGTACGTAGAAAAAGGAGGGAAAAAGAGAGTGGTAATCAGAGGACGTGAAGAGAAGCAAAGCTAGGTTCTTTGAGGAGTGCCATTCATCTATTTTCGGCGCCCATGTAGGGCTAGATAATATTGAGCAAAGAAATTTTGCATATGAATTTTGCCGAGACCAAGAAAAGAACTCGCTTGAATTATTGCATTCGGTAAATACAATTTTATCTCTCAAAATACCAACGGCAGTAGAGGATCACGCGGTTATACGGTTTACGATAAAGATGTACGATAGAAAAAGTCCACTGATTTATTTTTCGATTTTAGAGTTAAAATGTCCTTGTTCTGGGGGAGAGAAACGTGTCAAAAGATGTTTCATAGGGAGAGGAGGGGGGAACACAAAACACTAGTGCTCAGTGTTCGGGGGAACACATAACTCGGGGGAACACAAATCCCTGTGACATCGGCCCGTTATCTATTTATTGTGTGGCATTGCTGAAAAGAATTTTGGTCTTGGCAGACGAGCGATCTCGCGGTACGCTTTTACGTTGCAAAGTGTTACGCAAATTTCGACGGAAACATTTGTTTCAAAATTCTCTTGGACGAAACACATCGTAATTAAGTTTTTTTGAGATTTTAGTGGTTCTTGCTTTGAAACATCGTAGTGTTTTGGGGAAAAACATATATGTACATATAACGTCTCGCCGAACGAACGAGAAATCCGACAATAGATATAAACAATGACTAAGTATCGCTGAGAGCAGAGTACTTGGTGTAAAATATTTTGGCACATGAGCATTACTGTACGCGCTATGTTGAATGTAGGATACTTTTTAAACCTTCATTCTGCTTTTTGACATTTATGGTAAATGTATTTAGCTCTTATGTCATAGCTTAAAGACAATGCGAAAGTCTCAATTCAAACGAAAAGATACAAGGATTGTCTTTGACCTGTGCGCCGTCACCAATCTACTCAAAATTTACATCTTTTGGTGCTTCAAAAATATTACCGAATCCAAGAAATAATACTTTAAATCAGAGTATTAATAAATGAAAACTGATGATTTCAGACTTCTATCTTTAAAGTTGTAAAGTACGCACTGTTTGTTTGTGGGACCTAGTTTAAATAATAGCTGATACCAAAAACAAGTCCTCAGATGCGCACGAAGCTACAACATATCGGAAGCTTGCTTCACAAAATGTATATGCATCAACTGTTAGTTACATAGATAAACTCACAAGTTTTCTCATCTTATGCTCACAGGCAGCTGAGACTGGCAAGTTGCCTTGATTTGCCGCACAATCACAAAAGCTTTTGGATAACTTTTCAATAACTTACTTGGCGACTTGGACCTAGATACTAACTTAGGAATAAAATACGCATTGTCGTAGGGTTAATCAATAATATATTTTTTTCCAAAAAATGGCGTCATGCGAAAAGGTATAATATAGTCTACACAGAGAAGATTCACCGCAACTCTTTGAAATACTCCGCATGGTGAAATGTTTTACATTTTCCATTGCTTATGATGGAAACGGCATATGATTGGATTAGGTCCAAAACTCTGACAGCTAAATGACACGCACGGAGACTATTATGGGCCGGCAAACCAAACGTAGTGACTGTTTCGGCCTGAGGGCCGAAACAAAAAAAGGGCTTCCATTTAAGTGAGGGCAGGGCAGCCTACTATAGGTCAAGCAGACGAGGGGAGGCAAGTAGAGGAGGGAACAGCAGGCAGTACAAACCAGAAAAGGACAGAACAGCCTACAGGCCTAGTGAAAGATGAACAAACAATTCTTACTTACCCCTGACTTGCCGCTTTTCTTGCTGCTCCTTCGATCAGACATAGATTCTTCGTCGAACCTCTCCGGGAAGTCTTCTTCGTTGGTGTTCTGAGATAATGAGTCAGCCATATCCACCTTCTTCTCCTTTAGTTTTACGAAATCTTTGCGTCCCTAATGAAAAGAATATCGTTGAATTACTATCCACGTTTCGATGTATAGGAATAGAATATTCAGTACAGAATGGAAATGGATGTACCTCTCGTCCGAAGATAATCATGGCAACAGCCTGTAAATAAAGAAATAATAGCTTATTGACAAATCGATAGAAAATAGTTCGTTCGTTCGTTCGTTCGTTCGTTCGTTCGTTCGTTCGTTCGTTCGGTTCGTTCGTTCGTTCGTTCGTTCGTTCGTTCGTTCGTTCGTTCGTTCGTTCGTTCGTTCGTTCGTTCGTTCGTTCGTTCGTTCGTTCGTTCGTTCGTTCGTTCGTTCGTTCGTTCGTTCGTTCGTTCGTTCGTTCGTTCGTTCGTTCGAAAAGTGGTATTGTTCCTAAATTACAAAGAAACTAATCACAACACGCAATATTCTTAAATCCATTATACCTCTCGTTATATCCTACCTGCAGGATGACTGAAATGGTCAGGAAGTACTGTGGTGCGAATGTCTCGTAGGCAACAGTCAAGTAGGCAGTTAAACAAGTGACCCCAAACAGGACAAGAAGAACACCATCTTTGAACACGCGATATCTGAAAACAGCAAATGCCGACGCTACTGATTACTTTAACGTGAATCTGAAGACTATTTGCCTACAGGAGCAGGTATGTATGAAACTCTGGAACGTCTCCTTGTAGGCTCTACAACGACCAAGGTCAAAACAATGGTCCAAAATAGGGACCAGGTTCATTAATTTAGAACTCCCTCCCCCTCAGAAATCTGTTGAAATAAAAAATACGTAATTTATTTCTTTTGTGTTTTGGAGAAATGTCAGGACAAATTACACAGCATTTCTCTTTCAGAGGTAGTGGGTAATAGGATCTCAAATTGGAGTAGTTAGGTTGTGTCCTTAATTCTAATGGACTCCCAATAAGCCTGAAGCGAGATGACGTTTTACCCCCGTCTCTTGACCATAATCCTTTTCACACTGCTTTTGTTCTTTAATTATGAGTATTGTTCTTGTATCCTCTAAGGAATCAAAAAATTTAATATGAAAGAATTTTAAAAACTATTATGGTCTAGAGACGGGGGTAAAACGTCATCTCGCTTCAGGCCTATCCTCTGTATACTATATTGTAACTAATCAAATAATGACGATTATTCTTACGTCATCTGGCGGTAGTCGTATTTAGTTTTTCTTTCAGTGGTTGGTATCAGAATTGCAATCAAGACAGACATGTTCAACTTGAAAAAAAAAGAACAGTTTATCATTGGTGCTATTTCTACACTCATGAACTGAATTCCAAATGTAATAACGTAAGAAAATGAATACACTTTCGTACACACAGCTTCTCTCCATCCCACCCACCATGCACCATTCAGGGGTACAGACAAATAGTCTCTGAACCATTGCCAAGTAATCCGGTAAAAGATGACAAAGAAAAGAACGGGTAGGAAGAGTTAGGAATAAAGAAAGAAAGCAGTAATGACCCTCCTAACATGAAAATACTAAAAGAAAGTACATTTTTTCTCGATGGAACTTTAGGCGTTCCTTAGGTGTTTCCATGTTAGTCTCGCATTCTGGCAGTCTCGCATTCTCTCGCATTCAAGAAAATTCTAATAGAGCGTTTGCATAAGACGTCAAAGCGGCCATGTTGGTGTACCAAAACAATACATTTTCTATCCCCCTGGAACTCTATTTTTATGCAAAAATTGTGCATAAAGTTTCTATTGTTTGGTTACACCAATATGGCTCCCTTGTCACGTGGGTAAAAACGTTCTATAGAAGGGTACACTGTATAGTGAAGTAGTGCAGAACTCCTCATTTTAGGGTCGACTTACCAGGATAATGACGAGTAATGGTGCAGAGTACCCCCACATGGAACCACCAGCAATTGCTGTCCAGCACCTGTATTTAAAAAATAAATCAGATAGATAAATACTACGACAGAGGCTTCTTTCTCCGTTACATGCTGCGCACAATAAGCGAGATTTTCTTTGCTTACAAAATGGAAATAACGCATGCGCAAAGACTTATCGGTGGATCCCACAAGTGTCGGGGTTTAAGGCAGAGTGTAGTACAGGCACATTACGTGTGAAATTAATTTAATGATGATACGAGGGGAATTATATTGTGATCAAAAAGCCCATTGTACAAAAATCTTTAATAAAAATTTTATAAAAAAATAAAAATGTAAAAAAAAAAGCTAATACTTATTTTCTAAATTTGTTACGAGGAAAGATTATATTATTTAAATGTAGAGCGAATTGAGACGTTGTATAAAGACACAATATAAGAACCTCCCATTGTTTTATTGCTATTGTGCTCGGTATAGATTGAAGTTATTAAACTCTTGATATTAGACTAATAGAGGTACCAGGTATTTCACGGAATAAGTAAAACCACTAATAGAAAATATTTTTAAACGTTTTTTTTAAAGTAAAAATAAAAAAAATGAAATGAAAAAATGCCTTTGCGTTTAATTTACAGAATAAATTGCAATCAAGGATAGGGAATTGAGGATGCGTACAAAAACTACATCAATAAGAAAAAGTATTAGTGTTGTGCGATGTTCTGCGGGGTGTAAAAATGGTTATATTAAGAGCAAAAAACGTAGAACATACACAACGTTAATATTACGCATCCCACACGGAAAGGATCCCAATAAGGTTAGGTAAACAACGCGTTCTAATTCCCAAGGGAATCTTGTACAAAGATGGTACATCCCACATGGACGGCTAGGTTGGTAAGAATGAGGTAGTTGCATTTACATATCTTAAAAATTGATGGAGGGTACTACTGGTACGCCAACTATGCTAGGGTTCGTGAGCCCCACCTCCAAACCAACAAGACAACATCACATTGACAAAAAAAAATTGCTTTTTGACGTCATTGGTTGATGGATATCTTGATTATTTTCAAGGATCCGACGGTGATGTTTCAGGCACAACACCTCCACTTAGACATTTCGAATTAACGACAAAATAAAGTTAATTGATTGGAAACAATTTAATTAATGGAAAGGTAGATTTGTACAAAAATTGTACATCCCACATGGATAATTGTGAGGAAAAGATAGAGATTCAAGTGTGTGGCTTGGTTCTTGGGGTAGTTTCAAATTTTACCTCTTAAAGAAGAATGTATTTATAAGAAAACATTTTCTTTTAAAATTTAAATAAAATAATCAAAAATGGAGAAGACAATGATAAATAGCAATGTTAGGGTTAGAACCCTAGCAATAATTCTAGCTAGCTAGGAATTTGTGTTAGGGTTAGGTAAAAGATCGTTAGGGTTAGGGTTAGGGTTAGGGTAAACGTTAACCCTAACCCTAACACTCAAAACACTAACCCTAACGCTAACCCTAACCCTAACAATTTTGTTTTGATTTTATTTTTTTGATTTTATTTTTTTTTGATTTTTAACTTCTTTATTTTTTTATACCAAAACATTTTATTTTTGGAATTTTCAAAGGGGGTACTTTTGATCCGACCCTTAAAGACTAATTAAGAATCTTGGATATTTACTGTGTTCAGTCTTATAGAGACTCTAGAATGTCTATGTTTCGTTTCATCATTTCGTCCTCCTGCGACCCCCTCCTCCTCCCCATGCAGGTGCCTTCCTTCTCTATCTTTTAGTCACAGTTGTCCATGTGGGATGTATATTTTTGGTACAGTATTTCCCTTTTCCAACATTTGTTTTCGCTCGAGCATCTGTATTTTGCTATTAATCGTACTCTCTGAACAGGGAGAGATCATGGAAGGCCCATGTAGAGACGCCGTGCATCGAGCCAGCATCTCTATCAGATCCTTGGTAAATGTGGATATCCAGCAAGGAAGGATCTTAAAAATGAATCCTTGGAAAAGTGAAGTGGAAATCCATATAGGATCCTCCTCATCCCCATCCTACCTCCCCGAATCGGAACGATGAAATTACCTACATAATACCAGGCTATCTATCCATGTGGGATGTACAATCTTTGTACAAGTTTCTTTGTCTGCTCGAACAAATATTAAATGCGTCGGTAAAAATAAACAATAAGTTTGAAAAGGTCAATTCCCTAGGGAACTAGAATGCGGGCCATAACAAAAGTTACTCCAAACGTTTCCGTGTGGGATGTGTGTTATCGCCGGGGATGAACATTGTTTAGTGTACATTTTGCTATTTCAAAAACCTGCAAAATGATGCTGACTGTTTCCTTGAAGCAGGCACTGCTATTATTATTGTAACTGTTTTTAGAGTCCTCATGTTATGTTTATCTTACTTTTCCGTTTCTACATTTCCGTTTACTCTTTTTTTTCTTTTCATTATTTCTGATATACATTTTTCCATCCGGTGGAAAAGCACGCGACGTTTCGTACACATCCCCGAATCCCTTGGGAATAAAAGACGTTTGTTCATATAAACACAAAATGTGATATCCAATGTGGGATCTTCACTAATTAACCTCACTCATTATTCGATTTGATTTTATAATTTCGATGTAAAGTCTGCAGATACATTGCATTTTATTCAGTAATCAACAGATAATCCTTCAGCCTAAAAAGTCTTGTGTCCTCTAAAAAGTTTGTGAAAGAACAGTTGAGTTGGAAGTACTTCAATAACTATTTTATTGAACATTTATAAAAACAAGCATATATGAGTATTAATTTTAATATAGCTATTTCAAAAAAGGTTGAATACTAGATACTGCATACTGAATAGTGAATTCCAAGTCCAAAAGGTATTGTGTGTCTCGGTTATTTGAAATAAAATGTAAATATACAGCTCCCTACTTGTAGTTAGTATATTGTTTTAGATGGAAATACACTAAATATAGAATAAATAATTATTATTGATTCTACTTTAGACGATGTCGCTTTGACCATTAATTCACTATTCACAGTATGCAGGTATTCAACCTTTTTTTGAAATATCTGTATATTTTGATAGCAAAGTATATATAACTGAAGATTTTTTTAATATATATATAAATATTTCAAACCCTATTTTGATTACACTCTACGAAAATAATATATATTTACCATATGAAACTAATAGTCAAAGAAATATAAATTCCCTCACACAATAAATATGTAGTGTTCATGTGAATAATAAGTTGACACGTAAAAAATTATCTCTTCAATCTTAAACCAGACAAATTTCACAATTCATGTGCTGTACGGATTCTCCGCATTTCAGAACAATCGTGTTGGTCTTGTTGGAAAATATTCGACATTTATTTCGGATACAAAGTCATGTCTTAGTGCCCATTAACACTTGTGGGATGTACTTGTCCAAAACTGCGCATGCTCCATGGATACAATTCTCCTTATGAGCATGTCTTAGGGAATTTTTTAATTTTTATTTACATATACTACTAAACATTGTTAACTCTAATATATTAAATATTAAATATATTAAATATTCTTTCTATTATGTTTCTTCATTTTTTTGATTTTTTCTAAACAAATGTAACCAAAAAACTGTAACAAAAAAACTTACCATCATGTTTCACACACCGCTAGCTCTCTTATATTTACTCGTTTAAGCGCCGCCCCCGATTCAACGCCGCCACCAAATAAGCGCCGCCAATACCAAAATTATTAATAAGTGCCGCCCCGAATAAGCACCGCATTTATTCATACAAAAAAAACACATTGGTATTTCTTAAACGTTTGTATTCACTTTGTACCAAATCATTGGTTACACAGTATGTATGTAGTAACATGTTTAAAAAAAAAAGTGGCATCCCCGAATTAACGCCGCACATGAACCCCCCTCCCCCATCCTTTCCTCCCCCCAAAAAAATAATAAGCGCCACGGCGCTTAACGAGTAAATACGGTATATTGCAGTACACTGATGCTATTATAAGGATTGTGTATCATGATATATATTAAATGGTTTACATACACATCTTTTTCATTCTTGATCTCAACTTGAATTCCAATGGCAATCAGGGACAACACAAGAGGAAGACCTGAAGATATAAAGACAGTAAGTCCATCTCATAAACCAGCTGACCGGCCGACCGATCAATCGTACAGTAGACAGACAGACAGACAGAGTTAAAGGAGCTTAAAAGCTGTAAAAGAGCACATTTAATTACTGGTCGCTTAGAAAGGTTCGGCCACCTTTATTTATCGACCACTCGATAGATTGTAAGCTATGCTGGTCGATGTACTTTCATATACTAACCCCAGCCAAAGACCACGTAGACAACCTCGATATTGAAACCCGCGGCAAAGACTTCCTTAATCTTTCCATGGATTCGCAGACCGTGAAGCATGAGCCACAAGAATTGAGCAAAAACAGAGAACAGAAGAAGGAACGTGAGGAAGCCACACAAGGTCTAGATTAAAGAAAAATTGAAAATGATATAATTTTGGTATCTTACTCGCGTCTAAAAATTAAAGCGCGTGGAGAAACCTGCATGTCCTTTAACAATGGCACCAGGTCACTATTGTATGGAATGGAAAGCGTGCTGAAATCACTAAAGTCAAGATACTTAACATGATTGTCCCGATAACATGACATGGTCATCAAATTAAAAACTCTAGGGGTAAAAAAAGTGGACCTCATATAAAAAGAGTTGGGATGAGTGTGGGTGGTTGAAAGAAAAGGGGGCGATGGGGTGAAGGAATCTTAACGTCATGGAATACTCCTCTCTGAATTTGTAAAAGTAATTTTGAAAGTTGTTTCCGTATAACAAAAGTACTTTTGCATTTATCAGGATCTATAAATGTTTATCAAGAAGGACAAGCTTCCTCGATTCAACCACTAGGGAGATTAGCTATCGACTTCTACACGATGGCGTACCTTTTCAGCTTCCACATTCGCACCGATGAGGAAGGCTATCATCATGACAATGATAGCCACGCAAATGTTCATTCGCATCACCTCTCCTCCATGGATGTTCCTATAGGATCAGGAAAACATATCGTAAACTACGTAAAAATGAAAGACTGAGTGACTCACTAATAACTAACCAACTGACCAAGAGACTCACTGATGACCAAACGACCAAGTGACTCAATGAAGGACAACCGACCAAGTGAATCACTGATGGACAACCGACCAAGTGACTCACTGATGGACAACCGACCAAGTGAATCCCTAATGGAAAACCGACCAAGTGACTTACAGATGGACAACCGAACAAGGGAATCACTGATGGACAACCGAGCAAGGAAATCACTGATGGACAACCGAGCAAGTGACTCACTGATGGACATACGACCAAGTGAATCCCTGATGGACAACCGACCAAGTGAATCCCTGATGGACAACCGACCAAGTGAATCACTGATGGACAACCGACCAAGTGAATCACTGATGGACAACCGACCAAGTGAATAATGATGACTAAATGACCGAGTGATTCACTGATGGACAACCGACCAAGTGAATAATGATGACCAAATGGCCGAGTGATTCACTGATGGACAACCGACCAAGTGACACACTGATGGACAACCGACCAAGTGGCTCACTGATGGACAACCGACCGAGTGACTGGCTTACGGTCCGACCGACCGCTCAATTATAGAACTAACTGACCGTAAAAATATCTCCTAATTTCTTTTCGGTGGCCCTTTCCAAAAGTCCTCTAGAAGTCCATGGACTTCTGCCCTTTTACAAAATATAGGAATTCTGGAATGAAGCTTTGAGGACGTATTTGCCTATATCGTGTACTTACACCTTCCAGACGATGTGAAAGATGGCCAGTAATATCAAGAAGAATGAAATACCAATTCCACTGTATGTGTTGGCCAACAGTGTTAGTTTCTTGTATACAACCTGTTCAAGACAAAAGGTGGATATCAAGGTAAAAAAGAATATGTCAAAACTTATCCATCAATATGTAATATCCATAAAAGGCTAGTATTTTTGCCTCTTTCCTGTTGCGTTAGGCCCAAATGGTGTATATGATGATGATGGTGGTGGTGATGGTTGTGATAAATGATGATGATACTGATGATGATATTGATGATGATACATGATGATGATACTTATGATGATACATGATGATGATACGTGATGATGATACATGATGATGATACATGATGATGAAACATGATGATGATACATGATGATGATGCATGATGATGATACATGACGGTGATGATACATGATGATGATGGTACATGATGATGATACATGATGATGATACATGATGATGATACATGATGATGATACATGATGATGATACATGACGGTGATGGTACATGATGATGATGCATGATGATGATACATGATGATACATGATTGTGATACATGATGATGATACATGATGATGATACATGATGATACATGATGATGATACATGATGATACATGATGATGATACGGGATGATGATACATGATGATGATACATGGTGATGATGATACATGATGATACATGATTGTGATACATGATGATGATACATGATGATGATACATGATGATACATGATGATGATACATGATGATACATGATGATGATACGTGATGATGATACGTGATGATGATACATGATGATGATACATGGTGATGATACATGATGATGATACATGATGATGATACGTGATGATGATACGTGATGATCATACATGATGATGATACATGATGATGATACGTGATGATGATACATGATGATGATAATACAAAATGATGCATTCCGTTGAGAATTTATTTCACGGAAATAAACCAAAAGTGAAAAAATCCAGACGGTTTGAAGCGTGTTGGACGCGTAATTTTGGGAATAAAGTTAGAGATAAAAAGTTACCTTTTCAGACGCCAGAACAGCAAATATTCCAGTGTGATCACACTTACAAGTGGTGTGGGTTACATTTGTGCTGTATACGGAACACCCTTTTCTTGTCCAGGCTTGTTTGGGTAGTTTGCTATGGAAATATAGACGTATGTACAACTTTTAGAGTTAGGCATGTCGCACTTTGGGGAACTGCAAGCAAAACCCGCAGAAGTTTGATATGATTATTTCTATTATGTTCAAATTAAAAAAGAAAAAGAAAAAAGAAAAAACCAACAAAAAAACAAACCAACAAAAAAAAAGCTAGAGTAAGTATAATGTTTAGGTCACCCATCCAGTTACTAAACCTCCTAAACCGAGCCTGACTGAGTATCTTTGAAGCCCAAGTTTTTTCCCACTCGGCCACGGTTCCAGGTTAATCAGCATAACAAAAGAGGTGAAAACAATGCATCGGATAGACTAGACTTTTTAACATCAAAATATCAACCGATTCCGTGCGTGGCAGAGATGCAAGGGATTAGCCGATATGGTCTGGGGGCCGGCTGGTCTCTCTCCCTGATGCTTCGGCTAGAACATTTTCTTGCGTAATTCGTACACCCAAGGGCAGAAGGATTTAATCGCCGTCAGGTCCGAAGTCCATACGCCGCCTCAGCTCTGCGGATGTCTCGGGGGTATGGCAAAGTGGGATCGTTTTTTTGCCAGAATTGCTGTCACTAGACGCGGTTCGAATCCCAAACAGTTAGGTTTTTTTCTTTTCTTTTTTTCCCCCAACCATCCCATCATTTCCATCCTAACAGTTCCATCCTACAATTTCCAACAATTTCTTGCACATCGACTGCATTTGGTATTTACCTTAAACTTTGGTTCCACGTCACACAGAATTTGTCCTTGGTATAAAAGCCAGGGAAAAGGTCTTTGTGCTAAGAAAAAGACAAGAGAAGAGGAAAAACCTACTTTAGTAAAAGAAAATATTTCGTCCAATACTCGAAAAGTTATGAATTTGTAAATGATATTACATTACAAAAACAACATTGTTTGATCCAAAACTCGAATCCGTCAACTCGCATTGGAAGTCAGTCAGTTGCAGGCAACTTATAGGTCCCAAGGGGGAGAGGGTGCAGTTTAGAGCAGTAAAAAGCTTACTCCCATTGGGAGGGGGGCCCGGGGAGAAGGAGGAGAACGGGTAAGGCCCTACCCCACTGGATTGGAAAATCATACCATAATGTGCTTGAAGGTGGCGTTTATTGTAGACGATTCTGTCAGTGGTAGATTTCGACTCATCTTTACGCCAATCACGCAGCTGATGAGGTAGGCAGGATTCTCGAAATAACAGTCACCATCGGAGCTACAAGAAGAAACCGTGATCATTAAAGCTCTTTTTTTTATTTCAGACCACATGCCATTCCCTAGAGTATCGTTTCTTTGTTTGAAGGTTGCGCATGAAAAGACACTCGAATATGGATAAAACTCAAACAAAGAATCCACATGGTCTAAAATGGGAAGGCATTTAGCCCAAGGTAATGAGGACTATTACTGCGAAAGTAGCGGAGGAAGGAAGGAAGTCATGGAGGTAGGAAGCATGGAAGCAAGGAAGAAAGCAAGGAAGGAAGGAAGGAAGCAAGGGAGCAGGGAAGCAAGGAAGGAAGCAAGGAAGGAAGCAAGGAAGGAAGGAAGGAAAGAAGGAAGCAAGGAAGGAAGGAAGCAATGAAGCAAGGAAGCAAGCAAGCAAGCAAGCAAGCAAGCAAGCAAGCAAGCAAGCAAGCAAGCAAGCAAGCAAGCAAGCAAGCAAGCAAGCAAGCAAGCAAGCAAGCAAGCAAGCAAGCAAGCAAGGAGGAAAGGAATGAAGGAAGGAAGGAAGGAAGGAAGGAAGGAAGGAAGCAAGGGAAAAAGGGAATTGCGTCCCACAATCTTATGAAACACATGTCTTGAAAGGAACAAAGGATGGAAGGAAGGAAGGGAGGAAGGGAGGGAGGAAGGGAGGGAGGGAGGGAGGGAGGGAGGAAGGGAGAGAGGGAGGGAGGAAGGAAAGGACGAAGGAACGGAGGGAGGGAGGGAGGGAGGGAGGAATAGAAGGAACAAGGAAGCAAAATAATCAAGAGTGGAGTAATGGTAGTGTCTCCTAATCACATCCAGGTGTTCATCACTAGTCTTCTTTTGGACTCGGAAAGACATGCAAAATCCAATTTTTGAATCAGCACTAAATATTCTTTATGTACCTTTTATCAAGACAAGTCGTGGCTTTTCCCAAAGGAATGAATGAATTGTTGTATGTTGGACAGAATATCAAGTTGGTGACTGTCACATTTTGTTCTTCGTATTCAATTGGCTTTGGTGCTAAAAGATAATCGCAGCAGTTTGTTAGAGTATATACCATGAAAATCAGTGCAAAGTTTCGTAGGTCTATGGTCTATGGAGGTCTATTGAACTTACTAATTTGTGCAATTTCTTACGATGTTTTTCACGGATATATGGTATACACTCTAATAGGGCTGTTTTACTTGCAGCCTCTTCATGAGCACCAACACCATACTCAAACTCAGTTGCTGTTGTTGCAGCCTACACACACACCTTGAGCAGCACGTCTGGCACAGTTTTTGCATGACTGTGAAAAAGTAGGTGCTGCATGCGTGCCTTGCCGCGACCGTGATGTTTTCTAAAATTCTGATTAGGGATTTTTTTCTCGCGCAATGTGTTTTGGTCGGCAATGCCGTAACATTGGCGCTACCGTGTCCGCGTCGTATTTAAGGCATTTGATTGGATGGAGAGTAAATTCTCGTGCGATGTAATTGGGCTGGCGTATCCTATCCGTCTTTGTGCCGCGAGCTTTTCACAGTCATATGAAAACTGTTCTAATGATTCAAGGGTTGTGCAGAAGTAGTTTCAGTAGGTTGGATTCCTGGACTAAGCGTCACCAAATTGAGATAAGAATTAGTAAGGTCAGTCCTTCATTGCAGGATTTTTCAATCTGATTGGCTGATCTGGTTCAATCTGCTTCTGGTTCTGGAAAGCAACTTTGAAAAAATATCGCTTCCATGTGTATCGACAGGATGACTTTTGAATTCTTCACTAACAATAAAACGTGCTATTCTTGGGATGCAATCGAAATCCCTTAATAGATATATATATAACAATGAAATAGCCGCCATCATGGTTGATTTAACGGAGAAGCTAGTGAAGATTGCTTTGTTATCGTCAACCAACATGGCGCCTATGACGTATCATGCTCCCCAAGAATTCGTTGTACATGTAATAAACACTTACGCTTCCAAGGCTGTACCATGTTAGTCCAAGTAGCTTTAAACCCTTTATCATTGACGGTTTTGTCAGACCTGAATTTTATCATCATAATCGTATCACTAGACTTTAGTGTCCTGTTAGAACCTTTCGTTCCACACGTATTTGGCATCAACTCTGGCGCACTGGTGTCGTTACCATCAAACACTTGGACATAATCGTAGAAGCATTTTTTATCCGACTCCAAGTTAAACTCGTCGAATTTGAGAACAACGCTGTGATTGAAGGGAGCTTTAAGAATCCAGACGCATTCTGTATCAAATGGATAATTCCTGCTTGACCAATAGGGTGAAGATATTGTACCACCTGTGTTCTCGAATGTTCCACTACAATCTACAATCCAATGTTGCTGTTTAGTTTATATATTTATAACAGTTAGCTAAGGCTCAGGTCAAACGTCAAACTTCACATGAGCCGAACCTAATTGCACCAAACAAAACCGCCTTGTTATCCATTGATTCGATTAGGTTCGGCTCATGTGAAGTTCGACGTTTGACCTGAACCTAACTTGCTTAGTATAGCCCCCATCGGTTAATTCAGTTAGCTCGCTTCTTAATATATTGTTAAAACAATTTTTTTAAAGGTGTCAAATAAAAATTTCAATGTCAACAACTTTCGTCAGTTACTTTGGGCGCTGTGTTAACTATAAGCACAGCCACTGAAGATGGTCATCAACAGCGTCTTCAGTGAGTCATTTATGCTTCTACCAAACGAGATAACCGGCCTGCGGTCAGTTTGAAAAATGGAAAAAGACAAATAAAAGGTGGATGAGTGAGTACCTATTATGGTAATGGGAAAATAAATTCCACATGCATGAAAATGGCTAGCATTATTTCATTATACGTACTGCATTTCTTGTATTCTACACTTGGTCCTTCGCATTTTTTGCCTCCATTTTTAGGGCTCGGATCAGTACAGTTTCTGTCACGTCGAACTCGGAAATTGACACCACATTTGATGAAACTGCTGGATGAGTCAGGCCATGTAGACCATGCAGTCCATTCAGACCAAGCCCCATTAACTAGGAAGATTATTTCAATGGATTAGGGAAAGGAAGGATGGGTGCAAGGAAGCAAGGGAGGGAGGGAGGGAGGGAGGGAGGGAGGGAGGGAGGAAGGAAGGAAGGAAGGAAGAGAGGAAGGGAAGGAAGAGAGGAAGAAAGGAAGAGAGGAAGAGAGGAAGAGAGGAAGGAAGTGACAGATAAAACAAACAAACAAACGAACGAATTACTTGCAAAGAAATTTCAGAAACATTAACTTACCAACGGTAACTTTCTGTACAATCGAGAATGAAGGATTAATGATATAGTAAGAGATATAGAGAATAGGTCACTGCGTTTTTTGCTTTTATTACAGCGGTTATAATAAGGTAGCAGTTGGACCAAAATTTCTCATACTCATGAATATGTAATGAGGAGAAAACAAAGGAAATCACTACTGTTACGGTGGTTTGGAAATGTGTTCTTAATTTGCATTGATTTTCGTAAACTTTTTCTTTGATTTTCTCCAAAAAACATTCATGAGTTTGAGAAGTAATTTCAAACACTTGAGAGAGTTCTTCCTCCGATTTCCAAACACCTCAAAGTCAGTTAAAAAAACTCGGCTGCGCCTCGTTTTTTAACTCATTTTTCGGCGTTTGGAAATCGGAGGAAGAACTCTCTCAAGTGTTTCAAACATTACGTAAAGCCCGGGTTTTCGTTTGCTTGTTTTCTCGTTGTTGTGACTATTGCTGCTGTTTCATCATTAAAGCATAACATTTATTTCTTATTCCACCAACAAGACCTCTTGCAGCGAGCTTCCTTTGATGGTCGTGTCAATTTCAGGTAAGGGATGCTCCTAGTTCAGTTAAGTGATACTCCTAAATCAGGTGAAGGGATACTCCTAAATCAGGTGAATGGATACTCCTAAATCAGGTGAAGAGATACTCCTAAATCAGGTGAATGGATACTCCTCAATCAGGTTAAATGATACTCCTCAATCAGGTAAAGGGATACTCCTAATATCAGGTGAAGGGATACTCCTAAATCAGGTGAAGAGATACTCAGTTCTACTCTTCTGAAGCGTGTGAAATTCACAATACTCAAAAGGACTTCAAAGTAATCTTGTTTTCTCTTAGGTATTACATCGGCAGAAGGCGTCCCCCTGAAGCATGTGAAGTAGTGAGTAGTAGCGAGTTCTACAAAGATCACAACATTTCAAAAAACGCCAATAGTGAAGCTTATTTTAGAAATTACATCGACAGAAGTCGTTCCTCTGAAGCGTGTGAAGATCACAACACTCAAATGACACCAAAAAGCTTATTTTCTCGTACATACTACATCGAAGAAGGCGTCCTTCTGAAGCGTGTGAATTTCACAACACGCAAAAAGACACCAAGGTAAGCGTATTTTCTCGTACATACTACATCGCAGACGGCGTCCTTCTGAAGCGTGTGAAGATCACAACACCCAAAAGGACACCAAAGTAAGCTTATTTTCTCGTACATACTACATCGCAGAAGGCATCCTTCTGAAGTGTGTGAATTTCACAACAACCAAAAGGACACCAAAGTAAGCTTATTTTCTCGTATACATACAACATCGAAGAAGGCGTCCTTCTGAAGCGTGTGAATTTCACAACACTCAAAAGGACACCAAAGCAAGCTTATTTTCTCGTACATACTACATCGAAGAAGGCGTCATTCTGAAGCGTGAGAAGATCACAACACTCAAAAGGACACCAAAGTAAGCTTATTTTCTCGTATACATACAACATCGAAGAAGGCGTCCTTCTGAAGCGTGTGAATTTCACAACACTCAAAAGGACACCAAAGCAAGCTTATTTTCTCGTACATACTACATCGAAGAAGGCGTAGTCCTTCTGAAGCGTGACAAGATCACAACACTCAAAAGGACACCAAAGTAAGCTTATTTTCTCGTACATACTACATCGAAGAAGGCGTCCTCCTGAAGCGTGTGAAGTACACAACACTCAAAAGTACACCAAAGTAATCTTATTTTCTCGTACATACTACATCGCAGAAGGCATCCTTCTGAAGTGTGTGAATTTCACGACAACCAAAAGGACACCAAAGTAAGCTTATTTTCTCGTATACATACTACATCGAAGAAGGCGTCCGTGTGAATTTCACAACACTCAAAAGGACACCAAAGGAAGCTTGGTTTCTCCGTTAGATATTACATAGGTAGAATGCGTCCCACTGATGCGTGTGAAGGATTGAGTAGTAGCGAGTTTTACAAATCACTTCATTAAAAAAAGTACCACAAAGGAATCTGATTTTAGAAACTACATCAACAGCTAAAAAGCCGTCCTTCTGAAGCGTGTGAACATCACAACACTCAAAAGGACACCAAAGTAAGCTTATTTTCTCGTAAATACTACATCGAAGAAGGCGTCCTTCTGAAGCGTGTGTATTTCACAACACTCAAAAGGACACCAAAGTAAGCTTATTTTCTCGTAAATACTACATCGAAGAAGGCGTCCTTCTGAAGCGTGTGAATTTCACAACACTCAAAAGGACACCAAAGTAAGCTTATTTTCTCGTACATACTATATCGCAGAAGGCGTCCTTCTGAAGCGTGAGAAGATCACAACACTCAAAAGGACACCAAAGTAAGCTTATTTTCTCGTAAATACTACATCGAAGAAGGCGTCCTTCTGAAGCGTGTGAATTTCACAACACTCAAAAGGACACCAAAGTAAGCTTATTTTCTCGTACATACTATATCGCAGAAGGCGTCCTTCTGAAGCGTGAGAAGATCACAACAACCAAAAGGACACCAAAGTAAGCTTATTTTCTCGTACATACTACATCGAAGAAGGCGTCCTTCTGAAGCGTGTGAATTTCACAACACTCAAAAGGACACCAAAGTAAGCTTATTTTCTCGTACATACTACATCGCAGAAGGCGTAGTCCTTCTGAAGCGCGACAAGATCACAACACTCAAAAGGACACCAAAGTAAGCTTATTTTCTCGTACATACTACATCGAAGAAGGCGTCCTTCTGAAGCGTGTGAATTTCACGTACAACACTCAAAAGGACACCAAAGTAAGCTTATTTTCTCGTACATACTACATCGAAGAAGGGGTCCTTCTGAAGCGTGTGAAGATCACAACACTCAAAAGAACACCAAAGTAAGCTTATTTTCTCGTAAATACTACATCGAAGAAGGCGTCCTTCTGAAGCGTGTGTATTTCACAACACTCATGTATATGGCTTATTACCTCCGTTCTCGGTAATTACCTCTTACTTATTTTCACGTACATACTACATCGAAAAAGGCGTCACACCAAAGTAAGCTTATTTTCTCGTAAATACTACATCGAAGAAGGCGTCCTTCTGAAGCGTGTGAATTTCACAACACTCAAAAGGACACCAAAGCAAGCTTATTTTCTCGTACATACTACATCGCAGAAGGCGTAGTCCTTCTGAAGCGTGACAAGATCACAACATTCAAAAGGACACCAAAGTAAGCTTATTTTCTCGTACATACTACATCGAAGAAGGCGTAGTCCTTCTGAAGCGTGTGAATTTCACAACACTCAAAAGGACACCAAAGTAAGCTTATTTTCTCGTACATACTACATCGAAGAAGGGGTCCTTCTGAAGCGTGTGAAGATCACAACACTCGAAAGGACACCAAAGTAAACTTATTTTCACGTACATACTACATTGAAGAAGGCGTCCTTCTGAAGCGTGTGAATTTCACAACACTCAAAAGGACACCAAAGTAAGCTTATTTTCTCGTACATACTACATCGAAGAAGGGGTCCTTCTGAAGCGTGTGAAGATCACAACACTCAAAAGGACACCAAAGTAAGCTTATTTTCTCGTACATACTACATCGAAGAAGGGGTCCTTCTGAAGCGTGTGAAGATCACAACACTCAAAAGGACACCAAAGTAAGCTTATTTCTCGATTGACACGGTTTTCTTTGTTATTCACAAGGCTTTATTTGTGATGTAACCCTCATTATAAATACGAGGTCAATATATAGCTAGTTATTAACCCGGTTAATAACTAAATATAGACCTCGCATTTATAATGAGCAACATTTGATAGAAAACCTTTTCAATTGAGAAATAAAATACTTAATTACCGAGAACGTCGGCAATAAGCCTATATATCCCTCGGGCCTGCGGCCCTCGGGATGTATATGGCTTATTACCTCCGTTCTCGGTAATTAACTCTTACTTATTTTCACGTACATACTACATCGAAGAAGGCGTCCCTCTGAAGCGTGTGAATATCACAACACTCAAAAAGACACCAAAGTAAGCTTATTTTCTCGTACATACTACATCGCAGAAGCCGTAGTCCTTCTGAAGCGTGTGAAGATCACAACACCCAAAAGGACACCAAAGTAAGCTTATTTTCTCGTACATACTACATCGCAGAAGGCGTCCTCCTGAAGCGTGTGAAATTTAACAACAACCAAAAGGACACCAAAGTAAGCTTGTTTTCTCGTACATACTACATCGCAGAAGGCGTCCTTCTGAAGCGTGTGAATTTCACATCACTCAAAAGGACACCAAAGAAAGCTTCTATAGAAATACTCCTAAATCAGGTGAAGGGATACTCCTAAATTAAGTGAAGGGATACTCCTAAATCAGGTGAAGGGATACTCCTAAATCAGGTGAAGGGATACTCCTCAATCAGCTGAAGGGATACTCCTAAATCAGGTGAAGGGATACCCCTTAAATCAGATGAAGGGATACTCCTTAAATCAGATGAAGGGATACTCCTTAAATCAGATGAAGGGATACTCCATAAATCAGGTTAAGGGATACTCCTAAATCAGATGAAGGGATACTCCTTAAATCAGATGAAGAGATACTCCTTAAATCAGATGAAGGGATACTCCTTAAATCAGGTGAAGGGATACTCCTAAATCAAGTGAAGGGATACTCCTAAATCAGGTGAAGGGATACTCCTAAATCAGGTGAAGGGATACTCCTCAATCAGGTGAAGGGATACTCCTAAATCAGGTGAAGGGATACTCCTAAATCAGGTAAAGGGATACTCCTCAATCAGGTGAAGGGATACTCCTAAATTGGGTGAAGGGATACTCCTAAATCAAGTGAAGGGATACTCCTAAATCAGGTGAAGGGATACTCCTAAATCAAGTGAAGGGATACTCCTAAATCAGGTGAAGGGATACTCCTAAATCAGGTGAAGGGATACTCCTCAATCAGGTGAAGGGATACTTCTAATTGGGTGAAGGGATACTCCTAAATCAGGTGAAGGGATACTCCTTAAATCAGGTGAAGAAATACTCATAATTCCTATTTAAGATATTGCTAACAGCATTAGTTTGGTTGAGCCGCATATTTAAGATACATTTTCAATAACAAATTCTTCCTTTCAATTTCAATTTTGTAATAATCCTATTCTCATTTCCAGTAATTCTTATTTCCAATTTCTTTAACATTTCATAGATGGGGTTACCTACCCAAACAAGGAGACTGCGAACAACTGCTATTCTGCTGTTCAGCGGCCTCTCTTCTGGCTCGTATGTATCGATACATGTGAACGTATTCAACAGGGTCTTCTTTAGAATGGTGATCCCACTTTAACTCGACGCTGTAGTCAAGATCACGACGTTTTCTTGAGACTGGAGCTAGAGGGAATTCAATAAGAATAATTTGGTTTCTTTATTGATAATTAGTTTCACGTGTGTCAAGTAAATTGTAGGTTTAGTTAAGACGTAGCGGATTCCATCCACATCCTCTAGACGGGTGTAGTAAGAACGTTCTCGCAAAAAAATAATCATACATATATGAAAGAAAATAAAAAAATAATAGTACCTTGTTTGACGATCATAGGGCATTGTAGAGGCAACGAAATTAAGTTTGCTGCTGGACCTGTACTGTGTGGATCCATGTGTTCTGGAAAGCGATTCACCCTTTGTGAAACGCAGTCAATCGTCTTCGTCCGCAGAACTGTAATAGATAAAAGGTAAAAAGTGCTAATCATAAACACCTTGGGGGGGGGGGGGGGGGGGGGTGGGATGGTTTAGCTAAGAACAATCCTTTCAGGAACAATCAATTTTAAGCAATGCACGACATTATGAAATTCGTGATAAGTTTGCAATATTGGCCTACCCACTAGCGTAAGGAGAGGGTAACGGTGTGCACGTCCCCACCCCCTCTCACCAAAATTGAATTAATTCATGCGGGATTCCTGGGGATTTGGCGGGAAAATGGTACATTGCCCCCTCATGAGCCTGCCTGAACTTACAAACTTACCAGTGGAGGTGGTGTTAACAGTGTAGATAGGTTTAGCATTTAACTGAGAGTCAAACTCCTTTCCAAACCTTTGGGAATCCTCGAGCAGCGAACCAAGTTTTGGTAAAAAACTGCTATCAGCACTCTCCGATGTCAAAGGCTTTACCTCTGACGCAATTTCCAGCTAAAACAGAGGGGAATAAAGATAATAAGTTAGAGAGTTAGAACATAATAATATTCACAACCCCAAAATGTCCCATACCTTTTGCATATATTGCTTTAGCTTAGTGTCAAATTCTTCTACCATTTTTTTCTGCTCTGGACTCAGGGTTTCAAGGTACGCTGATAATTGTTGAAGTACCGAAGAAGCAGTAGAGCTCGGACTTTCAGAAGCAGGCTGTCCCGCCGCGTTCGATTGCCCTGACTGTCCCCCAGGTGATGGTGTTTGCTGAAGTACCACAGAAGGAGTAGAACTCGGACTTACGGAAGCTGACTGTCCGGCAGTGTTCGATTGCCCTGACTGTCCTCCTTGTCCTCCTTGTCCTCCTTGTCCCTGACCCTGTCCTTGACCTGGCTGTCCTCCAGGCAATGCTGTCGGTTGAGGTGACACGTAGGTTTGATTCACTGCAATAGTGCTTGACATATTTCCTGTTGCTTGGGCAGTAGAGTTGGCCTGGGCAATGGACGAGGTACTCTGCATGCTGCCATTCACGGCACTTGGACTTGGAGTTATTACGACTGTACACACAAACAAATATACTTAAATGTTATAACAAAAATGGAAACTAAAGCAACGAAGGGAAAAAGAAATTTTAAGTGCAATACCTCTACTAGCCATGCAGTGTGTGATAAAGACTAGGTCTGTTTAGTCGAAATATATATCGTACTTAGAAAATACCTTATTCCCTACGATATTTTGGTTTTTCTTTTTGTTTCATTTATTTAACCAAAGATCAACACTGTTCCAACGCACACAAGGTTCTCGAATTCCAATGCAAATCCGAGCACGTGCGCTTTAACTGGTTTAAAAAACAACCAAGCTTTTGTGTTTTTAATGTTTGATGTAGGGTTTGAATTTCAATGCAAAACCTGTCCCGGGTTTTGAATTAAGCCCCGCTCTCCCCTGTTAGTACTGTATCAATGCTCAATTCCAAACCCTGGACATGTTTTACTTCGAAATTCAAACCCTACATCAAAGTGCGCAGCGCACTGATTCTAAAAATAGCTTAAAGATTCAGACAAACATTGCATTTTGTTTAACTTCTACGAGGATTACACGAACCGATTTTATTATTTTTACTTAAAGTTTTAATAATAACCCATGTAAACTAAGATCAACTGCGATCGGCTGGAAAATTATCTGCTGAAAGTAAACTTGTAAGTTTGTCTGTCCGAATTTCGCCTTTGTCTTCGTTTTTATGACGTCACGGTTGCGCTGCGCTATTGGCTTGGTTGGTTTTTATGATGGTATAAATGTTCTGGGAAAGCGAACTGAGTTTCTACTTTCTGCATAAATGAGAATAAGAAAAGCACAAAATAAAGTCAAATTTACTAATGTCATGGAAACAGAAACTGAGAGTTCCAATAGATCTTATCCGTGGTGTGACATGTTTTCCCGATTGAACGTGACAAACCTCTAGGGGTATGAACAGCTATTGTTTTGAAACTCGTCAGGATATCATAGTTACTCCTTTCGTGTCCTTTGGGATACTTACGAATTTTTCAAAGAGTAAAAACAAAAGAAAATGAATCCCCTGGAGGTTCGTCACGCTGAATTGGGAAAACATTGTCACGCCACGAATAAGGTCTATGTCCTTCGAAAATGAGGATGAGATTTTCTTATATTTCCTCTGGAAAACGAAATGTAATAAAGACTAATTCATTTTCCAAAAATTAAAATGTATGTAATAAGCTTGTGCTAAAAATAGCTTTGCAAACTACTGAAAAATTGAATTTCAGACCAGGAAATAAGCGCTTAAAAATAAGACATATTTTCCCATAGCAATTTTAAGTATTTGTTCATTTTTAAAGACACTCCTAAAAGTCTTAGTTGTATTCACAAGAAGGTATTTTCTGTTAAGCCCCGTTTACACTGGCGATTTTTGCGGCGATTTTGCTGCGATTTTTGTAGCAATTTTCGAAAATATAAAATCTATTGTCTCATCCTTCAAAAGAGACATTCGTCTAGGAAAATCTTGGTATCCTGAAAAAAACTTTACAAGTAAATTCTTAACCCTTATTTATTATGGACAAAATCGCAAAAAAATCGCAGCAAAAATCGCCGCAAAAATCACTAGTGTAAACGGGGCTTAAAGTACACTAAACAAAACATCGCACGATCTTCTCGTACAAAATTAAAATTGAAATTAAGGCTCGTGCAATTACAAGAACTTTCAAAAAATTACTCGTGTCTATTAATTTCCAAATTGTACTCGAGATCGTGCGATTTCCTAAACGAATAGGCAGACGTATATGGAACAATTATTAAAAATTCACAATTTCTAAAAGTAAATAATATAAAAAATCAACAAAGACATATATGCGTACACAGCTGCTTGCGTATAGGTCACTGATTGTCGGCGCCGGCTAAAGAAATTGTATGAGAAGTGTTTTAAGTGAGGCCATAACTTTACTCAGTTCACAACGGTTTGAGTAACATTCTACGAAATCTAAAAGATATTAAGGGTAACAATTGGTGTACATCACAAGTAGCAACTCTTTAGATTCAAGGTAATGGTCGATTCTAGCTAGACCTTTCTATCAAGAAACGTACATTGAATCAAGACTGGAGCATAAATAAGAGAAAATCCTGATTTTTTTTTAGCCGGCATTGAAAGTTGAGAATTTTATCAGTTTTTTTTTTGGATAAACGTTTGTTTATGCAATAGTTATTCTAGGATTTTCATTATCGTTGCTTTGAATCAATAAATTTGAACTGTCAGTCTGTATCCAGGAGTTTGATCTCCTAATCACATGCACTTATATTGCAAAATGCGACTTATTTCATAGCTAGTTTATGTTTGAAGTGTTTTGACGAAAGGCGAAGCATTTTTTTAAGCAAACTAAAATTTATTCTTCGGTTTCGACACCGGATTTAAAAAACACTGAAAGAAGTAAGAAAAGAGAAAAAGGTAATGAAATAAAAGAATTCTGAAATATTTCTGACAAATTTGAAGTAAGTTTCGAAAATTTCCAAAACACTTTCCTTGTTATATGATAATTTAAAATTGAGTTAACCCCGTTTTCATTTGTATCAGTTGCTTTAATAGCTGTAAAAAGTACTGATATCAGACAAAAGCGTAAAAATGGTTGAAAGCTAGTTATGACAATCAAATCTCCAGGAAGGAATGTCCTAAGGGCTAGGCTAGAGGAAATGGAAAACTTCAAAGGCAATAGCTAACTTCTGAGATATGCTTGGCTTGTCACGCACGAAGGTTTGAATGCGAATAAATTTAATTTTTTAAAGCATGTAGCCTCGTAGTGAAACTATTGTGCATGACAAGCGAAGCATATCTCGGAAATTTCTACTATAAACATTTTGAAAATTTCTATTTATGCATCCTATAAAAGATATATTTTCTTTGCTTTACCACTCGGATAAATTATCATATATATTAGTAATCATAAATCATTTTTAAAGTCAAGAAAATTCGAATTCTTGAGTAATTGTTTTCTGGAACAAAGTGACATCATACACTTTTTCACAATTAATTGCCTATCGAGCAAAACCGATATTTTTCGGATGAAATAAGAGAAGTGGAAACTAACTGTAAATAGAAATTTTTCCTATTCTTTGAAATTACAGTTTTCGTGAAGGCTTATCAGCCCATCCAAACTCTCTCTAAAAAAGGCCGTTTCAAAAGCTAAATAAGCATCAAGAAGATGTAGAAGATAGTAGGAATGATATGACGAAAAAATACCAAATAATCTTTAAAAACTATAATTAATAATTTCTAGTCTGCAATCATATTTTTCTTTAAACAGCTTTTCATTTTCGCTCCTTTTCGATCGAAAATTTATTATAAATATTGAACACACAGTTGCTGGATTTTCTCCATTTTTGAAATATTTTTATTGGTGTATAGCTTAGCATTGAAATGAATAAAATAAACAAGAACAAACCGAAAAGCCAAAGCGAAGACTTTTAATTTGCATTAATTTGCCGAAAACTTTTTGGATCGGAAAGGTATGAATTTTAAAATATGATAAACAAGGAAAATTTTGGACTATTATACAGATACTACTATTATTACCGTGAAAGGAAAAGAATAAATACTACGACAATATTTTTTACTAAAAACAATGTATTTTAAAAATATCGAGCTTGAAGCGTTTGGCAAAGTCAAGTCAAAGGCCCTAGAACATGGATAAATATATAACACCTGTCCCAAAAACACACGATAAAAATAAACCAAAAAAAAAGTTTGAAGACATAAAATTATAAAACTTTACTCCTTCGAGTAAAACTTCGCTTAGAAACTAGTACAGACAACGATTTTGAAATCGAAACTTTAATCATAAAAATTCTGCTCAGAAAATTGATATTTTTAAGCATATTTAAAATGTAAATTCAAAAATTTCCTAGTAGTGTTTTTCTTTAACCGACACTGGATAGTTCGATTTCCTTGACCTACGATAAATTGTTTTTGCAAGTTTTGCAAAGCTTTTCAGCCTTATGTACTGTAGGACTTCCAGGTTAATAGTATAATTCAAAAGGAAGCCAGTTTTCTTTCTTAGTAAGCATTTTATAGGGTTTCGTTACCTGAATTAGAAGAATTGGCTGATATAGCAGCGGACAGGAAACAGAATACTGAAATCTAAAACGAAATAACAATACCGAAAATAAATACAAGATTATAGAGCAAGACGCAGAGAAAAAGAGCGACAGAAAACATGGAATTTAGAATTGAAATTACCTTGAGGATAGCGGTGAAATAGAAATTTTCCATATTTTCTGTAACCTGTTGAGAAATGATCCTGCAAAGCTCTTGGGGTAAAAAGGTCTCTTGAATCCGAACACTTTGACGAAATATCGTCAAAATTTGAGAAAACTAAGGCATTAAATGACCTTGTATTTGTTCCCTATAATCAGCCAGCAACTACGCAAGGTGTTCTGAAAAATTCGTCATACCTCCAAAGTCATTATTTATTTATCAAAATAAATTTTCGAATTTCCTCTCTCAGTAAGACAGAATTAATTGTAGTCCGGGAGCGTTCACTTATGAGCTCTGAAATAACTCTCTAGCAAACTAGAGTATAGCTTCAAATGCAGACACTGTATTTATTTGGTAAGAGAGTGTTTTATACCATTTATTAAGTCCTAGAATAACGATATGTGGTAGCTAAGTAAAACTTGAAAGGCACTAACCATAACGATAAGATGTCCTATTACCATGGTAACAAGAGTATTGCTAACGTACACCTGTTTAAGTTAACTCTCGAATATTATTGGCTTAAATGTCACGTGGAAATACATATTTAGATAATGTAAATAAATAACAATAATTCCGAAAATTCCTTTAATAAACATTCTGGGAGATTTCGGACTTTTTTAAATCTTGGAATGAACATTAAAAAATTTATCTACATATCTGGAATATTTATTGGTTTTATCATGTATTTAAGTTTTAAATACTACTGGAGGAAGCCTTTGAAGTCATCATTAGTACTATTGTGGCTTCAACAAAGGCAACCCCCAACACAACGCGTTCATTCAAACCAAAAAACAAACTTCGGGATATTGAACTCATTGCTAGTTTGCGCCATAATTAAGTCACTTTTCGCCTTCAGAAGTCCATCCTTACAAAGTATTGTTCAGCAAGTAAATAGTCCGTGAGTCGCTTGTTACAAGTTTCAGCAAGCTTAATTTTCTCGAAAATCTTCAATACAAAACCCAGTGCCGTATAAACACAACAAACTTGAATAACTTTATTGAGATTCAAATTTAGAGAGACTACTCACTTACACTTACTCGATAAACAAGAAAAACACGTCACACAAACACAAAATGTAATACAACTTAAACTATTATATCAAAATACCTGAGAATAACCTAAGAATATACTTCTAATGATTGATCAAATAGTATTAAAAGGTGGATTAAAGATTTCGTTTTGGGAATCACGATTGTTTGAAGATTCGCGTATATCTGCCACGCAGATTTAACACAAAGAAAGTCTCACCGAAAAAAAATAAAATCACTGAAAAGAATATTAGGCTCTACTTAGAAGGAAAGGAAAAATTAAGCCATTTTTATCGGATTCACTTTTTCGCTGACTCTCGAAAAAAAACCAGACAAGATAGCAGAAGCTAAACAGCAATTTGAAATGAAAACCAGCTATAGGAGTAATTACGAAAGTTGATAATCTTGAGGAAAATAAATAACTTTAGCATAAACCAAAGAATAAACCAAGGTAATACATAAGAACTAGAGACTCATGACGTTGTACCTATTTCATAAATTTAGCCATTCGAAAACTGAACTTAAATCATGGAATTACTAAACCAAATGTTTGCAAACGAACCATTATAAAACGAGTTTGTCAGTTCCGATGAACAAAAATTAAAGAGTTTTCAAAGGAACTCCTGAAACGAAGACTTTTTAAGAGGCCTATATAAAGATCTACCGCCGTACGCCTGCGGATATTTGTATTGGCCCTTTGTAAACATCCTTCAAACAGCATTTATAGAGCCTCTCCCGACCCCAGTCCAATAGTTCAGTTCAGCGTCGATATAAATGGTTTGCGGAAGTTTTGGAACCAATATACAATTATAAAGACTATGAACAACTAAAATAATTATTTTATGCACGCAAGACAGGAAATGGAAAGAAAAAATTTTGAAATGGGATTTCTTTTCTTTCCTTTCCCTCTCTTTTCTTTTCTTTTCCTTTCCTTTCCTTTCCTTTCCTTTCCTTTCTTTTCCCTCTCTCTTTCTTTTTGCCTTCTCTTTCTCTCTGGCCGGCACGAAAGAAAAGGTTTCAGAAATCAACAAATCGATCAGATGATTCCTAAGGGTCTTCACCTTCCCCACTTATAACCATATTTTTCTTCCAGCAGCTGATTTCTATTTCGCTCTTTTCAGCAGGAATCAAATCATAAAGATCCAAATCCTCTCTCTTTTTCTTCTTCAGCAGTTTTCCCCCCCAGCTTTTAGTCAAATCCACTCTAAGATTCATCAGAGCTCCGTCACTGTATGGTGCCGCGTCTTGGATAACAAAGAGTTACATAATACTTCGAAATAAGTATCCATATTTTGCTAAACGCTTAGGCAGGATGCAAAGGGAAATTATTGCTGAACAATAATCAAATTCGCAAAGGGAAATTATTGCTGAACAATATTCAAATTCGCGTGGAAAATAGAGGCAGAAATTTATAACTTCCCTTCTGAAGGTTTTTGTGGCTCAAGCTTTGGACCCCTAAGCCTCGTTTGTATAATGTCACAATATTTTTACGAGATTTTGGAGAGGGAACATAAGTAAGAAGCATTGGCAACAAAACAGCGGGAAGAAATTGAAAATCTTATTAGTTATTTGAGCACACGGTTTCAAAAGGGTTTTTTGGCTGTGGACTTATAATAAACATTAGGAAGACATTGGCCCTGGCTTTCATTTCATATTCGACCAATTAAATCGAGGCAACCATTAAGCTGTCAACTGATCATGAAGCGTAGCAACAATGGGTATCCAAGCGATAGGATTGTTGTTAGTATTACAAGGTTAGATCGCGTGCAGTCAACTTAAAGCTAAACGCTCTTTCTAAAATCCTATTGTGAAGGGTATTTCAAGAGTCTTTATTATCAAGGACCATCAAATGAGAATCTAAAAGCCAAAGGATTTTTTGAAGGTTATTATTTGAGTGGACGCTGAGGTCTCATCGATCGCCTTTTCACAGCTAGTGTTAGTCGGGGCCTGATTGATTATCGAAGAGTATTCTTTTTGATCGACAATGACTCATATCCTCACGAATCCTCATCTACTACCACAAGGAATGAAATTCCGCTCCAAATCAGCAGAAATAAGTCGAAAACATGTCACAAGGGAGGCCTGTCGAATAAAGAGCTTGATCGGATTCGTAGTCTTTCGAGACAATCGTGGAATCGGCTATACGAAGACCCTGGAAACCCATTACCACGCGTAACAACTAACCATTATCAAACGACTTATACAACAAGCTTTAGTTATAAGAAATTAGACGAAACCACACCATCGAGAGCTACATCACCAACGAGAAGGAACAATCCACATCCTACCAAGTAAGTACACACTAACTTCAGGATATTGTAGTAGGCACAATGATACGTAAATGAGGTTGTTGAATCATAATAGCCGTCTAACTGATTAACTAACAGTGTTTGTCATTGATATATAAGGCTGCGTTTATGATGTATAGCAAAGTTGGGGGAAGGAGGATTGGGGGGGGGGGGGGGGGGGGTGAAATTAAGGGGGGATCGGAAAACGTTTTACCAGTAAGATGGGGGGGGGGGGGGGGGGGGGAGGGGTGTTGAAAAAATTTATCAGAGAATTGGGGGGATGAAAAGTTTTTAGAAGAAGCTACGAGAGATTGCCTGGGGGTATAGTTATTTTTTGGGGGGACTTCAAGGGGGGGGTCTTAAGAATTTTTTGTATACATAATTATTTCAACTCATAAATGAGGTGTTTCTTTGTAGGTTGGTATCATTATTATAGATAAACTGCCTTAAAAACCTTAAAATTGACCTAAAAATTATAAATTTGATAACCTCATGCTTTTGCATTATATTTACCAATTATTACTGTCTGCATGCTCTGGTTTTGCGCACGCTCTCTTTGATTATTCACACAGGTATATAGCCATTGAACGTTGCTACAAACATTGTACCCTGATAATGGGCGCTTAACCACAAGGCTCGGTTATTAAATTTATAATTTTAAGATCATTGAAGTAGCTTATCTATAAATGTTAACTGTTATTTGTTTGCAGAGCATTTCTCCATCTAAGAATCAGGGAAGCTAGTGGTTTTCCAAGACCCAAGATAAAATTAGGGCAAGATCCTAATAGAGGTATGAAAAACCTTTTTAGACATTTTTATCAACACCTTGAAACAACCTCTGGGCTGGAGTTTTGCATGTAAAGCTTTGAAGAGGGAGGAAAACAGAAAACACCTTAAATCGAGAGAGAAACCAAACACTCTCTACTTGTTATACTGTGCAGATCAGCTCAATATCGGATACATTATTACTGTAGTACAAATGTATTAGTCTAGTCTAGTCCTATAGTCTGTAACCCTAGAGGTGAGAGACAAGTGTACTATCACTAAACTAGAAGAAACCTTAAGCAAACTCTTCTCACATGTGCTATGGCAAGTCCAGGAATTGAACCTGAGACCTCAGAGGTGAGAGGCAGGTGGACTACACTATACCACCCTTGATTTCCAAAGAATGTAAATGATACTGTGAAATATATTGAAGAAATTCATATATTGTTCTAACAAAACTGAGCTGTTGGTTATAAAAAGTACAGTAATGATGAAAAGGTAAATTATACACCGTGAAAAGATGAAAAAACTTACTGACGTTTCGGATGCTAGTCCTTCGTCGGAGTAAAAGACCGAAGAAAGACCGACGAAGGACTAGCGTCCGAAACGTCAGTAAGCTTTTTCATCTTTTCACGGTGTATAATTTACCTTTTCATCATTACTGTTTCATTAGAAACACCGACGCAGCTCACACTAGTTTTTAGCTAGTTATATCTTTTTATAAAAAGTACATGTAACTTGAACAACAGTGGCACGGCTCAATGGGGTTGAACTGCAAGCAATGAGAACCAAAAGCCTCTGCCAGCTACTATACCATCTATTTATAAAAGTAATGCTACCTATGGATTGATTTCTTTGTTCACAGTTCCTGGATGGCCAGAAAAAGAACCAATCAACATCCAGAGAACAATGTATTATACGTTGAAAGAAATAAAGGATTTACAGAAGCGAGGAGCTGATGGGGTATGTAGTTATTTATTTATTATTACATTTTATATAAGAAAAAAAAGGTGTTAGGTTACCTGAAGTAATCAAACAAGTAATCGAGTCAGGTAGCCTATTCACAAATATTACATTAAAAAGATAAATAGCTTGGGTCTATTTGGGTCATTAATAAAGAGAAAAAAGGCATAATAATTAGGTGAAAATGACAAAAGAAATAATGTCATCACTGGCTAATATTGGACTAGAAACATTTAGCAATATTCGTTTTAAATATTTTTTGGAGGAGCAGGTTCAGTAATCTAATTCTTGATGACTTACGTTGGTTACTTAGGGGGTTAAATAATTATTATAATTTATTAGAGCAATATAACTTACAGTACATTTAGTTAGATGAGGGTTTTTTAATACAGCCAACAATAACTTGCAACTTAATTCTCAACCAAAATTGTTTCATTGTAGAGTAATTAATGTTGTATATATTCATTTGCCTCTCCATGCACAAATTTTTATTGCTACAAAAAATAGTTAAGTTAACTCTTTTTGCTTATGTATTTTTACGAACCTTTAGACTCTGAAGGCAATTATGCAACCAAAGGCTGTTCCCATAACACAAGCTTGGATGAAAAATGCTTCAAAGCGAGGTAAGTTATATAATTCATTTAGTATTTGTCACTAGCTAAAAAAATATTTGTCACTAGCTGAAAGAAACCTTGTATCAGGGACTGAGATACTTTCAACTAGAGATACACCTACTTGCAAGAACGTTGTCATACGATATTAGAACATTAGTAGTTTAGTGAGAAAGGAATATGCTGTCTTAAAGACAAAAGAAAACGTTCAGCTTCATTGATCTTCTTTTGTTTTTTAATATAATTTCTATCCCACTAAATCACTAATGTTCTATTTCGTATGTCAAGGTTCTTGCAAGTAGGTGTAAATGATAAATTTATTACTTTATACTTACGTTCCTAGCTGAGAAATAAATTTCACGAGGAGGTAAATTATTAGTAATTAAGAAGAAAATTCTGATTCACATGACCAGAAAATTAAAAAACGATTTGAACTTATATGACAAAGTTGAGCAAAATGATAAATTTTGAATTAAGGCCAAGTAAAAACGAAAAATGTTTATTGTCCCAGATTACATCTTTTTTTTTGGGGGGGGGGGGGGGGGACCTATAAAATTAAATTGGGTACAAAGAGATTAATATGTAAATAAACATGGCAATTGTCTGCATTTTGATTAAATAAAAAGTTAGAAAAGATTTTAAAAAGGAACCTGCCCGCTCTCTTTTTTATAGATATCCAGATGACGAAAAAAATAATTAATTTTTATTTGGCCTAATCCAATAGTTATGGTAAAACACCTGAAACTAGACAAGCGTTAAACTAATAATACATTGTTCATTGCAAATGAATAATGTATGGTAGACATTGTTGTTCTAACTCATAATTTCGGGTCATTTATTCATAACTAGATGTGACAGCTGTAACAAAATTCCTTGAAGATGCTCAAGAGAATGGAGAGATGGAAAAGGTATTTTCATTGAATTAAAATAATAATTTAATATTAAGCTTAAATGACTTTAATATTTAATAAATACGTAAAACACTACATTTACTTTTCTTCTCATTTTTTATATTGCGTCAATAATTTCAGACTATTACCACTACATTTAAACCAGACATTGCTCCAGCAGTCAATAGGTGGTTGAAACAAGCAGGCAATGAAGGTAGGTCCTTTTTTAAATAAATGGTTTGAGTTTCCTATTAAAATTCTATAACAGAAAAAGAAAACTCTTGTGTGAAGATGTGTGAATTAGACAAAATTGTATGCCAAACATTGCTACAAATAACAGCTGCTCAATGGCTGAACATGACCACAGGCCAAATAATAAACATGTGACTATAGTCAATGAGTGGCCACAGAAGTGCCAATTTTGGCTGGACATCATCTTTTACCAGCCATAGCCTTTTCCTGATAAAATACAGAATGTCCAACCAACAAACTCGAATTCATTGTAGGATTTGTTTGTGGTTATCAGTTTTGTTATGTACCTATAGAATGTACTGTTTCTAAGTAAGACATTTACAATTTTCAGCAGTTTTCTGTGACATGCTGTATTTCAAAAAACACATTAACTTTTAGCTTGTCAGACATACCAACAGTAACTAGGGAGTTAGAATAATGAATTCCGGATTGGTGTAATATGTTTAGCCCTGCTGGAAGTTTTTCCTCCCTATTTTTTTATTTACAGAAAGAGAAGCAGTAATGAGACTTATCCAGACCCTGTCATCAGATCCTTACCAAGAAGGGTACATTAATCCCAAGCATACAGGTCAACTAGACCCAGATCGTTATCTTCTGGGGAAATATACCTTAAAAGACAGCACAAGAGACCTTACTTATGATGTCAACCCTGATTATCGACGAAAAAGAACTGAATTTTCAAGGGTTCCTGCTTCTTTCTTATGATGATCTTAACCTCATACTTAATGTAGTTAACTAAACTTAGGGACTTAGGACAATGAAAGAAATTAGGTCAAAAATTAATAGCAAGATCTAGATACCAATTTTATGGGAGAATATAAACTTGAATTTTTTCTTGCACAAAATTCCCAAAGCTACTTATTGTTATAATCATAAATTTCTGAATACTTGCCAATGTTGCTGATTGTTGCTGCAATGTTTTCCTATTACAGACCACTTGTCATTCCCTTGAGTATCATATCTTTGTTTGAAGGTTGCCCATGAGAAGACACATGGATATGGATATGACTCAAACAAGGAATCTTGTTCTCAAGATGTGTCATTCCCTAGAGTATCATTTCTTTGTTTAATGGTTGCACATGAGAAGACACATGAATATGGATACAACTCAAACAAAGAATATAGTTCTCAAGAGAACGACATGTGGTCTCAAATGGGAAAATGTTGCATCATAACAGATTAGGTCTATTGCAATGCCAATAAAAGCCTCAGTATCTGGACTTTGATCTTTACAGATCTCACTTCCCTATAATCAGAGTGCAGAGGAATAGACCCCTTGCAAAACAACTGAATGCAGCTCAATTTGGAGGACATGACAATAGGTTTTCACTTCTCAGGAGATTGAAATTATTTTGTTTTGTCCTCCAAGGGTTCTATTGATGTTAACTGTACACAAGTTTGCCTTGTAACAGTTGAAATTATTAACTTCCATTTCCTTCTCTTTATTTCAATGTCTTTCCATTTCTTCCAAATTCGTACCTAAAACATTATTATGCCATCCCAGAGAAAAAAGTTTATTGATATGCACATTATTTAAAAAATTTACACTCATTATAGGCTATTTTTATTTAATTCTTGACCTCATTCATTTGTACTATTTGCGTGTGATTTTAAATATAATTTAGATGAATTTTTATCCACTGATGGGTTGCGACCATTTTCAAGAGAGTTCAAAAAGACATGGCAGCCATGTTGGTGGTATTAATCATGATACCAAGGAGTATGATGGGAAATCTTTAAAAATACCACTGACATGGCTGCTACAACAAAACATTGATTAAAATTATAATTATGCAATAATTATTGTCTATAATTTATCAATAAAAATATTAATTTATTCAGTTTCATGTTTATGGAGCGTTATAAGATTGTTATTGTCACCTAGTCCTAGGATTTCATAGTTATGTTCTACATGTAGGTAAAGTTCAAATTCATTACGAAATTGCACTCTAACTTTTTTGTTGCCGCTGTGATACTACACATATTTGTATATTACATTGAGGGTGCTCACCTCTTGCAAATATGACCCGGGTTTGATTCTTGGACTGACACAGTGTCATGTGTGAGTAGAATTGTTTGTTGACTTTCTTTTGTGCTTTGAGATAAATTTTATCAATTTTTAAATTCCAATTGATCATGGAACAAGGCAATGCCACATGTTTGTTAGCCATTAGCTATAAAATGCCACAACCATAAAAACAAGGACCATTTCAAACACTCCCTCATGAATTTTAATCGAAATGACAAGGGCATGGGCATTAAATACTAGAGTGACAACTCAAAACACAAATGAATAGATACGAAAATGCAAACATGCCAAATTGCATTCATGTCAAAAAGGCATGTACAACAAAATTTTGTTTCAGTTTTTGTAAGTGAGTTTAAAAATATTTTAAAATGTGTGCACTTGAGTATAGCACATGCACTAGTTTACCCATTACGGCTCGCCTATTTTAAGTAATTAGACCAAAGGTTAGTAATTAGTTAGCTAGCTATCTATTTTACATTGTATATTATTTGCAATCTATGAGATGTGGTAATTTAAAAAAGATGTTTGTACACAAGATAGATCACAATGCACCATGTTAGCTTTCTCAGAAAAGTATGAATACAGTATAGTGCTGAGTGGCCCATTGTTAGAACAAGCATCAGTGACCCAGCTTATTATATATAATAATTATTATTAATAATCATTATCAATTATTATTAATTAGATATTATTAACTAAATTTATTACATCATTAATAGTTAATATCAGGATATTGACCTATGCATAGTCAATACAATGGATACATGTATGCCTCCTTATAATGTATTCATTGGGATGTATGTATTAACCGAGAATAATTCGATCCTTACTGAAATATTGGGGAAATCATAAACAAGTATATATAATAAATATAATTTATAATTCCCATTGAAGTCATCTGCTAGAGACATTGATGTCTTTTTGCACTCTTAAAGAATCAATACTATTGAGAGGTCTGTGATAGATATAAAATGTCTTTGTCGGGTCAACCCAGGAACGTAATTCACAGGCAGAAATATCAAAATGTTCAAATCCATATTTCATCCCATTTATAGCAAGTTTGGCGGCAATTTTTGTCAATGGAGTAGTGTCTGGGTGGTCAATGACTTCGCTGAGGTGCATCCATTCACAAGCCATTATTTCGTCGTCACATAATATGATGTCGAATGTTAATGGTTTCATTCTACATACCACATAGATGTCTGACTTGTTGAATGTTGCTTTCATTTCATGTTGTTGACGGAAAAGAAGAAGAGACTGAAACTCTGATCAGAAATGTAAAAATATTATTTTATAATTCAAAAAAATATTAAACCTGCATACCCTTAATAGCATAAACTGACCTGATTTAACTCCAGTTTCTTCAAACACTTCTCTTTCAGCTGTCAGACCTTTAGGCATGAATATAAACTTCAAATTTAAAAACTTCAAAATATAAAATCGAGAAGTAAACATACATTGTAAGATATGTTTAACATTAACTATTTATGATCCCAGAAATTATACATAGAAAAAGGGGTTACTATTTTAGAAAAAAAATTGCTTCCAAACTCAAAATGGAGCAATTGTTAAGACAATACATTCCAAGGAGGGGGAAAACAGGGGTCAGTTAGGCCCCCCTTCCCTTGCTACTTGTATCGGTCACTGAGATTACCCCTGTAGCTAACACCCTTCCACCTCTTGGAAATTCTTTTTCAGTCCCAACAGGACAAATCATGGCAAGATGTTTTATATACTTTAATCAAATTTTATTTTCTAGATTTACTGTTCTGTAAATATTTCTTACCAATGTTTTCTCCCTGGTCTGACAGACCCCCAGGGAACTTCCAGAACATTTTCTTAGTGGTTCCTATCTTGTACTAAAATGCAAGATAATCATGTTATTTTAGAATAGAGAAAAAGATTATATCCTGGAGGTATATACAGGGGAAAAAACTGGATTCCCAAATTGGAAGTTGTTGGGAATCTCCTTGAATTCCCAATTCGAACACCAATGTTGGGATTTATTGTTGGTAATTTCCTTCTAATAATATCCAATAGAAAAACAAAATTCCCAACAACCTAACATTGGAAATTAGTGCCACGTTCCCAATTTCGTTCTGTGGGATTTGAATGGGAATTCGTTGGAAATTCAAGGAAATTCCCAACAAATTCACAATTTGGGAATACAGTTTTTTTCCTGCGATAGGAAAACGTTTAATCTGGGATAGGGGGGGCACTCCTATATAGAAAAGCAGGGCTGCAGGAGGTACTGGATTACTCTCTTGTAGTCCTTTAGGTTTGTGACACCCTAAGATGTACCAATTGAAATTTAAGATCTGTAACCCTAAAAGGTACGATGAGCCTTCCTGTCCTTCTTCTAACTTTTTCTTTCCCAAAGCAAATATAGATGGCTAGTGAAAGCTAGATTTGGCAGACATTTTGAAGATTTGTACAAGAACAGTACACATAAATTCTATTCAAATCAACCAACCTTCCTTTTGTCTTGTACAACCAGAACGTTTCCGCTACTTTCATTAAGAACCAGACCTGAAGGCATTAGAAAACATGTTACAGTATAAGACTGTGAAGGAATTAAAAAAAGACAGTTTAAAGCTGCCATTAACTCAAATTAAGAGAACCTTTGCAGCTATTTCAAAAATATTGAAGAGGTGAAGTGCAAATGGAGATGTGTGATAGGTGATTGCATAACCAAAAGAAGCCATCCCCTCTTCAACCTTTTTTTGATATGTAGGAAAAAATCTTCTTTATGAGAAATTGTCCGAGAAAAGGGGTTGATAATTTCTGGAACTTTAATGTATAAAATGGCGTTTTCAAATGACATCACAGCTGCCATATTGTAGTAACCCCGACAATAACTATCCCATTAATACCCCCCCCCCCCATCCCCTTCCCACACACACACACACATACACACACTCTCAGGACTTTTTTAATACAACCCCCTAACCCCAGGAATTACAATTTTATTCCATACAAACTCTGTAGTTTTGTTCTTGTTCAAAAATTCCTGATTCCTATGCTCCATACATACCTGACACCCCAACATGGTGTGTAGCATATACAGGTACTTTGCACTCTACTTTCTCTGGTAACCATTGAAACAACATAGCATAATCCCCCTCGGCATGGTGGTAGACAAACCCATTCTTGAATGCTGATGGGATCAGATAACTCTTCTTGACAGGTACCTTGACCCACATTGACCTTTTTCCATCATCCTTCCATTTCTGTATGCCATCTGTTAAGAAGTTTAAAAAATAAATTTATATTGTACTAAGAGGTTATGTGAAAAGAACCAGGGCACAGTGGTAATGTCAAGGTATTAGTAGATTGATGCAGGATGAGGGATAAGAGGGGGAGAGATATGAGAGGTGAGAGTAAATATAATAATTATTGTAATATTGTCAGAAGTAGAAGTTTTTGTTATTATGATCTCAATATTTGGATCAACTTAGACTGTGAGCAGTTCTGCTTTTTTCTTTAGACTCAGTAAAGATGAGGATAGTAAAGATAAGGATTCCTGTGGATGGTTGTAAATTGGAGCCCCATGTTATGCTGCTTACTTGGCTCCAATTTCTGCAAGGGTCCACAGGAGTCCAAAACACACTCGTCTTTACTCAGTCTGGAATATTTTATTCGATCAAAGGTCAGTTCAGTTTACCTCTGAGTATTCTCGAGAATTCTCTGGTTTCCATGTTTTCTGGCAGTTGTTCTAAGTCAGTCTGGATTCCATTGAACGCGACGCGTTGCCATTTTAGCTGCCTCAGCTCTATACTCGTAGAAATACTTCTGAAAATTACTCTTCCTAGAAGCTGAGAGGGGATTCGACTCTTTAGGATACTACTGAACATCTTAATCGTGATGTGAACAATTATCTTAAAGAAAGATAGTTATTTTCAGTCTTGAATCTTCAGATTTTATAACATCGACTGAAGGGCGCCATTTTGTATTCAAACCACAGAAAGCCCAACCAAATCATGGGCCAGTACTGCTCAATGGAAAGAGCGGGAAAACCCACAAACATATACGTTTACGACCTACACATTTCCGTATCCTATTAAATCAGTTTATTAATTTTGCCATTAATGGCTAAGCCACATATCATTACCTATATATAGTATAATTTTACCTTTAACATTTGAATTTTAAAAAATGGACAAATTTCCTCTCCATTTTTAACAGTTCATTTTAATTCACGATCATTAATTTTTGTTTCAAAAATAATAACAAAATACATCAAATGTTGTTATGTTAATTAATCTGTTATTTATATAGTGCACTGAATACTATGTTAAAGAAATCTCTGATAACTACAAGGGGTCTTGAAGGGGTAAATGGAAACAAGTGAAAGAGAGAAAAACATGGAAAAATGGGTTTTTTAAAATGTATTAAGGCTGACTTAGAATTAAGGAATACTAGAATTGCCATAAGATTGGGCAGATTTCTGTAAAATGCATCAATTTAGCTGGGACTGTAAGGCTGCATTCAGAATGTGTGGCAGAGGGGTGGGGAGTTCATGTGAAATTGAAAGGAGATCAGTAAACTTTTGGTAGGTAAAAGATGGGATAGGCAAATTTTTATCAGAAAAATGGGGAATGCACAGTTTTTGGAAGAAGCTACAAGCCTTGCTTAGGAGGGGGAAGTCATATTTTTTTCCATGACTTTAAGGGGAATTGTTCTGGACATTTCAGATTTTCACCTCCCCCCTCTATGTTTAGACAACACAGTGCCCTATTGATAAATTTGAGATCACTGAATGACTGTTTTAATCTGTACTTAGTGTTATTAGTGGGAGGAAGCAATATGAGAGAAGAAAAATAGCACATCTTCAATGGTATATTCCAATGTTATCATGGAGCCAGGGTAACATCTGTTGATCAGGTCTACAAAGTTCTTGTACTGCTCAATGAATTCCTTCTGCATCGAGTTCCAAACCACCTGTTTCATAGAAAGAAAGGAAAAGTGAATGGATGGATGGAAGGATGGTTGGTTGGATGGATGGATAGATGGATGGAACGAATAGAGGATGAAAGAAAGGATGGAAGGAAGGGAGGGAGGAAGGAAAAAAAGAAAGGAAGGTAGGTAGGAAGGAAGGAAGGAAAAAGAGAATGAAGGATGGAAGGGAGAAAGGAAGGAAGGAAGGAAGGGAGAAGGAAGGAAAGAAGGAAGGGAAGAGGGGAAGGAAAAAGGGAACGAAGGAAGGAAGGGAGAAGAAAGGAAGGAAGGAAGGGAAGAGGGGTAGGAAAAAGGGAACGAAGGATGGAAGGGAGAAAGAAAGTGAAGGAGGGAGATAGGAAGGTAGAAAGGAAGCAAGGGAGGAAGGAAAGAAAGAGCAAACAGAGGAAGAAAGGAAGGTAGGTAGGATGCAAGGGAGGAAAGAAAATAGGTAGGAAGGTAGGAATGAAGCAAGGGAGGAAAATATGTTTTTTTAGAATCTTAAATTGGTAGTAGTGATATATTCTAACCTGTAGTAAGTTCTCCTCATCACATAATTGTTTTTCCACTTTCTTGTACAAATGTTCTAATCCTTTTTTCAACTAACAAAAAATGCACCGAAAAATGTACACTTAACATTGGTACTAGAGACAATAAAATGCTGCATTGCTATGGGTCACTTTCTTTCTGTCCTCTCTGGGATTTGCTTGAAGGGCAAAATCAAAAGTTCCACTGCTATGAAAGGTAAGAGCCAGGGCCCAGTTGCACGAAGGGTGGATTAGCATTATACAATGGATAAATTCTTATCCAGTGGATGAGTCGATGCTGTTATCCAATAAATTTATCCACTGGATAAGAGTTATCTGTAGGATAGTGGTATACACCCTTCATACAGACCCAGGAGGGGGCTAGAAGGAAATGAAACTAACTACCAGTGAATCCTAACCCAAAAAAGTGATGGATTAAAGAATTACCAACCTCCTTTGCAGGGACCTCCTTGATGCACTTTCTCAGTTCTTGTTTGCTGAATGCTAGCTGGTAGCCAACCTCTTCAGCCTTGACTCCGGCTGCAATCTTTTCTTGCACACCTTCAAAAAAGACCTAGGAGTGATAGACGTAAGCCTTAGAATTAACAAACAAAATACTCTTGCAAAGGGCAATGGTGCACTCTTAATCTCTGATCTTCATTTTTCAAGCTGTGCAGAATGGAGAATCTAGAATCCAATTTAGACAAGCTCGAGAAAAAGATTCTTTGAGTGGTATTCCATATTCAGTTGTCTTCTCACGTGCAACTGGTGGAATGGTAAAAAATGCTTATCAAGGGAATGACACATTGTCTGAAATGGGAAAACATCATAAGCCCAAGGGGAGGAGTTCTATTGCTAGTAAAACGTTAAAATTAAAAGTTCTGATTGTTTTTGAAGTCATTTAATTGGCAAAAACTAAACCTGTCCTAGCGACAAGTAGCCCAAGTGAATGTCTGAAGAGTCTTTGTAAAATGAGTTAGGTTTTTGAATTTGCAATCAGGGTCAGATTCAAGATTTCGGATAACCAGCTGCTGCAGAACCACCCCTAGCTAGATCCACCCCGCACCCTATAGGCCAAACAACCAGAAACGATAACTTACACTGAGTTTCTCCATCGGCCTGCCAAGCATGCCTTTAACATACTCTTCCAGACTTGCACTGTATTTTTGCTTAGCTTCAAGTTTTTCTTTCTCAAGACACGAGATCTTCAGTCTTGATAGCACCCCTAATAAGTAGCAATGACAATTAGGTCAGCAAGAAATGGAATCAACGTTTCATGGTGCTGGATTCTAGAATCCAAAAGCTGCACTTTGATTCCAGAACCGGTATGTTCTTCGAACATAGTGTGATGCGAATTTTTATTCCGTGGTGTGTGACTTTGTGAGCATTTGTGCACGCTATTTTATGGGAAATTGTGCCCAATAAATTAAAATCACGTAATATATTAGCAAATCTTCGCGGGTCCTGTATTTATGTTACGGTGTTCAACTTATCTATAGAGAAAAAATATCGCTCTGGGATCCTCACGAGTGCCCTACATTTCATATTCTGGCTGCGTTACCAGCGTGGTTGGTCCTTGTAGTGTAGTGGTTAACACATCGGACTAGAATACTGAAGACGTGGGTTCGAATCCTGCCAAGGGCATTGATATTTTTCTCTTATTCTCTCTACTTCATTGTATACACACCGAACGCATAATTTATCACTACTTATTTATGTTACGGTGAGATAACGTTAGCATGTTTTGTCTTTCGTAGTGAACCAATACTATTTTACAGTGCGAATGGAAAAACCGTGGGCGCCTAGAAATTTCAAGAATGTTTCTTAACCAATCAGAAGCGTTAGTTTTAACTTTCCGTTATCTTGTGGTTAGAAAGATGAGAATATGTGGGTTCGATTCCCAGTGAGGTATTTAATATTAATTTTTCGCCCAGAATAACCTATCTATATTTCTATATCTTGTGGTTAGAAAGTCAATTCTGATTGGCTAAAGAAAAATGGAACATCGTTGGAATATCTCTAAGTGCCTCGGTTTTTTCGGTTACCACTGTAAGTTGCGCTGAAAACGACCTGGAGTCATATAAACTGCTCTACTTACTAAACAAGTGGTGGTAGTTTTCTGTTGAAAAGGAAGAAAATAGTGTTAATAGATGGATCATTTTATCAGGAGGCAAATGACATACTCACAACATTTCTAGTATGAGTCACCCATGCATCATTCCCTTAACTAGCATTCTTTCGTTAACTGCTATTTTTAGAAAGACGGTTGTCTTGATATGGATGATAGCAAACAGCCGAGGAGCCAACAATAATAAAGGGGGAATAAACAGTGGATTCCACGGAGTGACTCATCTTCCACCGGATTTCAACAGACCGTTTTTTCAAGGTTGCGTGCGCATCAAACTTGACGGGCTACAAAACTGAAAAACGCAAATTCAGTAAAATTGAGAAGACAGGTTTTTATTTAAAGAGGAGAATAATCGATTTTAGGAATTCTAATAGAAAGAAAAACATTTCATAGCAATGCATGATATTACTCATCATAAAGCTCGTGTTCTGATATCGTGGCCCGTCAAGTTCCTTAAATTTGGATGCGTACGCAACCTTGAGAAAATGGTCTATTACAATTTAGGATTTGGTTTTTGTGGAGAGAGGGAAAACCGGAGAACCAGGAGAAAAACCCTCGAAGCACAGGAGAGAACCAACAAACAACTCTACTCAACTCACCCTGTGCTTCCCAACATTGGGTTTCCAGACCCGGAGGTATTATAATGAAACAACTAGAAAGTTCACTATCCCCTCTTCCCTCTCCTCTCTAGAGGGCTCATTGCAGTTCAAATAAAGTCTTTTTTATATGCAAAAAATCTAGGAAGTAAGATTTTTCAACAATTTTTTTATTTAGAGTGAAGTCATTAAACCCTTGGAATAGATATTAGGCTAAAACACAATGGTAGACCCTATAATTCCATTGTTTTCTTTTGTATCTATTTGACTAGAGTGAAGTCACTAAACCCGTGCAATAGATAATAGACTAATACACAATAATAGACTCTAATTCCATTTTTTTCTTTTGTATCTATTTGACTATTACGCGTTGACTAATAATATTTATTTCACAGGTTAAATGCCTTCACTCTATAACCAGGATTTATTTTTACCATACCTAACATAACGACAGCCTTGGGACTCTTCAATGATTCCATAGCAACACGTTCCACATTGTCAAACACCACCCTTGTTAGTTGGATATAGGCTTTGTCAAGATCAGTCCGACGCTCTGCGTTCTTGAAGATCCCTTCCGAATTTTCCACAAACTCCTATGGGGAATGAAATCAATAGTACAATTACTTAGGCCCCGTCCACACGTATCCGCAAATTTGTTGCGTCTACACTTGTTCGGAAATTTTCGTAAACGGTCTCCAGAGTGGAAATGTTCGAATACGATCCGAATACGGATACGTGTGGACGGTCGTATCCGCAAATTTTCGAATACGCTGATGTAAACACGATTTTGCGCATGCTTAATAAGAAAAACTATCCGTCAAAGGGACTAGGCATAGCGTGCATCAGGGCGGATCAAGAAATTTCCGGATACGTGTGGACAGTGAAAACGATGTGAAAACGATTCGAATACGCTACTTGTGGACGCGAAAATTTACGTCTACACAAAAAAATTTGCGGATTCAAAAACTAAAATTACCAGAATCCCTTGCACACTTCCTACTTTGTTCACTTAATAAGCACCAATTTTAATTGGTGCATTGTGGACCCGTTTTAGGGGAAATGTATATTTCCAAGATGGCGTATATTTTGTTAGCTAAAACAATCCCACAATGCACTGCAATGTCAGTTCATCCCCGATTTTCACCTTAACCTCAGAACGACTAATATTATGCCACAACAGGATTAAGACTAAGTTCAAACAGTGCGATACTCTGAGTTTCAGTTTTTCTCCCTCAGCTGTTTCTATGACGAAACCTATGACGCGCTAGCAAGACAGCCTATGACAGCAAGGGTAAGTAGTATAGGGAATGGGGGTTCCAGCGCAATCTCAACACGGGCAAGACCCGTGTCAAAAATCCACTTACGGACAATCCCCACTCCAAGTGTGGTTGAAGGCAACAGCGCAAATATGTTAGTCTATATATGGAGTGCGAAGAATGTAAGAGAACTTTTAAGAAAGAAGCAGACTTAAAGAAGCATTTGAAAATGAAGACGAAATGTATGAGCAGCTATGATTGCGGATGTGGTAAGAAGTTTGAGACTAAGGTTAAATTGTATTGGCATTGTCAGGATTGTGAGTATGACTACGACGATTTGAAAAGTGCTTGGTATTAGGTATAAGATACAAACTTGGGTTTCAAACACTTTACGCAGAAGTCATAAACAACCTCTTTACAATCTTCGCACTCCATATATAGACTAACATATTTGCGCTGTTGCCCCCAACCACACTTGGAGTGGGGATTGTCCGTAAGTGGATTTTTAACACGGGTCTTGCCCGTGTTGAGATTGCGCTGGAACCCTCATTCCCAATACTACTAGGGTAACAGTGCGTAAAAGCAAGTTGGATGGATACAATTGTTTACCTCAAACTTTGATACAAAAGGTAGGATTCCAACACGCTTGTTTTTCTGGATTTTTGCTTCTTCGATTTGCCTGATTAGGTTTGCCTATTTAGGAATGGAAAAATTTGGAATGCAAGGAGGAATGATAGTATGCGCAGTAGGCTTTGATGCATCAGTACTTTTGAGTGAAATGACTGATTGATTACAGTAGATGGTGTCATTTCCATGTCTTGACCATGCTGCTGCCGTGCTTTTGTTATACTCTCCCATTTTTCACTTCCCCTCTATCTCCCTATTTTATTTTCCCACAAAATCTCCTCTATCGGAGAGCCTGCTCCCAGGTTGTCCCATGTTACATGGATAGGCCATGTCATGCCTAAAGATCTACATGCTTCAAGCCATGTAGCATACTTACTATAAATTTATCAAAGAGTCTTTTGACAGTAATCAAACAGTTTCCAAGCTGTTGGCTGAGGTACGACACAGGTGCACCAGATAGCTGGTTGGTGATGACATACTGGCCAATACGAACAAGCATATACATAGAATTGCTAAAATACAGACAATTATACCTGTATTAATAAGGCATGCAATACTGAAAGTTCTGATAAACAGAAAGGAATGCAACACTCACATAGCTTCTTTAAAGAACCAATCAAAAGATGCAAATAAACAAGATTAACAGCCAATCACAGTGCTCTATTTGGAAACTTCATAAACATTGACCACAAAACCTAAGTTGTAAGCTTTTGTACTCCCCCCACCCCACCCGTTCTCTTTCCTAAATTATAAAGGTATGTTTAAGATGTACTTACAAACTGTCCAGCTTGTCACCAAACTGGATGAAAGTGTGAAGTTCAGAATCCAAATTGCTAAACAAACCCTGCATAACTTTCCTACAAGTTGGATATAAACAAATGACCAGCTTTAGTTACTAGGGGATAAGCTCTAGCTTTAAACGTTAGAGAGAGTGTGTGAAGAAAGAAAGGGAGGGAGGGAGGAAGAAACGAAGCAAGCAAGGAAGGAAGGAAGGAAGGAATGGAGGAAGGGAGAAACAAAGGAAGGGAAAAAGAAAAGGAAGTAAGAAATAAAGGAAGGAAGGAAGGAGGATATGAAGGAAGGAACGAAGAAACAAAGGAAGGAAGAAGCAAAGGAAGGAAGAAACAAAGGAAGGAAGGAAGGAATGGAGGAAGGGAGAAACAAAGGAAGGAAGAAGCAAAGGAAGGAAGAAACAAAGGAAGGAAGGAAGGAGGATAGGAAGGAAGAAGGGAAGAAACAAAGGAAGGAAGAAGCAAAGGAAGGAAGAAACAAAGGAAGGAAGAAGCAAAGGAAGGAAGAAACAAAGGAAGGAAGGAAGGAAGATAGGAAGGAAGGATCGAAGAAACAAAGGAAGGAAGAAGCAAAGGAAGGAAGAAACAAAGGAAGGAAGGAAGGAATGGAGGAAGGGAGAAACAAAGGAAGGAAGGAAGGAGGATAGGAAGGAAGGAAGGAAGAAACAAAGGAAGTAACAAAGGAAGGAAGGAAGAAAGGAAGGAAGGGAGAAAGGAAGAAAACGAAAATTGATAGAGGGAATGAAACAAGAAAAAAAAAACATCTCAAAAGGAATGAGTAAAATGAATAGATAGAGGGAGAACGAAAGAAAAGGATGAAAGTTGAATAAGGAAGCAGTACTGTGAGCACAATAATACAAGTAATTTGAAACTTTTCTCAATAAAAGTGCAAAAGGTAACTAATAATCAAAAGTGAACTAAAAAAAAAGCAAATAATCAAAAGTGAACTAAAAATGTGTAGTTTTAAAATGCAATCTAGTTACTGAAGATGAAATGTTTAACATTTAATGCAGTTTAACATGAAGGTGTTTACCATGCTTTAGCTTTAACGTTGATGTGGCAGTTTAATGTGTTTATATTGCAGTGTTTTATTGTTAATGAAACTGTGATTTTACAGGTCAGTGCATTCTGAGAAGAGTGGGAGTTAGGGTGGAGGGGTGTGGGGGATGGTGGATGGAATCTTTCAGTGCATTTACCTATACCCTAATATTTTGGTAGCACCCCTTTACAAACCTAACATTTTTGCCCAAACCCCTCAGAATCTGACTGATATAAAAATTTGATGACCTTTTTATAGCTCCCCTAAATTTTGTATTAAAAATCATATTTTCAATTTTCTTATAAAATAATTAGTGGCTCCCCCCTCAAACTCCAAATAACTCCCCACGCGCCCCAACTTGTAAACCATAAATTATTATGAACAGTCCATTAAGGAAGGCACTCGACTGGTATAATAAGTGGAAACATGAATTCCAATTTGATTCCTATCCACTTCCCCCCTCCATCCCCTACCCCCCCCCAAAAAACAGTCCATTGACTTACCTGTATCAAATCCATTTACAGCACTTCTCAACAGCATGCATGAAATGGTACAATTTGCCATCGTGACAAAGTAAACACTTTGATTGGTGTCCACCAAAACTCTATTATGTTTTGGAAACGTTTTTCACGATTTCATGCATGTGATTGAAAAGTGCTGTAAAAGCACACAAAATAGTGTTTACTTTATGTTTTGTATGCATTTTATATTCCAAAAGCAAGTACAAATAAAATAAAATGCTTAAAGCTTAACTAAAAATATTTGCTTTAAAAATTATAATAAAATGTGCACTGCTTTGGTAAAGTTAACATTTAGCATTCAATATTTAAGATAATAACACCTCTCATTCATTAACAGTTTTATGTGCCATGTTTAGGGAGGTTTTTAAAACCTACTTAATCTCTTCACGCCGTTCATTCATCTTTCTTCGTCTGCTGAGAGAACAATCAGTGGACTGATTTAAGTCATTTAAGTACAGTATGTGACCTGTTTAATACTGTTCATTTATTGAACTAGACCAATACTTTATTAAAACCTTTCATGAATGTCCCTAATGTTTTGAAGTGTTGGAAAGAATGGGAAGGGGATAATATTAGAAAAAGGGAGAAACGAGAATCCCATTTGCCAGTTGAACACATTAGCTACATGTAGCGGTGCATGTCCCTAAAACTGCCCACAATGCAAACTTGGCCCTGTTTATTTCCCAACCTCGGAATGGCTTAGAGAGTGTGCTATTCAATTTCACAAGTTCTGTGTTGCAGTGTCTCTTGCCATTTCATGCCAATCATGCCCTGTTGTAGCATACGTTATACCACAGTATTGTAAATGGTGCTGTAATATCTCCAGACCATGCCCTAATCAGTATGCAAAGTTTACTGCATAATATACCACATGCATGGAAATCCCTTGCAACGTACGTTATAAAAATTTAAAATGATAAATCAAAGTATAGACAACAATCATAATAGATAGATATTAATTTTTTTTAAATATTCAAAATGTCACCAAATCTGCTTGACTGTAATTTTTTTTTTCAGCCCTTCAATCTTGGGCTATCTGACTGAAAAATCCTTATCCTGACCAGTGGATACGTCATTGCTATTATCCAATAAATTTATCCAGTAGATAAGATTTATCCAATGGTTAGCGCTATCCGGTCTTTGTACATTCGGGCCTAGATCTAACATTTAGGAAAATCTGGTTTATACCAAAGTATGAAGGCTGGAGGAGAAACTTACTAAGTAAAAACCTGTTTTTAACAGATTTTATTGTTATCTCATTCATCAATGTTTTGTCTTTTGAGGCATTTTAGGGCTGGTTTATTCATTGACAATTAAATGTCATTCACATCATTCCAAGCCAGTTTTACTTTGTCATTTGAGTCAGAGTAAAAAATGTATTTCTTGATATGGCAGCATTAATGAAATATTTGAAGAACAACTTTAAGAGTGTGTATCTTTGAAAACCATTAATAATAAGACGTGTGCAATAATAACAATTATCATTGTTACTCAAATATATCATCAAGATGAAGTTCCTGATAAATTATCATGCAAAAATGCATAATAAACCATATTCAAGTTCCAAAATATTACCGCTGCATGTTTCTTGATCATAGACTCATTTTCTCATGCTAAGCCTCGATTTCGTGAAGAATATGTACGTGTTCCATTCCAGGTCCGTCAAGTTTCAAAGTGTTCCTATTGTTGAAGTTGTGCATTCTTTACTTTACCGTTGGTATTTGCAAGTAATTAGACACTGATTCGAGGCTTAGCCTCAGCAAATGAGTCTGTAATCAAGAAACACAGCAATAATTTGGAACTCAAAAAGGGTCTATTTAAATATTGTAAACAAATTTTTGGAGGAAAATATTTTTACCCAATTGGTTAATGTAACAGCTTTCCAAATACATGCTCTTAAGTCTACAGCTTGAAATGAAATGCCATTGATAATTCCTATAAAGATTATATACCAACCTGACATCTTCACTTAATTGTTTTCTTTCTCTAACATCCCTGTATAATATAAGAATAATTAGTGATTATAAATGGTTGATCTCAAAATGAAGTACTGTTATCATTAAAATAAAGGATAAAATACCCTGATCCTTTGCTCATGAATGCACCATCAGAAGCATCACTCCCTCCACCAGACCTATCTTGAGACTATAAAATAAAAACCAATGATAGACGATTTAAGCTTGCTTGTTTCTCTTTTCTTATTTCAGATCAAGCACAAAATATTGCATCTTTTATTCATACCTCAAATTCATCCATCGAAAAGTCAAAGAATTTTTGAACAAATTGTTGTTCTGATGTGCAAACTGGCTCCAACTCAGAAAGAAGAATGTCAAACACCTACCAATAAGAAACAAAGAAAATGTCTACAATTATAAAATCAAGCAATCATTGTACACCATATGCTACTGTCCAACATACATTTATTTCTGAAGATATAACTAGCTAAAAACTAGTGTGAGCAGCTATGTAAGTGATTCTAATGAAACAGTAATAATAAAAAGGTAAATTATATCCAATGAAAATAATTTATGAAAAAAACTTCATCAGGTGAGAGTAAAAGAGAAAGAGGTGGTAGAAAGGAGTGTTTATATGATAGAATAAGACATAAGAAACCAATGAAAAATACAAGCAAATACAACTGCAACAGGTCTTAGAAATGCACAGCACAGTTCTTGACCAATGAGAGCATGCAAAACAGATAGTTGGGTGACTATCAAATAATACAAAAATGAATGATAGTGTAAGATTCCAATACTAACCCTATCAAATCTCCCTCTAGTTTCAAGAGTGAGAGAAGCAGATTCATAAGAACCAATGGACCCTGACTGTGAAACACTGTCTGAACCAGAGTCCCCAGTATCTCTTCTGTCTCTTCCTCGAAACTTGTGAGTCAATGGGCGAGGGCTTGGGCGTGGACTCATTCTTACTCCATGGTCATCTAGTTTAGTGATAGGGTTTGAGCTGGTCATCTTGAATGCACTATGGCTGGCTATTAATATGAGAATTACTTTTCATAAGTACTGATAAACTGTGAAATAGTTAATGAACCTTTTTCAAAGAGGGATGATTTAAAGTGTTAGTCAGAGTCAAATTCTGATTGTCTCTGTTCAAACAAAATGCAATAAGCAAGAACAGTGTTTAATAAGGTGCCAGCAGGTGGTATCTTTTCTTTAGAAACTGTTGCAATGGCCAGATGACAGCACTGTCGATGGAGTAAAGGTGGGATGTAAACCAGCCTTAGCCGATAGTTGGCCGAATGGTTATCTGAGCACTATTCTTGAGTTTTACCCTGTCTTGATTCATCTCCTATCCAATGAAGTATCACTAGGTTTTTTAACCTATCCTTTATTTCCCCCACAATTAATGAATCTACAAACTGAGTATGTGAAACATCAATCTTTCTTGGGTAAGACTTCTTGTAATGCAATAATGTATTAAATAAATTTTTTCGACTTACATTTGGATCCTTTGGAAATTGCTCTTTGTCTTGCCGTCTCAAAGAACTCCTTTAGTTGTCTCTCATATATTTTACTCAAGGAATTCACATAAGCCTAAAAAAAATAAAAAATAAAATAAATATTATTAAATATTTGTTAACTACTTGACTTGTGGAAGATAAGTGTTACTGATGTACCACCCAAGCTACACATAGCTTTCTGGTTCTTGTTGATTATTTAAGGTGGCTACAATCAGTAACGGAAAGTTCCGACCAGTAGCATTTAAAGCACGCTAAAACAGACTTCTTCTCTTTGTAGCTATAATTTGATTTTTAAATATGAATTGGTCAATTGATTGAAGTTTAAAATATTGGGTGTGACATGCATGTCGATCGTCCTTATTATGCAAAAGTTATGGGGCTGGAATTCGTTCTCAAAAATTCCCCCATGGATTTTGTATTTTGAGTCATGTCCTTGCTGATCTTGCTGTCTTTTTAGCTGTGAACTTAAATACGTTTTGGTAATGTTCGACATTTTCAAGTTCTTTCTTACTAATCACATTAAGGGCCTAATTGGAAAAAAGCTTGCTTTATTAGTAACCCATTAAAGACTTTATTATTATTATTATTATACACTACATGGTAGGGCTTATATCACTTCAAATTCAAATAGCTTGGACGGGCATATATTGTTAATGACGCAAGAGGAAAAGACAAAGATTTGAATACCTTGAGCTCAACAGATACTGTTGAGATATGTGGCTAATGTTTGACACTCTTTTTTCGCCACTTAAAAATTCAGTATCCGAAACAAAACAAATGCATTTTGTTGTATATATATCTTATCTCATGTGCTGAAATTCTTACAAAAATCTATGGAGGCGTTCCCGAGGAACGAATATGAATTAACTAAAATATTATAGGTGTGGAGAATGCTGTCATGAAAATGCTCTACATTTGCCGAACTGTAATTCAACACCATAAAAAAGAACATTATTAATTATTTAAAATTTCTCATGTGAAATTTCAGGGCGAAATATTGAACAGATCTTGTTTACGAGCTCCCTCTGTGAGTGATATGGAATTAAATTTGAAAAAATCAACAACCAACTTTGGGGCTTCATAATTCTAAAACGGCTAGATACAATTCCTTGAAACTCATTCATCAGCAAGGACAAAACTCAAAATACAACATCCTTAAGTTTGGACAAAATCCAAAAACTGTTTTTCGGGAATTCCCCATAACTTTTGCATAATAAGGACGATCGACATGCCACACCCAATATTTTAAACTTCAATCAATTGACCAATAATTCATATTTAAAAATCGAATGGCTACAAAGTGCAGAAGTCTGTTTTAGCGCGCTTTGAATGCTACTGTTCAGAACTTTCCGTTACTGATTGTAACCACCTTTAATACTTACGAGGCAAAGTTCCATAAAAATATCAGGATCAATTTCTTTGAGCCATTTCATTAGATCACAGTATGGTAACAGCTCTTTGTGGCAGTTTAGGTGTTTTGGCAGATGGAGCTCACTTGAGTGTTTGGCAGGCATATCAATATCAACACCCTATAAAGAAACAGTCAGTACTCAAAATTGTACCTTTATTAAAATCATTAATGTATATGCCATAAATTATATAAATACCTATCAGAGAGTGGTTTCCAAGGTAATTTCAAAAGTATGTCAAATATCAGAAATAACTATAACCTAAATAGAAATGGCCCAAAAATTGGCCATAATCCCAGAGTTACAATCTCATTTTCCATTTCTCAGCCAGTACAATGATCGAATTGCATTTACCAGTTAAAACAGATACTCTAATATTTTGCAAGAGTGTTACTTCTATTTACTATAAATTTATAAGCCTCTCACATAGCACTTCAATAGTATAATTTACATATTTCTCAAATTGATTTCTCCACAATGACTTTGAATAATGAGCCGAATGATAGTGTTAATTAAACCAGTTCAGATCCACAATCACAAAAGTACCAGTTGCCATAAATAGCATTTGAGTACAAACCACAAACATTTCCCAATTTTAGAGAACTGATTCTTTAAGCAAAAAAAAAAGCTCCAATCTCCAGGAAATTTGAAGTTTTTTCAAACTCAAAAGAAAACAGGAAATGCTTGTGGTTTGTACTCAAATGCAAATGACAGCACAGAATCCAGGAAATACTTACATGTTGCTGAAATATCCCTAGCAGGTGTAGTTTTAATCTATGTGCAAAGTCTTTGCTTATTTGTTCATACTTTTCTTGCTGTTCTTTGACAGCTTTCATCTTTGTTAGCCCTAATGGAGATGTATGATAATGAAATGCCTTTTTATTCATCCATCACTCCCAGCTTTACTCTCTCCTTCCCTTCTTTTTTCCCCTTTCTCTCTCAATTTCTACTGTGTTCCCTCCTTCTATCCCATTCATCTTTCCCATTTGTCTATCCTATCCATTCTTCCATCCATCCCTCTGTGCATCCATCCATTCCCTACCCATCCATCCCCTACCCACCCATCATACCACCCATCCATTCATCCCTCAACCCCCTCATTTCACCCATCCCACCCATCCCTTCTTCCATGTAGAGTATAATGGATTCCAGTTACATAAGAGTCAAAGCAATAATTAACAAATACATCATCATTACCTGGATGGATATCTGCCGTTAATGCAGCAAGAACAGCTTCAGCAGCATTAGTGCACTCTTTGACAGCAAGTCCCTTTGAAAGGTCACCTTGCTTCAAAGCTGTGATGTGCCTCTCAGGAATGCCAAGTGTACCCTGTAATAGGGAAGTCAAAACTAATGTCAGAAAATTAAAAGAAAAATGAAGAGACACCACCAAATTTTTGGACAAATTTCCTGATAAATCCCCCATATTTATTTTTTTACTTATATTTATTTACTATGGATGTCACCAATCTGGGCTTTCACGTCAGAAAAACATGCCATAGTCACACCTCTAACTATCTAAGGCTTTAGTCTGCATTCCTTTCTTCAATGTGTTTGCATCCTTTAGATAATTTGTGGGAAATAAATCATTGAAAAAGCTGACACATGAAGAAAAAAATGCAGACTAAAAGGTAAATGTTTGTATGTCAAGTTGAAGATGTTTGGAGGCATGTCCATGGTGTGTTTTTCTGGCATGAAAACACAGTTCAGTGACATCTGTAACTAGTATAATTTCACATTTCCATTTGTCCATTCTACCCAAGAGATCCTCACCCACCTTTCTTTATCCCTTCCTTCCTTCTTTCCTCCCTCCCTTCCATCCATCCATCCATCTTCCCTTCCTTCCTTCCTTCCTTTCATCCATCCATCCATCCATCTTCCTTTATCCCTTTCTTCCTTCCTCCCTCCCTCTCTTCCTTCCTTCCTCACTCCCTTTCATCCATCCATCCTTCCATTTCTTCTTTCATTCATTTACTATACAGTTACATACCACCAAATATTCAACTTCTTTTATCAGTTTGTTTCGATTTTCACTTTCAGTTTCCATGTGTCGATCTTTATCTTCCATTTGTTCCATCTGGTTGTGTACAGTCTGTGTTGAAAAACAGGCACGACACCTTCCAGTCAACAATCAAAGAGTACATGTCTTGAAATATTTTGAAAGGACATTTCTATATTTCTTCTATATTCACATGATATTGCTATTTATCAAAAAGACATATTCAGTTTTTTATGTGGCTGTCCTTTTATCGATGATAAATTTGCATCATCACATTGTCACAGTACTGTAGTGTGGATCCACAAGGCGTAGCCAACAAAAAAAATTTTTTTTTGACCCCTAGTTTGAGGATTAATGTAAGGGGTCTATAGCAAATTTGTTTCCAGAAGAGTGGAAACATTACCTTGAGGACATCATCATACTGAGTTAGTCTTGAATCCAGTTTATCCAATTCAGCTAAAGAAGCTTCCAACAAATCCATCAGACTATTGACTTGGTCTTCAGAAGCCATGATAGATTGGATGTTAGCCTGCAAATAAAGTACGAATATAAGTTATTCATACTGAACATATTAAAATACATAATATCTACAAAGGAAAAAATATATTTCATAATAAAAAACACAATTTTGCCTCTAGAGTAGGGAAAATCCACTAATATCTCATGGAAGGTTTTCTTCTATGATATAGACAACAACATATTTCAACTTGTTATTAAACCTATTATTATTGCTAATAATTTAAGTTATTCAAATCTATGAGAACTATTCAAAAAAACTCCTTACAAGTTCTTACATAGTGAAATTTTTTTATTGATTTCTGAAATAATTATTGTCCTAGTACCCCTAATCAAACTTCAAATAAAGATAATATTAAAGAAAGAATTGAGTATATGACCAGTTGATAGGCAGATTTCACTTACGCTGTCAAGAACAGACAGCTCTCTTGACAGCTGTTCATTAAACTCCTCTAAGTTACTGATAGCATTCTCTGTTTGGGACATCATGTGCTCAAGATCATTTTCTTCACGTTGTGTTAACTCCTGGTAATCTTCCACTGTGTTTAAAATGAGATGAAATAATGGTTTGTTGAGAAAGGGTAAAATTAATGAACAAAAGGGAGAAATTACAATAATAAGGTTGTTAAAGTTGTGCTAATCTTCAACTCGGTTAAAAACAAGATGAAATATTGGTTTACTGAAAAAAGGACAAATAGATAACAAAAGAGAGAAAGTACAGTAATAATGGCCCATTTTCTTGCCATTGCATTAAATCCTGGTAATCTTACAAGCTGTGTTAAAACCTTTCACTACTAGAGGCTAAAAGAGTCAAACACAGGCTCTTCCTGGAATATAATTAGGGTTTTTTTAATTTCTCAATTATATCAAAATGAAAAATATATGTCCTAGGGGATGGGTAATCGAAAATCAAAAATGTCTTCCAGCTGTGACTTCTTTTGGCTGCTCTAGGAAAAATGTAGCATTTCCAGTTAGCTTCTTTTGGCTGCTCTAGTAGTGACAGAGTTATTAAACAGGGTGACATATTAGTTCATTGGGAAAGGGACAAGAACTAAAGGGAGTACGATTATATTGGGTTGATGCTAACCTGTTACTCCTTCATCTGTGTGTTGTTGTGCTCTACTAGTCTCTATATTAATGCTCTCTGAATGAAAAAAACATTTAAGTCAGAATTTATTTACGTCAACTGCAGAAAGTGATTGCTCAGTCTCCTGAGTAAGTTTCCAGAACTTTCCACACCAGATTTAATTGTGGTTTAAAAGATGAGAAACACCGGAGAGCAAAACTAGAGAAAAACGGCCCAAAACCACAGGAGAGAACCAACAAGCAACTCTACTCATTATACCAGTCGCGATTTAGGGATCCGTGTTTTGCGTTGGGTTTGTCGTTGGACCCAACGACCCAACACGGCAAACATCAAAATAAGAAATATGAGCTTACTTTTTTGCCTATGAAGGAATAGGTGCTTTTGCTTGTGCGCATGCGCATCTTTCGTTTAACATAGGTCACATGACCTTTAATTTTCCACCGTACTCTCACCTCCTGTGTTTAATACACACCAGGATACTTTTATATTTTCTTGTTTCCTCTGCCCTTTTTTCTTTGCTGAAGCCTTCTTTTCCTTTCTTAACTTTTGGCCACTCATTCCTAATGCTCTGCAACCTGCATTGTTGCATGACAATTTTCTCCCATATCGATAGTTAACCAGGCGCCACCCAGAGTCCATGCAAAACTATCGTTTTCAAGGACATAACTATATTCACTATTCCGTAATTTAATAAGTTACGCCAGATTGTCAATATCAGTTGTGATACTGACAATGATGTACGATTTATGGAATACAAAAGTGGTAAAACGCAATGGCCCAACAAACCCAACCAGCCCAACAGCCCAACGAACCAACAGCCCAACAAACCCAACAGCCCCAACAGCCCAACAACCCAACAAACCCAACAGCCCAACAACCCAACAAACCCAACAACCCAACAACCCAACAGCCCAACAGCCCAACAAACCCAACAGCCCAACAGCCCAATAGCCCAACAACCCAACAACCCAAAAACCCAACAGCCCAACAGTCCAACAGCCCAACGGCCCAACAGCCCAACAGCCCAACAGCCCAACAAACCCAACAAACCCAACAACCCAACAACCCAACAACCCAACAACCCAACAACCCAACAACCCAACAGCCCCAGGCTGTTGGACTGTTGGACTGTTGGACTGTTGGACTGTTGGGCTGTTGGGCTGTTGGGCTGTTGGGCTGTTGGGCTGTTGGGCTGTTGGGCTGTTGGGCTGTTGGGCTGTTGGGCTGTTGGGCTGTTGGGCTGTTGGGCTGTTGGGCTGTTGGGTTGTTGGGTTGTTGGGTTTGTTAATCTGTTGGGTTTGTTAATCTGTTGGGTTTGTTAATCTGTTGGGCTGGTTGGACAGTTGGGCCGTTGCGTTTTACCAGATATTTGTATTCCAGAAACCTTAGATCATTGCCAGTATCACAACTGATATCGACAATCTGGTGTAAGTTACTTAATTAAATTACAGAAAAGCGAATATAATTATAAAACTCATGAATAATTAATGAGGAAAATACAATAAAAATCATAGTCCGTGGAGGAGGCTGTATATCTGATACAAAATCGTCCTGATTTGCATAAACTTTAACTCCTATTTTCTTAGCCAAATACAATTTTATCTTTAAAATTATAGTAGAACATGAATGTATACACCTAGAGGTTTCATAAGTAA
>WHPX01000600.1:292500-480000 GCA_011057435.1 Actinia equina
GAAGATTTTTTTAATAGCATGCACAACAAAATTGAGCAAATTAATTAAGGCTCTACAGACAATGGAGAATCCAGGGGTGCGCACCCTCCTGGTTCAACTTTGTGCACAGTACTCCTCCCTGAACAAATTCCTGGATCCACCCCTGACAGAGTACAATTTGGGATTTATTTGTACTCCTCTTGTCCAATCACAATCATGTAATTTTGTTTTTTTGAGTGTATAAGCCTAAAGCGAGATGACGTTTTACCCCCGTCTCTAGACCATAATCCTTTTCACACTGCTTTTGTTCTTTTATGAGTATTGTTCTTGTATTCTATAAGGAATCAAAAATTTTAATATGAAAGAATGGTCTAGAGACGGGGGTAAAACGTCATCTCACTTCAGGCTTATTATGAGAATAAAAAAAATTAAAAATAATAATAATAATAACAACAGCAAAAAAACAAAACAAAGAAAAGGAACTTTTTCTTAATAACTCATTTTCTTTAAATGTGAAGAATACACTCAATAATGAGAGACAGAAATCTTCAGGAGAATTTATGTCGCTTATTTGGCCATGTACACGGTTCTTGAAATAAATATATTTAAGGGGCCACGAGTCTTTCGATCAAGTGCTAATACACCTAAAATTTTCCAAAGTACCCTCCCCTCCCAAATAGACCATTTGCATTATGGCCTATATTGTGGTACATAAAAAAAGATTAGGTGTGAAATAAGCCCTGCGAACAGATAATCTTTTACACGAGGATTCCTCTTTACTAAAAGGCTACTCGTTGTTTAGTATATTATTTTGAAATTTCTATACATTAACAGATATGAGATTCGTTTTTTTTTTTTTGTCAGCAGTCAGTTATTTATAGATCTATGATATCGGATTTATGCTAAAGTGAGTTAATGAGATGTTAATATGCCTGGGGCAGCCTCATTTCGAGTCTCAAAAAATTTGCAATTCAAAATATTTATTCTTGCTCGACTAAATTTTTAACCGACACGTAAATATATGGTTTGAAAATGGATGGCAAGGAAAGCATCGCTATGTCCTTAGTAAAGGACAATGAAAGCAACAGTCTTGTGAGGAATCCCCAAGAATTTAAATACGATAACGAAAGAGCGTTTTTAATAACAAATGATGATGATAAAGAAAAGAGCAATGGATCGTCAAAAACTCTTGCTAACTCGTATCGGTCACTTTTGGCGATCAGTGAAGACAGCAAAGAATACCCGAATACTCAAGATATAAATCGAAGTCATTATATGGAGAATACTACAACGTAAGTTTATCAGCAAGGAAGAAACCATGCAACATGTTTTACATTAAAGGCAGTCATTATGTATGCGTATACAGTAACTTGTTTCTATAAATACAAGATAGTTTTCTTGATTCTTTTTACAATTTAACAGCTCGAATTTTAAAGGTAACGATCAATAATGAACGATTAAGGAAATTGAACTTTTTTGATTACAAGAAATATTGATTACAGGAAACATTTTTTACAGCCATTCTCAATCACAAGCGCCGCCCTGAGCTAGCGATTGTTTCTTTCGCGACGAAGGAGCTTTTGGTGTACGTCAATCAAGGCATTTCCATGACATTCTATAAGCACATGCGACAATGTTATGGAAACGGCTTGTGATTGATTTCCACCTAAAGTTTCTTCGTTGCGTGTCGCGACAGAGGGAGCGTGTGATTGAGAGTGGCTGTAAAACAAACCAGCTGGTCACGTAAGGTCTTTAACCACAAAAATAATATCAAGCAAGATTGAATTCAGTGAAACACGTTTTAAGCAGCACAACTTTTACGATGGAAACAGCTCGTAGAGAAAACTTTGCATTTCCGAGTTTCTAGATTTCAAAACCTAGATTCTGTGGGTCGGCATGGCTACCACCTTCTTGAAATTGTCAGACTATCGAATTGACTTACTTACAAGTCCACTACCAAAAGTAATCTGTACACTGGCTTTAATAATTTAAAAAAAATACATATAAATAATTAATAATAAATAATAAATGTAATAATAATAAATGTATAAAATTAATGTACATCGTTAATGATGTATACATAACCATGCATCTAATTATCTCTATCTTAGGTGGTTAACAAGTCTGATACATATGATAAAAGGAAATATTGGGATTGGAGCACTTAGTCTACCATTTGCAATGATGAATTCAGGAATAGTGGTGAGTCAAACATGGAGGTAGTGATTGCTCATTATTCTTCGTTAGCACATTATATCATAGCTGCGCCGCTATCTTGGTGGAATTTAACAAAAGACTTGCCAATGAATTCTTTTGTTTTGTCGTCTTTTGTTATTTCACCCCCTTGAGCAAGGGCGGATCCAGCCAAAATTTTAGGGGGGGAGGCTAATTGAGTTTAGGGGGGTAATTGAGTTTAGGGGGGGCTAATTGAGTTTAGGGGGGGCAAATTGAGTTTCTTCAGTCAACACAATGGAAGACAATATGAAAAAGCATCTTTTTTTTCTGCTGAAGGGGTGGCTTCAGCCCCCTTTGCTCCCTGGATTTGCCCTTGTTGAGAAAGATTGAAAACCAGCAACTAATTAAGAGACAGTAAGGCTCATGAAAAACGTACTCCCAAAATTTCATACATCATGTGGTGACTTCCAATATTCCTTTGAAAAGAGGGCAATGAAATAAATAAATACCAAATTTGTATTCTACCCTTACAACTCATCTATGTTCATATAATATTATGACTAAATTTTGCCATGCCACTCACATGATCATTCTTTCTAGCTAGGATTTGATGTAATGACATAAAGTGAATATTGCCAATATTAATGCTCCATTATTATTGTAGATGATGGCTAGTGAAACTAGCGTGGACTGCGTCAGTGTTTCTAATGAAACAGTTATCGTAGATTGATAAGTTTTACACCGTAGTGAAAATAGAAACTGACGTTTCGGACGTTAGTCCTTCGTCTGTGTCAATGACTCTGAGGAAGGACTAACGTCTGAAACGTCAGTTTCTATTTTCACTACGGTGTAAAACTTATCAATCTACGATAACTGCTCCATTATTATTGTTTTACCTTTTCAGTGCTTAATTATACATTTTTTTACAGGTTGGTCCAATTTTACTTCTAGTAACTGCTTCTATTGCAGTTCACTGTATGCATTTGTTGGTTCAGTGCAACCATACGTTTCTTAACAGGTAATCATATTTCAGGTGTTCATTTGCAAAATTGAAAAATAAAACTCCTTAGCCACATTTTTGCATCCTTTTGCTATTTTCTAAGGTCAAAGTGTGACATACATGATAGCCTATCTAGTGAACCTTTCTTGCAAAAATAGTACACAAAAAGGTTGAACTCTGTTTTACTTACGCAAGGATGAGTTTTGCAAGGAATTGTGCAGTACTTCTTATAGCATGCTTTGAAACACATATTTGCATACAATCATGAGCTAGAATGTTCCACTTATTTCAATGGGTTTATCATAGTTTCATGCTAATATATGGCAAGAGTGCGTGATTAATTTCTTACGAGTTTGTCAAATCATTTATTTAATACTTATTGATATTTTTTAATATCTTATTTATGATACTTAGGGATTTATTCATTAATACAATTAATTCGCATTCCAACAGAACAAAAAGCTTGAATCTTGGATACGCGCAAGTAGCTGAAATGAGCATAGCTTTGTATTATCCAAAAGCAAGACATTTAGGAAGGTTAGTTGAGAGTTTTAAAGCTGGATGATATCTAACGATGCATGCACAGCATTGCCTTACAAGCTGAATGACACCCAAACGTCTCCTCTATTAGTCATTCCGAGGTAAAGAAGATATGGGTCGCATTGGCTATGCAGTACATCATGGGATCATTTTAGCAGACATATATTCAAGATGTTGTCTAGTTCTTTTCTAAGAGTCCCACAATACACTCCAATTCTACCCTGAACCAGTTTTTCCTCAACCTTAGAATAATAGACCTCCTTGGCTCAAGCTTGTTGTCCCATTTGAGACCATGTGTCATTCCCTTGAGTGTCCTTTCTTTATTTAATGGTTGTGCTGGGTTGCACATGAGAAGACACTGTGTGACGACACTAAGAACAACTGCAGGGGAGACTAGGGTTTAACCACACAACAAACTCAAACGTACATTCATTCTCGTTTCCACAGCCTTTATTTCTGCACATGCTCAATGAAATAATTAGTTGGGCATGCAAATTAAAGTAAGGGTGGATCCAGGATTTTGTTAAGGAAGGCACCCCTCCCCTGGATCCACGCTCTGGGAGTGAGATAGGTGCACATTAGACTCATTTCTAGCTTACTGCACATGATCGGCAAAAAGCCAAAATGCTCAAGAATGAATGAGTGCCATTCGAGGGAATAAAAGAGGGGTGTGAGCACAAAATATCAAAATCATTCATATGAGAATTTTCTATTCTTTCTTATTTCAGCATGATCGTTAATGTACTTCTCGTCATCACTCAACTTGGTTTTTGTTGTGTTTATTTCATCTTCGTATCTGAAAATCTCAAGCAGGTAAACTATCTATGCCATATACTGAATAGATGTGCTTTGGTAAATCTCCTGTGAATATGAAATCCTTAGGAGTATTTGCATTGAAATAGTGTTCCACTGTGCCGTGATTGGTCAACCTTCTAACGTAACCTTGCATGCTGTCCCATTTTACAATCAGACGTAGTCATCTCTGCCTTGCATTAAACCCTATAAATATTTAACTATGCATCATGCTTCTCCTAACACTTGTGTTCTGCATCCCTGCCTGGTCCGCAGCGCGCCATGACTCCATGCAGCATGGAAGCATTGGCTTTCTCTTCACTCATTCCAGAAACTTTGCAAGAAGGGTGTCCAAAGTGATTTCAAAAAGCGACGATGCAGTGACGTAATCAATAATCCTGATCTGACTCATTTAATTAAGGCACCTTGGGGGAGGGGCAGTGCACCTAGGGAAGTCCCCCTGGATCCGCCCATGGTCATTGTATTCATTATTTGTTACTCATAGTTTGTTCGTTGTATATTTTACAAAAATATAAAAGGCATGTTTTGAATGTTATTCCTTTAGATTTTCCATGACACTATCCAACTAGATGTGAGAATATGGATAACTATTCTGATACTCCCAACGGTTCTGCTATCTTTCATTCGCACGTTAAAGCTTTTGGCTGTCATCTCCGTGGTTTCCAACATTCTTTACTTTGTTGGGGTTCTTTGTATTCTGATTTATGCTAGTGACAACATGCAAAGCCCTGAAACCCTGCCTAAGTTTACAGGACTAGCGACTGTGCCGCTTGCTTATGGTGCAATCGTCTTTTCATTGGAAGGAATTGGCGTGGTAAGTTTAAGAAAAAAATGCGCGAGCATGCTGTGCGCAGTCATAAAGCACGCAGGGGTTGGCAGAACATGAGAGAAGTACAACCCGTAACGTCTCGAGTTATCTGCTAATCCCAAAGTGCTTCATAACTCCACGCCGCACAGCAAGCAAGTTATTTAATTTCTTTTATAATATAACCAATCATGACTGACGAAACTGGAAGTACGCGAGCGTACTGTGTGGTCTCATATGAAGCATGCGCTCCCAACCAATCAGAGCGCGAGATTTAGAACAGTTATTTTATAATGATTGTTCCTCTACAACATAAGTTCAGTATTTCAGAAAAAAGTTGGGTCTCAGTCTAGCTTCGATCCCCACAATGCTGAAGCAAGACCTCTTTTCAATTTGATCCAAGCTTCAATCCCGCCTTGCTCAGTGTCGTATGCGAGTAGAAATGTTTGTTGGCTTTCTCCTGTGCTTCAAGGGTTTTTCTCCTGGTTCTGCGGTTTTCCCCCTTCCACAAAATAAACTCCTAAATTCAAATCGAGGGCCACAGTTTGTTAGCCACTGGCTATTAAGCGCTACCCTTGTAAAAACAAGGATGCAGAAACTAAATCGAATTTTTCGTTACAAAATCCATTATCAAACCATTACATTTAGACTACCAGCCAGATGTATGTGCAAATTTTGAAGTAAGCAACTAGATATTAAAACGTCAAGTATAGATTTAAATCCTTCCGCGCAGAGTTGATAGTACGTAGCTCAGAATACATACCTTGCAATTATTACTCTAATCTAAACACGTCATAATAAATTCCCATATTTTGATGATCTGTTATTTAGCTTAGCTAGTTATTTAACGCAGATCTTGGTACCAAACTTGAATCTTTCTTTTATTAATTCAATATTTTTCATTGCAGATATTGCCATTAGAGAATGTTATGGCGTCACCTCGTCAATTCCGTTGCGTGCTTAGTATTGGTATGGGTGTGGTTGTGATGGTATATCTTCTCCTCAGTATTCTTGGATTTGCATCTTGTGGAATGCATTGTCTTGGCAGTTTTACTCTTAATCTCCCAAACACACCGTAAGTTTATGAAGACATTCAATGAAGACAAGGTCTGAAATGTCTTAGCGTCAACTGGTCGAACAATATAATTAGAAAATAATAGAAACGTCGTCAAAACGCAAGGATTGGACCATGCATACTGCTTATATAGCATACTGCTTATATAGCATACTGCTTATATAGCATAGTTTGTCTTGTCATTACGAGCACCTCGTTTTATTATAGTTCTTACATGTTTTATTTTTAACAAGCGCGAATGAGAATACTATGAAAAATGCATATTCTCACTTGTGTACGAGAACAAATGTCAAGCACCATTTAACCCAATCTTTACTCATTCCATTTCCAGATATTATGCAGCTGTAAAGGGGACGTTGGCCATTGCAATCTTCTTTACGTACTTCATACAGTTCTATGTACCAATGACCATTATAATACCATCAGTACAAGAAAAATTAGACGAGAAGTACTCATCTATGGCTGATTATGGAATTCGGACTTTTTTTGTCTGTGTTACTGGTAAGTTGGCCTTAACTTGTGTACTAGCCCATGCATGGGAATGATGATTTAGTGTTTGGCAGCAGACGCCCCTCGCAAAAAAGAAAAACTAGTTAACTAACAGTGAATGAACAACAAACAAGCAGCAAAACAAAAAACAATCAAACAAACTGGACGAACATCTATGTGACCCTTACTGAATTGTATGAAAGACCCGACTTAAAATTCAAACTGCTGTGTGAAACCAAGAAATTGCACTTTGTATCTACATCTGCTGCAGAAGAAGAGTCGAGATTTACTTCTGAGATGTTATGCAGCAGAGAAACTGTATCGTATCGTATCGGAGTGATATTTTCCGGTGTACTGCCGGCCAGAAATCTGTTTGTAACTCATAGATTTGTTGCACAAGTTTTTATATGTAATACCACTTGAAAATCACACCATTGCCTGCGACGTATCCACCTCGTCTTTCACATTGCTCATAACCTCTTTTTCCCCCCAATTAATTTTTAGCGGTTCTAGCCATTTGTGTCCCACTGCTTGGTGACATGATTTCACTGGTTGGTGCAGTTGGCTGTACAGCATTGGAGATAATATTCCCAGCAGTTATTCATATCCTGACATTTTCTTATGATAACAGTCTTTGCACTTCAAGTCTCATCAAGAACCTTATACTCATTGTATTCGGCGTTCTTGGGGCAGTGTCTGGCATGTATGCGTCAATAATTGACATGATTTGGAACATTCAACATCCTGGGGTACCTCAGGGGGCTGTGTCATTTAATTCAAGTCATGTAAGCCTTTAATGGTTTTGGTTAGTGGGGTAAAAGATCCGTTATTGGCCTACTTTGTGTTCACACCTGGTCCATATAATTTATCTGCGTGAAAATTAAATTACCAAAATTGTACAAATTAGTGCAATTTTGTGCAGTTTCTTATAAATTTGTTTACCAATGTACAGTGTATGCACTTTAATGGGAAAACCTACAGCACATAGCACTCAGTTGATGTAATATATTCAGAAAATCTATTGTATTCTATTGTCATTTTATCAGTTTGTATTAGGTGTGATTCATTGTATTACATCACCTCCTTGCTACATAAGCTCTCCTACCTTGTCATAGACCATTTTCACTACCATTCAGTTCATATTTAACTTTAGGAGAATTGACATTCAATGCAAAGGAGAGTGGAGTGCATTCATGTGTCTGACCTATTTTGATGTATATATAAATATAAATGAAATATCGAAATGGTACATAAATTATTTGATATCTTATTTAGATCCATTGTCAATTTCATTCAAATAGGGGGGGTTGTTTTGTTAACTTCTAAAACAAATTAATGCCTTTTTTGACGTCCCTGTTCCAATAAGAAACTTGTCAAAGGGAACCTCAGAAGTCAATGAAAAAAATATAATTAGTTTTGAGAAGTATAATAAACAATAATGAATTTCAAAAAATATTGCATTTTTATTCTTCAAAATATATTTAATTTTATTGAAGGGCACCAATCAAGCTCTTGAAAACAGCACTGTGTGAAATGGGTTACCTGTGGTTAAAAATTCAAAGTAGGAATGGGACTAATTAATTTCTTAGATTCTACCACCTACCACCTGAAAAGTCTTTGGAATTCCCTCATGCATGTTTGGTAGGAATTACAGATATCTGGGTTCAAGATATAATTTTTACGACATGATGGCCCCCAACTTCCATGATTTCGAGCTGATATACATACCCCTTGCAGCATTTTGGAATGCAGCTCAATCTGGGGGACAAAACAATAGGTTCCAATTCTCAGGAGGTTGGAATTCTTCTGTTTTGTCCTCCAGAACGAGCTGCTTTTATGTCACATGCAAGGGGTCTATTTTATAATTTTCTAGACATTTCACTGCTGATTTAATGGATTGACTAATAATTTGATATTCTATTATGGATTCTTGATATTTTGTGGGGATCAAATTTTCATGATTTGTGGGCTTTAAATTTCTTAGTGAGAGCAGAATTTTCTTCCTTCATTTGTTTGTAGTCAGCGGTAATCCTTTCCAGGTTGTTGCCTGTGTTCTTCTGAGTCTCATTATCGATCTGTGGTAAAACAAAAGAAAATTAATGCACCAATCGATGGGATGCTTGGATGGACGCGAAAGGGGGATGGGTGGATGCGATAGGGGGATGGGTGGATGTGATAGGGGGATGGATGGATGGGATAGGGAGATGGAGGGATGGATGGATAGTTGTGATGGCTAGATACATAGGGTGGATAGATGGGATATATGGGATGGATGGATGGGAAGGATGGATGAATGGTAAATAGTAAGTCTCAAGAAAATTTTTTCTCAAGTTGTGATGGATGGATGGATGAAAAGGATGGATAGATAGGATGAATGGGTATATGGATAGATGGGATGAATAGTTGGGAAGGATGGATGGATGGTAAATAGGGATGTCTCGGTAGTATTTTTTTAAACTCAAAAGAAAAAAATATGGAAAAGGTTATCTAACTATTGCACCATCAGTTGATGGCAACCACGACAGTTGAACAATTGAATTTGTTTGAATCTGATTTACATGAGAAAAAATTCAGTTTCCCAGGGGAAAAAGAATCTATTGTTGTGCCTTCTGTCATGGCTGCCATCACATGATGGTGCAAAGCCTCTATAATAATAGATTTTCCATGAGAATTTAAATGATTGACTATGGCTGAGCTATCAGCACTTTTATAAAGTTGTTTGTCAATGAATGCAACACATAGGGATCACATCTGGATGAAAATGTCCGAATAGTTGACATATTTTTGGATAATTTGACTCAATTATGATAATGTAAACCAGATTGAACATTTTAGCCTGGGAGCCACTTGCTATTGAGAATATTTGGGTTCAAAAGCAGAAAGAACAGGGATGAGTAAATGACGTCATTTACTCCAAATTTAGATGCTGAATAAAACTGATAATTTTTATCCGCTACATTTTACTGTTAACAAAGTATGTTGCTTGGCTACTATTGGGGCCATATAGACAGTATCTGGTCAACTCGCCCAAGATTCAAGTCGCCGGGGGTCAAGTCACCTGGAGTCGTGGTCAAGTTCCAATTTTTATCCATTTTCATCTATGTGCCCCTTTAAGACCGTTGATTTACAAGGCACTTCTACCATTGCTTTGCGAATATTACAAAAAAAATTTACCTGTTCTTCAAGATCTCTTATTTCTCTCATGATAAAACCAGTGTTTTCAACAGCCTGGATAAGTTCTTTACAGTTCTACAAAATAAAACAAAGAGTAAAGTGCTATTAGAACTTATATACCATGTCATAAAATACAGTTGCCCTTAATGATTAATTATGCCAATGATGACCTGGCTGGACCAAATGTTACTACACTGGCTAGTGCACTTATAGCAAAGCAAATGTTTTGAATGCTCGACCACCACAATGGCATGCAATATCCTTTAGGCTTGTCGGGGTCGGTGTCCACTAGTAGAACAAAGCTTGGGATTGGATAAAATAACAAAAACAAAGAATTAAGCATGGATTATGGTGAACAATGTGTATTATTCTACATGTGAGCTGCGTTCTTTGTTTCATCTCACCATTCATTGTTTGTTCGTCCACTCCCAGGGTTCAGACATTCTGCCTGTTGTGTGTTACCCGCTGGTCGCTCATCTGTATTGCTCATTTTGCATTAACTGGCGCTTAATTATTTCATCAAATATTTAACTCTTCCATGCACCATTTTTAATGCCAGAACATACATAGGCTATACATGAGTACTGAGGAACCTAGGAAAGAAAATTAAGACATACCTCATGGAGACTTGCTAGATTCTTGTATGCTTTTCTGCAGGCTTCATCTTTCTTGGCATCCTAGAATTAAATGATAATGACTTAAATAGAGTTGCTGCATATAAAGCCATAAAACCTAATATATATACATGTATTCAAAGGATGATCGTTGATCAGATTGAAATGTCTAATAAGATGGCTAACTGATTTGGTTTAGCTAGTACTATTTGGCAGCTAGTACCAATTACTTCTAGAACTTTGAACTCTGTTTTGCACCAAATTTACCAACAGGTTATTCTGTCAGTGAATAAAGTTGCTTAAAGAGAATCAGATGGGTGATGGTGGAGTGATATGAAGACTGAGCAACAAAACCTTATTCACCTTGAAGATTTGTTCATCTGTGACTGTGAAGGTACGATCAAGTTTTCCTGATAGCTGGTTGATCTCTTTTTGAACTGTTTTGGTATCAATTAAGATCTGTTGGTATTCAAATAAAATGATTAGCAGCATAAAGACAAGTACAACAACCATCAAGCATAGACCATACTCAGAACTTTGTCCAAATGCAAAATCATGGCCACAAATTTACAATTTTTCACTAAACCTACAGAGGTTCAACATGTCAGGTCAGGGCCGTAATCAGGGGGGAGCACAGGGTTGGTTTGGTTCTGGTTCTGCAAGTCATTGCCTGTGCACCCCCCCTGCAAGATCTCTGGTTACATCACAGCAGGTGTCATATCAGTCAATGATGATGAGTCTGGAACTTGAACGAGACTTCCTTTGCCACCTTTCATTCCCTAACAAAAGATACTGATAATGTTGATACAAAGCTAGACCAGCCCACACAGTCTCTGCACTGACCTTATTGATTTCTTCTTTCTGTTTCTTGATGTTTCCAACTATCTCTAATATCCTGCGAGTGTATGCTGACCTGTTAACATCTCGGCTCATCCGTTCAAATTCAACAACCTGGGACCAACAAGATAGATTGTCAACTGCCACTTTATCAACAAGACACAAGAGAAAAACTACAACATATTAAGCTTTATTACTTCTTACAGCCAAAGGCTAACAATGTTCGACCAACTTTTCGTAGAGGCATAGCCCATATCTCTCACAACTAGTTTCTCTTGAATTTTATTGAAATCTTGACCCAGTTGCCTAACTTTGATGTATGCTTATTTAGAATACCTCTAAGATGCAAACGTAACAAGGCCTACTCCTGCATCATGAGACTTACCAGCTGTTTGTAGAGATCATCCTTTGATCTTGCTTCTTCAGCAACTTCCTTCATCTTTGATCGAAGTGTCTTGATTTCTTCAAGTTTCTTTTGAGTTTCAGACTAGAACACAACAATACATGATGCAGTGGACATCCTATAAACCTTATTCATCTTGGCATAATGTTTTCCATTTCAGACCACATGTCATTCCCTAGTTAACAAATTGACATCAGATTTTTATGTGTCTGTCCTCTTATTGACAATAAATTGTGTCATCACATTGTCAAAGTAGTGTGGATTCACGAGGCGTAGCCGAGTGGATCTGCATACTACTTTGACAATGTGATGACGAAATTTATTGTCAATAAGAGGACAGACACATAAAAATCTGATGTCAATTTGTTTTTTACAATAACAAAAACGATCAAAACTTCTCATTTTTAGCGATCAAAACAACCAACGGAAAGAGCGCAGCGCTCGTTGACGTCAGCTTTATCTGTCTGTCCTCTTATTGATGATAAAAAATAGCCAATCAGCGCGCGAGAAATTTCTAAGTTATTGTAAAAAGTATCATTTCTTTGTTTTCCTTGGGCGTAATGTTTCAGGCCACATGTTATTCCCTGAAGTATCATTTTATTTATAGTGGTTGTGCATGAGAAAACACATGAATATGGATACCACTCAAACAAAAAATTTCATTCTCTAGCGAATAACATGCAGTCTGTATTGGGAAAATATTTCATCAAGACAAATTAGATCAGTCTATTAAATCCCATTCAGGGGCGAACGGGGAGGGCTAAAAAAATTCCTCAAAAAAAGGGGAGGGAAAGTTGTTATACCCCCATTCCCCTGCCCCCCCCCCCCCCTGCCCCCTCCCCCCACCCACCCCGACCCCACACCCTGACCCACCCTATCCCATTGAACACCAAGTTTAGGTAATCCATCCTTCTCTGCACTCTCGCTGCTATATGCCATCAATATTTTTCTAACACGAGACTATTATATTGTATACTAACCACTCGGTTGGCATTCAACACTTTTAATTCTCTGTACTGGTCTATTAGGCCTGTTCTGTGTTTCTCCCATTGTTCTGCAAGACTAATGAGTCTCTGTGAACTTGAATCTACAACCGACTGGAAACATAAAGAAGAAAATATCCTTTTAAAAAATTAATGAATATATAACAATGATATCATGTTGTAACTAATTAAGAGCACAAGTGGAAAGGAGTTGTCGGAGAAGAAGGCAACATGGGTAGGAGGCAAGGCCAGGCCAGCAGAGCAGAGCAGAGCAGAGCAGAGCAGAGCAGAGCAGAGCAGAGCAGAGCAGAGCAGAGCAGAGCAGAGCAGAGCAGAGCAGAGCAGAGCAGAGCAGAGCAGAGCAGAGCAGAGCAGAGCAGAGCAGAGCAGAGCAGAGCAGAGCAGAGCAGAGCAGAGCAGAGCAGAGCAGAGCAGAGCAGAGCAGAGCAGAGCAGAGCAGAGCAGAGCAGAGCAGAGCAGAGCAGATGATTATACAATAATAAAATATAGAACCATACATTAAAGTGAAGACAATTTTTTACCCTAACAATGTCTTATCTGATGAATTACCTGGAGCTTAGCAATGTTATTCTCAGCATCAGGAAGCAGATCTACAGTTCTCTTTTTGACTTTATATGAATCTTCCCGATCACTATTCTGGGTTTTCTTGTTAGAGACAATCTCACTAGTCTGCATAGGGTAAACAATAACATGAATTATTTAGCATTTTGATTATTTAAGCTTTTGCAATTCACTCAAAAAAATTACTTGATTCTGATTGGATAATAGGAGTACAATAAATCTATAGCAAATTCCGTTATCTGTAGTGGTGTAAATAATCTTAGTACCTGCTGGATATTGGCATTGATTTTCTTTACTTCCACTTCTGAGTTGCTTATACTTGAAGACAGCTCATTGAGCTTTTTCTGCAATGCCTCTATCTCTTCTTCTCTCTTCTTTTGTAATTCCTATTGGAAAAATTAAGTGGTAATCAGACCCACACCAATAATTTGTAAATGCCCCTGACCCTATTCTAAGTACTTGAAATAATAGCAAGTATTTACAATAACAATAGATATCCTATGGATCAGGCTCCTTGATGACATTGCCTGTGGAGCCCAGTCCCCTAGTATCTCAGATGTAATGTTTCAAACACGTGAGAGAGTTCTTCCTTCGATTTCCAAACACTGAAAAGTGAGTTGAAAAAACTCATGAATGTTTCTTGGAGAAAATCAAAGAAACCTTAAATGAAATTTAATGCAAATTAAGAACACATTTCAAAACCACCGTCACAGTAGTAATTTGCTTTGTTTTCTCCTCATTAAATATTCATGAGTATGAGTTCAAATCCCTTTCCACGACCCTAATGCTTTTTTACCAGCTCTCCTTTTTTCACACATCCGATATCCAAAGGTATACTGGCATGTATTGTTAGAACTTGGAATGTAATTCTATTTCGCCCATAAAATGTAAGTCTGCAAAATCTGGGTAGTGTCATTCAATGCCCTTTTTTCACTTGCTTTGCTCATGACTCTAGAGTTTCATCGAGATCAGCTTAGAGCAAGCCTATCTGTTTATCTGTTAACTAGCTGAGTATTCAGGTTTACCTCTTCAGTGTCTGCTTTGGGAGGTCCTTCCTCACTGAGACCAGCCATTGCTGCAACCTTCTCTTCATCCTAAAAATGTACACATTGGCAGCTTAATAGAAGTAGAAATTAGTTCCAAAACTCTCTTCGAGACTTTGACAACCAGCAGCTAAATAAGAGGTTTCACCATAATTTCTGTATTGTCAATGGTTTTAGATTGAAAACAAATTCAGAAATGTTTATTTTTGCAGGTCTACAGGATGGAAAACTTGAAACTGAACCTGTCGGAGGGCTAACCAGGGACAAGAAACAACCAGATGAGTGCTCACAAAATTCCTCTATAAACATACCTGGGCAAACTGCAGCTTTTCAGTGCGAGTGAACCTTGATCCTTTGGTTTTTGAATCATTTGCTGACTTTCCTATGAAGAATTTTGTTAAAAAAGGGATTTGTTGACCAATCCAGGCTCAGCTGCTCTGTTATAATGCACTTTATGATTTTAAGCCAACAGAGGAATTTTATAATTATAATCTTAAGTTGTCTCTGACCTGTGAAAGTTACAAGTTCTAAACAGAGGTTTCGGTCTAAACATTTTTCAAGACCTTCATCAGCTTAACTGAAATTTTTTTGCATGCACAAGTTTTAAGGATATTATAGCATTTGCAAAATAGCCCTAGAATGAAGGTAGAAAGAGAAATTGCACACTGTACATTATGGTATCGTTGTCTACAGCCATGTAGATCAGCATCCATGCATAAGCTTCCACCTGGACAGGTATAATACTGAGTACTTACCAGAGTACATGGAAATGATATCACTTAGATCTGCTACACCTCCTGCTTCGACTTTCTTCATCTCAGTCAGCAAGTGATCTTTAATCTTCTTCTCAATGCGCTGTCTCTTACGGGCTAGATATTCCTACGCAGAAAAATGATTGGCAAAGTCATCTGGTAGTTTTTTAGATTTTAGAGGTATTAGAGGATTCAACATTTTTCATTCAGTCTAAAATATCCCTGAAGATAACAATTATTGTCCTTCACAGGTCCGAACTTCAATGTAATAGTAGTATGAAGAAGTCCCACCTCTTTAGAGAGCCTTGAGGCTATTCCACTCTGACTCCACTCAACTTCCCATTCACTTGCAGCAGTTACTGACAGAGCATTCATTTCAAGTACAGATGGTGGAACATCTTGGGGACATGCTGGTTGACTAGTGATGACTGGCATTATATTCATGTAGTATGCTTTGGTTTCTAAGAGCAAACAATAGTGAATGGTATAAGAAACTGGTCTTATATGTAAGCCTAGGAAAAATCAGGCTAGAAATGTGGATGAAGATCAAGGAATACCACGCTTAATGTTTAGACCCTTCACTTATGGAAAATACACTTTTTGCTGCCCCTCTCTAAAACTGTTAAAAACTTTCAGGTCTCTAGAATTTAGACTCTGAGATGTTAAATATGTCAACACTGTTGTCATTGTAGTTGTCCTTCTCCTTGTCATCATCATTGATATTATGAGAGTGACTTTTGGACAATATTTAATGACATAGAGAAGTGATGCAAGTTTAATTTTATGATGTTTTAATGTTCATCAATTATTTGGTAAAAATGTTGGCACATATAAAAACATCATAGCTTGCATCTCACAAACTGCATTAAATATTGATAGATAACCTTTTGTTGGCTGACTTCTGTAATTAATCTTCTCAGTGTTACTGAGAGATTAATGACAAGATGATTTTTGATCCTTGAATGGTGGGGTGACTCTCTATCTACATGATATGCTATAGTTATTCAATATCTAGTTCTCCCAAGGGAGCACGGCAGACATAAATTTGTTGATTGGTCTTCCTGTGGTACATAATTTCATTGATTGGTCCTCCTGTGGTATAACCACGCATGCGGTTACTTAAAAGTCGCGCAGGCTCATATGTAAACAATATAACGGATGATAAATATATATGAACCGTCAATATTATGTATGGTGCCATCTTTGATATTTACTTGAGCCCACGCTATTTTTCGCGGATAACCGTATTCATCAGCATACGTCATTACCACAGGAAGACCAATCAACAAATTTATGTCTGCCGTGCTCCCTTGGTTTTCCCTAGAGTTATCACTCATTTGTTTATACCATCAATATGTGTACCACCCCTTACTTGTAAAGTAGGAATGGTTAGAAACCATCTATTATGGGATTAACAATTGCTTAACATTACCCTTTGGTAGCTTAACTGTCAAGTCAGCCAGTCCCTGTGGGGACCTAAGTGGACAAGCATGGAATCTTCTCATATTCCTTGTACCCTAAAATTAAATAGAGGCATAAATCAATCAAAAACAGGCTCATCTTTTTTTAATGCATTTTTATTTGTAACCTTAAAGTCCTGGCTAAGACTCCTACCCCCCCCCCCCCCCCCCCTTATAAACCTTCCCAGTTTTAACCACACTAGTCTGCTAATGATATCCTTCCAGTTATTTGCCTCTTGATTTTAAGCTGACTTCTTCAAGCTTGTGTTTATTCATTAATGCACATAAAAAATTAACTGGAAAGATAACTGAAATAAATAAGTTTTCTCTTTCATCCTAAAATTCATTTTCCTCCCAGTCATATGCCCCAAATATAAGCCCTCCCAGTTATGATCCCATTGAGAAAAACTACATTTACAGACGAGTACAAGCCTAGAAGTATATAAATGGGATTTAACGGCATGTCATCAAGTCTTTGTTTTTAATTCAAAAAGCTTCTCTCTGACCACACACACAAAAACTAGTCAATTATAACTGCAATATTTACCTCCTTAACGTAGGTCCTTTCTTTGACCCCCCTCCATCTTAGTCCTCCTTGTCGGCAGAATGATGGCATCCACGCATGAGATAACCTCTTGGATAGTTCTGAAGCAATTCTACGGTTCACAAGGACTGAAGTACCTGTTTAAACCAAAGAGGGATTGCCATCAATACTCCTGACCAGTATGTAGTAGTGCATACATTTCTTACTATACAAGTACTTAAGATAGAAGTTCTAATTTTGGTTGGACATTGTCTGGTGACCAGGAAATTAAGCCAATTGCATTCTTTTATTCCTTGCTTTTCTCGCTAGTCTTGCTAAGATATGAGGCATTTCAAAGACAAAACAGTATTTTCATTGCCATGCATGCAGTTTTATTCAAATCTTACCTAGAGGCTCACTAACAGACGTTGAACTCTCCTTTGGAAGTCTCTCAACCAGGAACATGAAAACTCTCCTGATGTCAGTCTCATTAGAATACAGGAAAGTCTGGTATCCAATTTCACCTTGATAGCCAAGATCCTGAATAACTTCAGTGCATTAGTATATCTTAGTACAAACATTTTACAATGTATGCATGAGTGCAGTTTATAGAGAAAGAACAAGCCTTTTGCAACAACAGGTCACATGATCCTACTCCCAGTAAAAAGAGATGCAAGCTTTGCCATCCAGCACATGCCATCTCATTCAAAACTTTTTTAAATATTTGATTTTATAGTCAATGCCATTTCTCCTATATTCAACATTTTAAGCTAAATATTTATTATTTTTTAATTTATTTTCATTTAAAAAGTTTGCCATAAGGCAGGTGCTTACACAAAACAACAAATTGTCCCCTAGGAGGTGCAACACCATTTGCCTTATTACTAAAAATGAGGTGCTCTTTCAATTTCTGTGTTCATTTTGACACAAAATCTCTATTTTACTGGGGTAGGATCACATGAACTATTGTTGCAAAGGCTTATCCTAATAACAAGAGCTTGGTAAAAACTTGGAAAAATATTATACGTACATGTATTATAGCAGTTAGTGCACAAATCTCTCACTTCTATAGTCTCCTTAAGCTCTCTTCACATTTAATTATATTTGGGTCTCCCAAAAACACAGCACATAAATTTTAAATTAGCCATACCCCAAGCCAAGATAAGATTGAGAGCTATGTTAGCAACAATAAAAGGTACCCATGATAAGAAGCCTCAATTTGATTTTCACTATAATAAAAAAATAAATTTAGTTTAAGTGCAGAAACACAATCTAAATAATATACCTGCAAAGCCGTTGCCATTGTTGTCCCTATTCTGAACCTTGCAGACATGCTAGGCGGCAAGTTAGAGGGTATCTGAAGTTCCTCATTGATAACATGTAAACATTTCGACACTGCCTGGACGATGACTGGAGTGGTAAAATCCTTGATGGATGCTACCTCCTCTGGTATGTCGCTGAAAATTCAGAGAATAAGTCAGTTGTACACTTTGTTTGCAAGAATCTTGGCTATGTTGGTGGTATTTTAACAGAAAATTCTCATTAAATGACTAAAATTACATTGGACAGTGTCTGGCCAAAACTAGGACTTGTCTGGTCAAATCTTTTGCTTGCCGGTAATTTGAGCCATAACGTTTAGCCATAAATAAGGAATGACTAAGCTAAAAGTATTTTGACATGTGATCATGACTGGCAACCGGTTGGCTGTGTTATTACAAGCCATGCATTGCAGTTCTAGCTTCCCTTGCTCATACAGTATACCAACGTGGCTGCCTTGTCTTTGTTTCTTGACTCTTTTGGAAATGGTTGCAAATTATCAATACAGAGATTGCAGAGGAATCAACTGCAGGATTCTTTAAACTAATGAATTCTTTATGAATGTTAATCTTTTTTGTATCGATCATCGAGTTTTTGTTTTTGTTTAAGAATTAATTGAGGGGGGAGGTGGTGGGAGACGAGACCAATCATCCCTTTAACTGACATTTCTATCTCTCAATATTTATAGACAATGAATACATATTTCTTTTGAAACTTTTTCATACTTAGTTATTTTTGACGAGTTAAAGGCATAAAAAATATAAAGCGTACACCAATTTATGTTGTACCTATAACGAAGTTCGAGGTGAAGGAATGAAACAGCTCTCAGGGCTTAAAAAGCTAAATGATTTAACCATCCCTATCGCAAGAGCTACAATAATGTCTAATATTTGTTATATTTACAACAAATGTACTGTAGATTTTCAATCTTACCATCCAATTTGACGTAAAGTGTGGATAATAATGTTATCAACTTCCTCCATCTTGGATCTTGTTCGACTCACACACCACTGGATGCTGGGATACAACACAGGTATCCCAAGCTTGGTCCAACTGAGGTATATTAGGCCCGATCCATACGTCGCGCCTTTCATGTGCCGAACCTAATAGTATCTATTTGGCACATGAAAGGCTCGACGTATGAATCAACTAACTATCCTGAAAATCATATTTCTTGAAATCGTATAAAGCGATTTCTTTCCGTTTTTCAGAAGGACTAGTGGAATAGTAACACAACGCTATGATCCCCAAAAAAGCTTTTCCCAAGTTCAGAAAGGAAAGGTTTCGATCACATAATTGTGTCGACCCAAATAGGATATTAGGTTCGGCACATGAAAGCGCGACGTATGAATCGGGCCTAAGATGAGAATATGTGGACCGCGTAGCACTTATGAAATACATGAAGTTATAGAAATATAGTTAAGTCATAGTGCTTGGGAACGAGATTATTCCGGGAGAAACTAAATAGAAAGACCTTTGGAATTAAATTCGGAAAAATTAATTTCCGACCTCGCTGGGATTTAAACCCACGACCTTCGGAATTGTACTACCGATGCTCTACCAGCTGAGCTAGAGGTCAGCCTGGCTTATGGATGCACTAGAATCTATCGGTTGTGTGGGTGAGTTGGTGCGTGGGTGGGTAGGTTGGTAGGTGGATAGGTAGTTAGGTAAAAAAATTTGACATCAAAGGGAATTATCGTTACAGCTGCACAAAGCATACTTAGAAGTTGCCATAGCAAGAGAAATTTTCAGCCTGCTTCCTTTTTTCTGCGGGCCGTCTTAATCAAGCTCGGTTCTGTTGCATCATTATTCATATTTTTTCCCCTTTTTTCATTGCGATCAATGAACGTTGGTTTGAATAAAAAACTTCACTCACCACCAAAGCCATTGTACAGTAATGGATATTGTCTGGAGGGCTTTGATCAACAATTTCTTTCAAATTTCGGACTCAACTGACTCAAATAAATGTATATATTAGATATACATGCCAATTTAAACCTTGTGCTGATTTAAACTACTTTCTTTTGCTCAATTTAGTTTTGCGGTTAATTTTGCCAACATTGCAGACAGTAGAGTTCCTTGCTAGATGTTACGATATGTTGCTATATGTTCCCGAATTTTTTTAAGAAACTAGCACGGTCCTTGGAACTAAAGAACTTTCTTGGAAACTTTGCTCGAAGAAAAGGAAAAAGGGTAGGTGAGGAAGTACTTCCCATTGCAGTTTGAATTATGCATGCTTCGCCAGATGTTCAACTAAAGTTGCAATGACGACATTTACATAAGTTTCCGGCACTATTCCAGCTGAAAAGTTAAGTGTTAATAAGTGAAGTATACCGTAATTCTCAGTTCGTATTATTTTATCGACTTCTAACGGATCGGAAAAGTTCAATAACCCAGAATTTGAAGAATATTTGTAGGTAAGTTCCGCTTTTGAACTACTTTTCAATGAGCAGGGAGTAATATGCAGCGAAATTAAATCGTGAACAAGATTTTTAATGTGAAAAACTTGATATCTGTATAACATGGTATAAAGTAGTAACGACTGTTGCGGAAGTCATTGACGAAGCGTCGTTCATCTCAGTGGACAAGTTCTTCCAAATTATTAATCCTATATAGACCAGAAAGTTGATAATGGTTTCCAAGAACGAGAGAGAGCCACCTCATGTTTACTAAATTTTAAAACCTTTAGTACTAATACTGAGTGACGCAAGTGTATTTTTTTCACATAAGTTGAGATGCCCTAAAAATATTTTTCAGCCACTTGTCATGTCCACAGCGAAGCCGCTCTTCATTTTACCATGACATTCATGAAAACTGCGGCTTACACTTAAATATTTCTAGCTTATTCTATACATCCAAATTAAGAAGAATACATCAATACATCTGAATGAAAAAGAACTTAAAACCTTTGGTAAAACTTTAGTGTCAGCATAGTTAAAAGGTTGAATACTGAATACTGTATACTGAAAAGTGCATGCCAAGACCGAAATGCATGTGGGTCATAGTGACATTGTTTGACATTGATTAATCAAATTATTTATTGTATTTTTAGTATATTCCATCTGAAACAATATACTAACTAGAAGTGGAGAGCTGTATATTTACTTTTTATTTCAAATTAACAAGACCCACAATGCCCTTTGGTCTTGGAATGCACTATTCAGTATGCAGTATTCAGTACGTATTCAACCTTTTTTGAAATTATAGCTAGCTGTATATAATAAAAGATAAGAATAAATATGGTATATATACATATAAAATATTATCCTGTACGTTGTAGAAGACTATAATGTCAGTGTAAGCTTCGATCTTTAAATAAAAGTGTAGAATTAAAGTCGCTTTTTTTAAATATACAACAAAAATATAATTAAGCCATTTTTTACCAGATGGGTCAACTTAGATGCATGGTAAAAAGAAAGACACGTTAAAGACCATATTGAAAGAGGCCTAATAAGAATACAGCTCATTTGCAAATATATTTGGAGTAGAAACAAGGTTTTGGTTTTTATGGTGTTAGATTTCTCCCCTCTCGTCGCGCAACCTGCAAGTCACGCGAGCAGAAAAATAACGACAATGCTGCTACTTTCGAAATCTTTTCTTTATCTCTCATTCATGCTAAAAAAAACGTTTGGCATTTTATTCGTGTCTCTTGTGCTTTATACTTTTTACAAAATTCTGCTAACCTCGAGCAATTCGGCTAATTCGAGATATTAGCAAAAATGTTAGTTTTGTGCTGATCAAAGTATCATCTCTCTCAACGGTCAGGGCGTTATATCTCAAATTTTCTCCAAATTGGTATTTGGTTAATCAGCCCCAAATGAATCTGCTTATGAAATATAAAGCTTATTAACGCATAAACGTCGAAAGTAGAACCGTTTTTCTGCCTTGTCCGATGCACAATAACAAACAAACAAACAAATATGTTTAAATAAAACAAACAAATATATACAAACAAAAACACCCAGCCTAAACCAATGATAATAAGGACAGATAATTAACACTGAATTAATGATGCTTTCCAATGAGCACGTGCAGGCATGAAAATTCATGATGATTTTCACTTAAGTTGACTTACACATGGCTCTGGCTGATATACCCGACCGAACTATATCTATGGTGCCAAATTTCGGCGAGACTAATCTAAAAGCCTTAAGCTTATCTGCAATCAACGGGCTTTTTCATGGAAGATGTTTGGTATAATGACTATTTATTAACCTAGCCAGCTAGGAGCAAATTTGAAATAACTTAAAATTTAATGAAGTAAATTTGTGTTAGAAAATCACCCGTAATGAAAGTAAAAAAAAGTTGAATTGGAACTGCTTTTAAGACTTTCAATTTTATGAATATCGGCAAATTCCAAGTTCACAGCAGGGTAATAGACTTACGTAAAACTACTTTGCCCCCGAAGTCAAAGGATAGAAGACATGTAAGTAAAATCATATACTTTGCCGAGCAATCTTAGTCTAAGTAGAAAAAGCCAAGCAAAGCACTTTAGTGATTAAATTTACAGAAAACAAGAGAATATGAAGTACTTCATGTTCTCTCGCTAAAAATTAATAAGAATTTTATTTATCGAACCGAATAGACCTAAATTTTTTAGGGTAAAATGGATCGAGAGGCAAACATACTGTCGGTTAAAACTAAAAGCACTTTAACTTAAAATTTATATAGTACTTCTTACTAAGTAAATAGTAAATGAATAAATAATGAATAAATAGAACTAGGAGTAGCAAAATTCACCTGTAAGTCCGACCAGAAAGCAACAGTCGTAAAATAAATATATGATAAAATGTACGTCGTAACTTTTGGTCACTAGTTTTTCTTATAAAATAATAAGTATGTAAATAAATGTAATTAAAATGTCTTTCTTTAATTAACACCAAGAAGCACGCGCGCGTCTTTGCGCGTCTAGGTGTTGTTGTCTAAGGGAAGTCTGGACCGAATATAAAAAAATCGTCCCAGTCCTTCACCCCCTGCTTGACTTCATTCAAACAATGGCAGAGTTTCTGAATATTTTTACGATGTAATACACTAACTCGATAATTTTCCACCTCTTCTAGCTCGTAGCCATGTTCAAGATTGGCCTTAAGAGAAATAGAATATTTCTACTTGCTGTGGTGATTTTAAGTCCTCTTATGTACCACGTAATTCAGGAGGAAAGACGCGGTAAGTGTTTGGTTGTTGGTTGGGATAAATAATATAAGCATAACAACCATACTTACTTTGAATAATATCCATATTATCTTCACTTTGGGACGCTTTTCCTTTTTATCCCTAAAATAGAAAGTCCATGCTTCCTCTCATATAACTTGATGTCTTTCCAGCTTTGTTAAGATATTTTACGTCCAACTTTTGTCATAAGCTTTTTTGAACCTTAAATATAATCAGAAACTATAGCGAAAGGCTAAAAATTATCGTTGTGAACAAAAACTTTCGTAAAATATAATAGGTATTGACGAAATAACGTAATAACGAAAGCTTTAGCTTAGTTTCGAATTGTCTTTAATCCATTTAGAGTCAAAGTTGCCCATTACCTTCTAGTATCATAATATAACTAAAGCTAATATATAACGACTTATTATTTATTCTGTTCTCGTTAGAGACGTGAACTATCGTTATCTACGCAAGCCTTCTCTTATATCTCACAGCTTTTAAACAAAATATATTCAAAAGAAAGAACCTCTAAATTATACACTATCATAATTGACGGCTGTAATCAAATTGCAGTGGTATTTTGCATTTGTTTATATTAACTTTGCTGGTAAACTTGTGTGTGTCGACGTGTGGCTCGTGTACATATAAGATGATTAATGTAAAAAGATCACATTTATCTCGAATGGCTACTAAAACTAGCTTTTCAAGAATACTTTGCTTTGCTTATCAAGTACCATTCAATTTGACATTCTTGATATACTCAAGCGATTCTAAATTACTTTATACTCCACACCAATGAATTTTATAACCTTCTGAATGAGGAGAATAACAAAGCGGTCAATTAAGATATTAGCAGCTAAGTGTGCTGAGTTTATCTTGCTTACACTGTGAAGCCAACACAGCTCATGAAATACATTTTTTATATCATGATAGATGAGGCAATAAGCGTGTTGGATGGGCTCGGATATAATTTAAGAACATGCATATTAGTACTAAAGTACGAGCCTCAGATGAAACGACTGAAGAAGGAGCCTTTCACAACTTCAAGGAATCGCATAATAAAAATGAGCCATCTCAACTAGAAACCGTGGACAGCTGTTTAGGCCTGTATTGGGCCTCATCAGCAAGGTGTACCTAGTGAACTGGTCGAATCCCACAAAAAAGGAGTGCATGATAGATGAGGCAATAAGAATGAACGTAAAGGAATCATTGACAAAGCTGGTCACTAAATTCTCTAAATTTGTATTATATATTTTGCTCTTGTGGGGTCCAGATCCTACACTTGTACAATAGCTAGTTGGTAGATTACCAAGCTAATGTCAGGGGTGGATCCAGGATTTTTCCTGACCAGTGCCACTTCTCAAATCCATCTATTCCAAATCTTCAATAGTGTAATTTTTACTTCTTGTGTATAATGGAAGTAGCTAATAATGACTGTGAAATCATATGGAGAATAATCCCCCTTTCGAAAGGTTGGTTCTCCACGAGTAATACAATTAAGCCATGCTTTGTAATTGATCTGCCTGTGAATAACGTGTATACTTGTAATATTTGGTCACACTACGTCAACTAGCGTCTTTCTTACCAGTGCCGACTAGTGCCAACCACATAAGTAGCTAATAGCAAGCGACTTTGACTAGTGCCAAAAAACAAAGCTAAATGGTGCCAGCCAATGGGATGAGCGTTTGACCAGTGCCACATATCAATGCTGTGACAACCATGACAGTACAATTGAAAGCAATACATTCCCGTGGGCCCACGACCCTAATACACAAATTTTGTCTCAAGAATATTTGTTTCCGGAAAGAACGACCGGAAGTGCAGGCATTTTCATGGGATTAAAAATATCGAAAGATTTTTTTGTATGAATTTCGCTTATGATTTATTTAAAAAGTATTAATTTCTTCTTTTTTCAAAAACTTTGACTAGTTCCATGGAACTAGTGGCACTAGTCTGGATCCACCCCTGAATGTTATGTTAGGCCACATTCTTATAGGACACAACTTTGGAGATGGCCTTAAAATGAATTAAGCAGCTTCATTGTTGCCTAAGGTTTTTCATAGTTTTATGCTATTTTTACTAAGAATTATCAAACTGAAAAAAGAAAAAAGACCAGAGAAAAAATGGTGACTCGGCATATTATTATATTATATTATATTATATATTATATTATATTATATTATATTATATTATCTGCTTGCTGTAAAATAAACACAATAAGATTTGTTGTAGGGCAACTTTTTAGAGTTTCAATGAAGAAAATATTTAAATCTACACATAGTTCATGGAATCTCAAATTATAGCAGGTTAACAGTCTGGGACTGCACCAACATGTAGCTTGTAGGTATATGGGTTCAATCCTATCAGGGACTCTAATTTTTTCAGAGTTCCTTTCAGCTAGAGACAAATGATCAATATTTTAATACCACATTTCTAGTTTATAAATAAGATTCTTCACAGTTGATTTCCTTTATCATGATAAATGCCTCAGGTTGACCAAGTTTTCAAGAATTTAAGGATTTTCCCGGGGGGGGGGGGGGGGGAGGGGGTTACGTATATCGTAACAATGCATTAAATTTGTTCAACATTACATTATTCAAGAACAAACTTTTTTATGATTCAGAAACGTTTTTATAATTCTGTCTACTGGATGATGTTTGGAATAAGGGCAAGGTATTTTAAAATTATACAGTCTAGTTAAATAGGAAAAGAATACTACATCATACTAGTATAATTTTTATATATTTTTGTCAACTGAATATGAAAATTATACACCCTTTAAATTTTCTTGAGTCAAGGTTAATGGCAGTATCTGCAGTAGTTACTGATTTTTGTTTCAGTCCATCCATTGTTATTTCTTGTTAAAAAATCTTGAATTATTTATTAATCGATAATTTTGCATATTGCCTCTCAACACTACTTTGGTTTAGAGGTTATCATTATAGATACTAAAACTGGGGCTTCTACCTCTTTTTACTCATAAAAAGATAAATATTTAAGAAATAAAATATTTATAATAATAAAATTATTATTTTTTGTTTAGAGTAAATCTGAAATAAATCTAATATACCAAGACTTTAAAAAAAAAAATCATTCATCCAGTTAAAACACCAATTAATGATTGATATAGATTCAGTTTCTGCATATGAATATACACCTACTTGCAAAAACGTTGCCATACAAAAATAGGACATTAGTGATTTAGTGGGATAGGAATTAATTATATGAAAAAACAAAAGAAGATCACTGAAGCTGAATTTTTTCTTTTATCTTTTAATTTATTCCTTTCTAGCTAAATTACTAATGTTTTAATATCGTATGGCAACGTTTTTGAAAGTAGGTGTATAAAAAATGAAAATCACAATCACCATAGTAATATTGAAGACATGGATCTTGTTGCCAGGCTACAGACAATTCAAGCAAAGCATGTAGTGATATTTGGTTTAGAAATTATAAAATAAAATTTTTGTTGATTTTTTTTATTAACATGGTGCTTCTTAAAAGTTTATGAGAGTAAAATATTGCTTTTCTCTTCCTAATTATTATTTAAATCCAAACTTTTTTTAGGATCAAAAGTTTAGGATTTTTTTTTTTTGATAATTATTTGGATTTTTTTAAAAATTTAAATAAATACTAACATTAAATTTTTATTTTTCAATGCTGGAGACAATACGAGATAACTGATGTCAGTTTTATTAATGAAAGAATTGAATATTATGCACCAAATGTATGAGGATGCTTGGTCTGTTGTCACACTCAATCCACTAGTTCATTTATACTCAGAGCCTGTAATTCTAGCTGAACTTGTTTTTGAAATCATTAAAGGTGATAAATGGGTCAATATAAAATAACATTGTTATGTCAAACTGACACCATTCATGATGTGACTAAATGAAATGTAGGTAGAGTTTAAATTGAGACTGCTGGCCAGCGGTTTCATGCATGTACACACTCAGGTCCCCATTGCATGCTGGTGACTGGCGCATCAGCATTTGCATTAGGGCACCTAATCCCACCTCATCATTCCCAGTAGGTTTAATCTGCCATTACTGCATAAATTTTCTAGCTAATCTTCATTTTAATCTTCATTTCTACAACAGGTCACTTTACGCAGCCTACATACTCCATGGATCCAGAATTGCTCCAAAGGATTCAAGACCTAAGGGAAAGACTACGGAATGCTGAATTTCAAAATTCTGCAAGATCTCATGAACTCATTTCCCTTCAAGCTCAGTTATCTCAATTAATATCAAGCCATTCCAGAACTAATCAAGAACAACTAAACACTAGCAATAATAATAATGCAATGATGGTAGCTGATAGCTCAGCGTTGAATTTACCTAGTATTTATCATTTAATGCCGCATTTGATGGACCATCCTGACAGCCTTGTACCATCTCTTCAAGTTAGTAAAGATAGAGTTGGAGGTGAGATATACTTTCATACGTCTAAGACCTGTTTTTCTTATCCTTGGAAAGCATAAGGTGGTGTGCTCTAGTAATGTGTTGCATCTCACAAATGTCACCTAGATTCAATTCCTGCCAGTCTTGTTGTATCTGTAGAGAGTTGTTTATTGGTTCTCTCCGGTACTTTATCTAGGCTGTTACTCCAATTCGTCCAATTTTCCTACCTTTGCAAAGATCAACTTCTAAATTCTAGGGCTGACATGTCTCTTATATCTATCTATCTATCGTACACTGTAATGCAAATAAACTGTTTACTTTTTTATCCATGCAGGGAGAGATTGCTTATTCTCTATAGCTAGAGGTTCTTGATTAAAGCACTTGGGCTGTCTTGATACCGGATCAAATTCAAAACTTAGCAAAACCCTCAAATAACAGAAAGGAACTAACAAGCAATTTTGCTTATACATATATGAGACATAGTCTGTGTATGCTCCCCCAATTTCAATTTTGTTATGGCGTTCATACCTCATGCCAGAAGATTCCAGAAGAAACTTCCAGAACAACCTTCCAGAAGAACTATTCCAGAAGAACTATTTCAGAAGAACCTTCCAGAAGAACTATGCAGTGCCAACTTATTATGATATTTTAACCTTTGGCATTTTTTTTACAGTATCACTTGTGTTTGGGATTCCAACCATTAGAAGGCAGAAATCATCTTACTTATTGAATACTATAGCATCTTTGCTGGATGGAATGTCTCAAGAAGACAAAGATGACACTGTTGTTGTGATATTTATAGGAGAGGTGAGATAATGATCAACCACCTTCCATGTTCTTTCTCCACGCAAAGCTTTGTGCAACAAGAAACTGATGAAAAGAATTAGATATTAGAAAGATACATGACTGATTACGTATGGTTATTTATTATTATTTGCAGACAAACCCAGCTTATACCAAGGAGATCTCTGATACAGTGACTAAGAGGTAAAACTAAAACAGTTGAGCCAATGGATTTTTCTTTCTGCAATAATATTGATTTTGATGATAAATCTGAAACATGTTGTAATTTTGTTTTTTCTTGCAGATTTCCATTAGATATTGGGGCAGGCCTCATCGAGATTGTGGCACCACCTAGCACCTTCTATCCAGACCTCAACAATGTGCCATTAACATTTGGAGACTCTAGAGAGAGAGTCAAGTAAGTTTTAACTTACTCTAATAACCTTTAATTTCCCTGTTAAACTCTCACACCACCTATGATTTCTTTGATGTAAAAAGATAATGTTTACCAGCGTGAGGTCAGGGGAGGGGAGGGGAGAGAAACGGAGGGGAGGGAGGGGTCACCTGGGATTGGGGTGGTAAAAAAGCTCAACTGGTCTACTCTTTTTATTGGTTGGCACGCGATAAGGTCACTAATGAAAGGGTTTTTGTTTATCAGATGGAGAACAAAGCAAAATCTTGATTTTTGTTTCTTAATGATGTATTGTCAAAAGAAAGCAAGATTTTACATACAGGTACAGCTGTAGCAATCTAAGGAAACTTTGTAATTCTAAAGCATTGAGAGATTATCACTCATAAATTAGAAGAATAGAGAATCATTAATATGTGTATAAATGATCCCTAATTTTTTTCTGCATTTTTGTGCATGAAATCAGAATCAGAATTTGACATTTTATGCATTGTTTGCATGTTTTCCATACAGCTAGAAGATGACATTGTAGCAACACCAACTTATGCTCACACTATCAAGACCTTTGCCCTTCAACAGGACAGTAACCGTTGGTTTATGCTGGAATTTTCATCTCTTGGTTTCATAGGTAAGAGAAATTAAAGACTGAAGTGGATTTGTAGGAATATCTATGAAAATTTATAAAATTCACAATGTCATTCACTTTCTCCAGTACTGACTGCAGCAGAATAGAAGCTTTTTATCTATTTTTGCGAACAACTTCTAGACTCCTAATGATTCAGTAATCAAAAAAAGATTAAGAACTTGGGCTGTTGTGCATGTAACTTATTTAATAACCGTTAGTCAGAGTTGTTTTGGCTGAAAACCATTCAGAAAGTATCAGTGTCTTTAGAAGGACTTTAAATTACCTGAAAATAATGAAACATAAAACTTTTGAATGTATTTTGTCTTTACCCGAAAATATTTTACACTCTATTGCAATTTAATTCATTTGCAGTTGAGTATGTTGTAATGACTATATTCACCATGGTACAATGTTAGCACATGTCATTCCCTGCATGGAGTATGGCATCATTTCTTTGTTTGATGATTGCGCAGGAGAAGACACATGAATATGGATACAACTCAAACAAAGAATCTTGATCACTAGAAAATGAAATGTGGTTTGAAATGGGAAATTATTGCACCACAACAAATGAGGTCTATGAGGCAACTGAGGCACCCAACCTTTTTTTTCATATTGTACATATTTTTTATTTTCAGGCAAGCTGTTCCGCAGTTCTGATTTGACCAAACTGATTGAGTTCTTCCTGCTGTTTTACAAGGACAAGCCTGTGGACTGGCTTCTTGACCACATCTTATGGGTCAAAGTCTGCAATCCAGAGAAAGATGCTGTAAATGTCTTTATTTATATATAAATTTATTCAATGACTACAGATGCAGTCCCAGAAATATTTAATCCTTTCTATTGCCTCTCTGCCTCTGCAGCCACAGGGTGGGGCTAGTAAATTGATTTGAATTTTGTTTCATTGTCACCTTATTAGGCTCACTGCAACAGAGAGAAATCTCAGCTAAGGATTCGCTTCAAGCCTTCTTTATTCCAACATGTTGGTAAAGAATCATCTTTGAAAGGGAAAAAACAAAATTTGATTGTGAGTAGAGCTAATGTTATGCGTAGTTAAAAAATCTTTTCTATAATGTTTAAGGTTACTTTTGATATTTCAAAACCTTTTCCATAAGTAATTTAAAAAATTCCCTTTTTTTCCTTTTGAGCATTTTGTTGTTGCTGTTGTTGTTCTGACATTTATTAATTTGTCTTTTTCTAGGACAAAGATTTTAAGAAAGCACCTTTATTCCAAGCTCATCTCAACCCCAAAGCTCAAGCTATAACCACACTAGAGAGCTATCAGAAGTTCACAATAGATAGGACTTATATGGGCCAGACCTTCTTCTGGTGTTACCCTCCACATATGAATGATGTCATACGTATTACATTTGACGAGCCAATCAGTATACAAAGGTAAGGGACCATTCATTTTTTCATAGGGAAGCCCAGCCTGGGGGTGGTGAGATAGGTATCCGATACAAAAAATGACTCTCCTTCTCCATTACTGTTGCACAAAAAATGTCCCCTTTTTTGTTTTACATTCTGCTCATTTCACAATTAAGTGCTATGGGACTCCTGATTTTCTTATGACTTCCCACAAATCACCCCCTCCCCATCCCCTACCAGAATTGTTTTTGCAAACTTGGTTCAATGTCTGCTCTGACTGTTAAGTGTTTGCATTTGTGCCAATAGCTTTCGTTTCAAGTCTGGTAACAATGAACATCCTGGAGATATTCTACTCAATGCTACTGTTGAGGTGTTGACATTAGAATCTAGAAAGGCAGCTAAAAGATCACCAGGTAAATGAATAAAATAATTTAAAATAGGATTTAGCAGCCTTATTTCCACAGTGGCTCTTTATTTACTAAAATCCCATTAGTAACATTGAGCCCAAGTTTATTTTTGGTTTATCAATTTTATTCAGGCCTACCTGCAGATGCATCTCCAGAAGCAAAAAAGAATTACACAAGAAATGAGTACCCCTTGTCTGCTTACACAATAGTTGGGCAATTCAACAGTTATGGGTTAGCTGAAGGAACAATTTCTAAAAATCTTGATAAGGTTGTGGAGCTAAGAATAAGAATCCTGACACATCAGAGTCCAAACTGGATTATCATTAGTGAGGTATGTTGTATCAATTGATCATTTTTCCTAGATACTCTATTTGTAAATTAATAATAAAAATATTATAAAGTAACAATACTGTTCTAAATCTTGCGTTCTGATTAGTTGGGAGTGCATGCTTTATGAGAGCCCACAGCATGTGCACGTACTTTCAGTTTCGTCATTCATGTAATTTGTATTTATGAAAGAAAAAGAAAATGTGTGTGCATGCTGTGATAAGTTATATTTTAAGGCACGTGGGGGTTGGCACAACACTCAAGAGGTGTCAAGAAGCACTCTGCTACAGTCAGTTTTTCACAGCTCAATAATGAGTGTTTTTATTTTGAAGATTAATCAAAGATATACTAAATTTAACTCTCATCATCATTTATTGTTATTATAATCATTAGTTTTACTCTTTCGTCCACAGATTCACTTATTGCCCAGAAAGAGTAGCTGACCAACTGACAAAAAGGTATAACTAGCTAAAACTAGTGTGAGCTGCGTCGGTGTTTCTAATGAAACAGTAATGATGAAAAGGTAAATTATACACCGTGAAAAGATGAAAAAACTGACAAACTGACAGTTAGCTGAATTCAAAATATTTAAAATATAAAATTTTCTAGGCTCATACACATTTTTTGTATACATTTTTGAATTTCCAACTTCATGATGAAAAAGAGGCATTTTCTTACATCTGATTTGCTGGCCAGCTCTGTTTCATAATTTTGGAATAACTCGGAATATTTCTCAAGAATAGCTAAGACAAATAATCAAAAGAGGTGGTGTGAGGGCTCACTCTAGAACCCAGAGTATGGTACAAGAACAACATAGTTTAAACAGACCTCTTTTATAGCTTTAAAAAAGCATAAATAATTAATGAACTTAGAACAACACAACATCACTACCGTGAAGGCATCTGTAAACCCTACAGAATTCATCCTGATTTGCATAAGATTGACTTTAAAATATCTCACCCAAAGTTACATAATTATGATGTTACTCTGAAAAGAAGCATTAATCTAGAAATTTTTAAAGTAATATTAATAATGATATTCGCTTGAGATCTGTATGAGGTTTAAAAATTCATAAAAAAATCATGAAATTGTTTTGAAATTAGTTACAATAACACAGATTTCCCTTACTTCTACAAAATTCCTCCTCTGAATGAATGTCTACCATGAAAATATAGCTTATATGGATCACTCTTATTTATTAATTAGAATTAAAAATATTAATATTAATTGCACGACATTAAAACCCCACGTATAAGAACCTAAAATTTAAGAACCTGTAAGGCTAAAATTTTTAAGCACCCTTCACATAAGAACCATTTTAGGCTAAAATCCTAAAACAGGTTCTTTTTTTTTTTAAAGGGAAAAAAATAGATGAATCAATCTTTTCAAAAATATATATATTTATAACACCCTCTATACAAAATAATGCTATAAACACTATTATCGTACATGGTTACTTTAAAGAACATGTCGATCCTCATTGAATAAAAAAATCAAACTTAAGATGAAACTTTTTTTTTATTTCTTGAACAAAAGTTAAGAACCTAATTAAGATCCTAGTTAGCCTAATTTAAAACTAAAAAATACCAATTATTATAAATATAATTATGTAAGAACCTGTTTAGGCTAACAGGTTTTTACTGTATTCAGAATGAATAAAATACAATGTTACACTGGATTAGGATAAGAGAATATACTCTATTCTATACTCGGAAATGAGTATAACTAACAAAACGTAGACTTATGAAAAGGTTGAAAAAGTAGAAAGTTCAGGAAAAAAAGTGCAAATACTTAAAGTGTTCATACTCACCATTTAAATGTCCACTTTTATTAGCAACTTTTTTTTTTACGAAATCTTAAAAATTGTATAATTTGTTTGCAGTCATTGGTATAAAGGTGATGAGTTAGATATTCAAATATACTATAATAGAGCATTCACAATTTTAGTTAGTGGCACATAATTCTAGTGTTATCCAGTCACGTCACATTGCAATAATTGCGAAGTTATTAATAATAAAATGTTCAGTTAATAATAATCAGTTTGATTGTTCTTTCCTAAGTTTTTGCCAATCCCATGGGTATAAAACAAAATTTTTTTCAAGTTTGAGACTACTTTGCAAGCTATCATTGATTTAGTATAAATAATTCTTTTATGGATTTGGAGTAAAATTTTAACAGACTGGGGGATTCTGTCAATGCTGCAGATTCAATATTTTTTGGCCTGGATCTTGGTTTTAACTTTGTTGTTATAGTTTATACCCTCTTCAGAATTGTTTTCTGGTTGTTTTTTTTTTGTTGGTCGACACAAATATACAAGGTAACTAGACGTCAAGTTATTTGTGGATTCAGATTTGAGCAAATTTTCCCCAAGAAATTCCTGGGATAAATTCCATGCATAGCAGACTGCATATCCCTTTAGGGATATATAGGTCATTAATTACAATGAATGGTCAAGGTGATACACTGTAGGTTTGAAAATGACTGAATTTTTGCTATGGTCATGCAACTATTAGTTGAGGGAGTTCCAGCCTCCTATTAGCCCAGATGTCCCTTAAGGGGCACAATTGGCCTGATGGCAGCCATGGCAGAAGACAGGAACGATAGACCTCCTTAGCTTGGGTGAAATGTTGTGTCATTCGCTGGAATATAATTTCTTTATTTAGCAGATACACATGAGAAGGCACATAATTTTAGATACATAATACAAAGAATCTTATTCTCAAGAGAATGACACATGGTCTGAAATAAACCACTAAAATATGCCAAAGCCAAGAAGGTCTATTGAATCTAATCTAATTTACACTGGGAACTAAAGACTCTATGATTGTAATTCTGCCTCCTGTCATCACGTCATAGTGTAAGTGTCACACACTTGATGGGGAGTAAAGACTGCTGGGTGACCACACTAAGCATGTCTGCTTTGGAATTTTAAGGGAATTCACCATTTTCCATACATCGGTTCAATGGTCAAACAAAGGGCTCAAGTGAGGTGCCAAGGTACTTTCAAAGGATTAATCAAATTTTAACCTTGCAACCTCGACTGAATGCTTTGTGTTTGACCAGTAAGCAGATGTATGGAAAATGGTGAATTGCTGAACATACCGCGCTATATTAAATTTTCAGGGGTAGATCCAAGGGGTGCGGCCTGTGGTGCAGGGGACTCCTCCCAAATGCAGTAATTACTCCTTCACTTTTTTAAAATTATGCATTATTAATATTTCTATCATTTGCGACATCCCCCTATTGACTTCCTGGCTCTGCCCCTAATTTTTAGCATTACGTACAAAGGGTAAACACTATTGGCTACCTGCTGTAGTGCTTTCCAACTGTCTTCCTGACTTTGCAACAAAAGGGAAGGGAAGCAAAAAAAGGTTTTTGAACAACGATGATAATGCTTGTTGTTACTGTTTTGAGAACTTTATTGATTTTGTTCTTAGTTCAAAAATCCAACGACAGTTTCAGATGGAATTACAAAATGTGGTGGAAATACAAAATACGAAGTACCATGCAACTAAGTTAGCTATTATTGTCTTAAACAACTAAAGAAAGGCCTTGGGTGACACAAAAACAAACTAAATTTTACAAGTGATTTCATTTAACCCACAAAATACAATTAGTACTAAGATATTTAGAGCTTGTAGAGCCCTTTTTTAAAGCACCTACATGGGTTAAATGGGATCTATTTGAAGTGTGAACGGAGATAAATTAGTTCAGGTATGTTAAAATTTGTGCCCAGGGTCCTAATGCCCAGTTACAAAGAGCTTGTAAAAACTGAACATATGTATTTTATAGTTCTATTGACAGAGGAAGCTTTTGAAATAATGACATTTAGAGTGGTCAGAAAAATACAGCCAGGAACAAAGGTGTTGATTACAATTTGATTATGATGACCAGTTGCTCAGAGAAACAGGTTTTCAATGTCTCGACATCTTGCAAGAGTGCAAACAATAAACCCACGAAAAGGTTCTGTTATAAAGTAAGTTGTACTAAATACACTACTTTGACACTACAGCAGCCATCTTGGATTGCACGGCATAATGGGGCTTACTTGGGACAAATATAGCGCTAAAAATTGATGGCACATTTGTCTTCATAACACGTCAATATTACAGCAAAGACCATGCTTTGATTCCCTTTTCCCATAAAAAAGACAAACACATGAAACTCTACATATTATATGCCAACTTTGTTTTGTTTTGCCCTCTTGATGCCCCGCCCAAAATACCTTCCAAGATGGCGGTTGTATCATTGAAGCAGCCAATTGTCCTAAACAATAGAAAATGAACTTTTGTGGCTTTATAGACCTCCTTGGCTCCGATGTAGTTTTCCCATTTCAGACCATGTGTCATTCCCTAGAGTATGATTTCTTTGTTTAAGGTTTGAGCCTGGTTGCACATGAGAAGACACATGAATATGGATACAACTCAAGCAAAAAATATTATTCTCAAGGGAATGACATGTGGTCTGAAATGGGACAACATAACGCCAAGCCAAGGAGATCTATTGTTTACTCCTTAGGCTAACATATCTGCTGTCTGCAAATACTTATTGAGCAGGAAACATGTTTCTGAATAAAATAAATAGTCATATCTTGGCTACAAGTTGTTTAACCTTTATCAGAGAAACAGGGCTTATACTCTAGTGCGTGCATGTTAACCAGAATAGAAAGACAGATGCATGTACATCAAACAAAAATTATCATCACAGGCATCCCAGACACTTTTTAGACAAATTTGATAGGAAATATAGGCTGTGCAAGTTCTAAATATATGAAAATATAGGATTGTTTGCCCTTTATAGGAGCTAAAATAGCTTTTCAGTGGTGTAACCAGGGATCTTGCAGGGAGGGTGCATAGCCAATGATTTACAAAACCAAAGTTGAAAATATAGAGTATTTTTTAATAACAGGGTCTTTATAGGATCCTATAAAATTATAGGATATATAGGAGGTCTGGGATGCCTGGAATCAGAACAAACAGTCAGCTAAATGCCCAGTGCAAATTTAACCACATTGACACATGAAGACTTAAAGACAGCAAGCAAACACATCATAATTTCCGCTATGCACTTCAAGCCTAAAATTATTCAAAAATTGCCAGTATTAACTGGATTGTAAGAAGGCAGCTAAAAAGAATTGCTGGCCTTAGGAGAGAAAAATTGCACAGCAGAGGCTCCTTTGGAGATATTGTGATGACTGTTTGGCAACACCCATTAGTTTTCCTTTCTGGCTTTTCGGCGGGTAACTCTCCTTGAATGATAAAGACAAATATAATGTTAATAATCTATAACAACAAAGACCATCAACAAGTCCCCTCCCCCCACCCCCTTAAATCAGTAGGGAACTTGTGTCGGGCTAGAAGACTTAATTGAGATATTTCTAATTATCAAAATTCTTGTAAAGCCTTCATGTTTATACCTTTCAGGCTCTTCTTCCTCTGCATTCTCCTCCTCCTACGTGCCAGGAAAGAAATAGAAACTAGTGTCAACAATGTTTAAATTATGATTATAAACTATGATTAAAAATGATTTCAATTTAAGAATATACCTTCTCTTCCTTCTCATCAACCTCCATTTTCTCTTCCTCCTGGAAGTAAGTAAAAACATTTTCTTTTTAATCTTATATCATTACAACTCTTAAAAAAATTATGAAATGTGTTTTTGTCACTCGGTAAAGATCTATATGTTAAGTGTATTCTACATCGAGTGTATAAGCAGATAAAAAACTCTGCTTCAGTTGGGTTCTCGCAGGACTAGTGTATAAGTAGATAAAAAAATCTGCTTCAGTTGGGTTCTCGCAGGACTAGTGTATAAGCAGATAAAAAAATCTGCTTCAGTTGGGTTCTCGCAGGACTAGTGTATAAGTAGATAAAAAAATCTGCTTCAGTTGGGTTCTCGCGGGACTAGTGTATAAGCAGATAAAAAAATCTGCTTCAGTTGGGTTCTCGCAGGACTAGTGTATAAGCAGATTAAAAAATCTGCCTCAGTTGGGTTCTCGCGGGACTTAGCGTATAAGCAGATTAAAAAATCTCCCTCAGTTGGGTTCTCGCATTCACATATAACTCTTAAATTGTTAATATAAGTATTATAGTGATGATATGAATTTCAATTTCATTGTCATTACTTCTTCTTCTCCTACTGGCTCATCTCTTTCCTCGCTCTGTAAAATTAATTATACAAAATTAGATATTAATCTGATGTTTAACCTATTGATATGGCAAGGTGCAATAAACTAGTTTTATTACATCCATTTTAAAATCACTACCAAATCCTGCAATCTGATTGGTTCCCTGCAGCAGTGATTTCAGCCTAAATCGCACGATTTTGAGCTCTAAATTGCATGATTTTGCACATCATCTGATATGAACCAATCACAAGAGAGACATGTCATTTTCTAGCCAATTATATTAAGGAATCCATTTGAGTGTTGAGCTCGCCGCTTCTTGCGGGAAAAAAAAAACAGCCATGGCTCAAAAACAATTTTCCGAAGAACGATTTTACCGTAAAAAGTCGTTAAAAAAACTTAAGAAGCCGTAAAAAGGACTTAAAAAGACCAACTGAGCAATTGTCAAAAGCATCTTTGTAAAGTAACTGCTTAAGTAAGGTGAAGATATTACAGCCAAAAGCAGTGGGAAAAATACAATCAGCATCTTTTGAATGTGCCTTCTTGGCGATTTATCGTGGAAAGTGGTTTCCTTTTCAATCTTTAAAGCATAAAACACATCAAAAATACAGTCATTATAAGAAGTATTTCTTAAGAAGAAGATTTTTGCCGAGCTACGTGACTTCTTAAGGACAACCGAAGGACTAAACAACCTTTGATTTTTGTTGTTTTCTCAGCACAAGTGTGATCATAACATGTTGAACAGAAATCGTAAAATACAAGCAGTAAGCTTTTGGACAGGATTGTCTTGCTATTTAATGTAAGTAAATGATTCTTAATACATGCATGTAATGCCTTTTGGTCCTACATAAATACATTTTTGTTTTCGATTGAAAATGTTGGTTTTCAAAATGAGTATGGTTGCTCGTGTGCTCGATCAGTATGATAAACAAGTTCACTTGACAGCATGTTTGAATCGACTGCTTATAGATTGTAAGTCATGTCAGTTTCCTAGAAAAAACGTCTTTTTCAAAAAAGATTTCAAAATGGATATAATAAAGTGGCAATTGAACTTCGTGTCATGCAATTTTGTTCTGAAATCAAACTTGCAATTACAAATCGCACTCCCGCTATGCGGCCGTGTGATTTTGTAATCGCGCGTTTGATTTCAGACCAAATTGCACTCCACTGACAGTTCAATTACCATTATAAATCATCGTATTTAACATTACCTTCGTTTCTTCTTCCACAACATCTTCAGTTGGTTCATCAGTCTTCTTCTTTGCTGCATCACTCTGTGAAAAAAAATTAAACAAATCAAATAATAGTTTAGTAGTTACTAAGAAAATGCTTGCCGTCTATGCTGAAAGAAACCTAATCCAATAAATGAAAACTAACAAGCTGATAATTGATTGTTTGCAGTCAGGATTATTTTCTCTCTGAACTCAAATTAAGAAATTGGCAGATGTTACAGCTAAGTTATTTTGCCTCCTTTTAGAGTCAAGAAGTTCGGATTGATTTCATTAGTTAACTCTCTAAACATTGGCAAGAAAAGCTTCAATCAAGCTAGAAAAATGATATTTTGCTCGTATTTAGAAAGCTATCTAAACAAACCAAGTACATAATTCATTTAAAAGTCAGTACACTCATAAGGAAATCCGACAGCAGTGTTCAAACTTATTGGTGACTGTAACACAATGCAACACTATTTTGACTACATGATGGCTAGCACTGAAAAGATCAATTGCTACATGAGCATAAAGGATTATGAGTTACAAAGGTCCCTTCATATCATATTCAAGCAGATCCATAAAAACCAGAATTTAAACACAAAATACAACTTTCTGTCTAGACTTTACTTCATCGTGGAATTAATCCTCATGTCAATCAATCTGTCTGCCACCAAGCTGCAAGAATGGCATACCCCAACCCTTAGGTTTCCACTAACCTTTCCTCCAGGGAAGCAGAATGCCGCAATAAGAACAAATGGAAGAATGATGACAATAACAAAGAGCACCCATAACCATGGTCGTTCATTAGTTGCTTCAAGCAGTCCACCAAGTACTCCACCCTAAATAATAAGCCGAACATAATTCAGGAGGGTATTTCAACAAAATGTCTCAAAATGTGAGACCAAATTTTGGCCAACGGGATTCATTCTGGAGCATTTTTTCTTATTTTGAAATGGATGACGTACCTCATCGCTGCCTCCATAAGTTTCTTTAACATTCTTTTGCACCCAGCTAAATATAACAAAAATGTTTTAGCAGTATATAAAAATAAATGACTTGTTTTCTCATACAAAAATATTCAGGGTCCTACTGATTATAGTACCTCGTAAAGAAACACTATAAATCGGCACCCATTTTCTACACTTCACTGTTTTTTATTGATGAGCTAATATGTACCTTTCCTTGGCCCATTTATCTGCAACAGCTTTGTCGTTGGTGATAATTATGTTGTCAAATAAGATTTCAGGTGTCATTGACCACAGCTCTAAACCAATTCCAACCTGAATCAATGAAGAAAAAAAAGCATAATTCATATATTTGTGAGACACGTTGTAATTTGAAAGTTGGTAACAAAGCTCATTTGATGATGATACATGATGGTACATGATGGTACATGATGATGATACATGATGATGATACATGATGATGATACATGATGATGATATGATGATGATACATGATGGTGATACATGATGATGACACATGATGATGATACATGATGGTGATACATGATGGTACATGATGATGATACATGATGATGATACATGATGATGATACATGATGATGATACATGATGGTGATACATGATGGTGATACATAACGATGACACATGATGATGACACATGATGATGACACATGAGGGTGACACATGAGGGTGACACATGAAGGTGACACATGAGGGTGACATGAGGGTGACACATGAGGGTGACACATGATGTTGATACATGAAGATGATACATGATGATGATACATGATGTTGATACATGATGATGATACATTGGTGATGATACATGATGATGATACATGATGATGATTCATGATGATGATACATATGATACATGATGATGATACATTGGTGATGATACATGATGATGATACATGATAATGATACATGATGATGATACATGAGAATGATACATGATGCTAATACATGATGATACATGAAGTTGATAAATAGTCATTGAAAATACATGATAATAATGATACGATGATGGTGATGATAAATGATATGTCGAGACATGACAATGGAACTAGATGGTAATAATACATAATGATGCATATGATAGTGATAAGAATGATGATGATAATAGTGATTACACGCACCAACTACTAAATATTCAATAATACTTACAATACTAGTCATCTTAAAAGGCTCCTTATCTTCAAAGTAATGTGGGTTTGGGATCATTCTTGGCTTCCAGATACCCTAGTATTTTAGTGAATGCCATCATTAGAATATTAATGATAAGTCAAGTTCATAAATCATAAATAAAAATAACAACAACAACAAAAATAGCAGAAGTACCTTGTACTCTGGGTTATTTATTAATGGGGCCGACCACTTTCCTTTGAAGTTTGGATTGTCAATTTGGGGTGGCTTCCATTCTCCACATCCAACCTTCTCACATTTAGGATTTGCTAGAAATGAAAAAAATAAGACATAGAATAAAACCAAACCATAAGCTTATGACAATTAAATATTGAGGTATATGATACATATCCAGCCGAAACGTCAGTTTTTTCATCATTTTAAGGTAAAATGTACCCTTTCATTATTATGGTATTCATATATATAGCCTATCATTTGATATAGTATAGTATATACTATATAGTATATTTACATAGTCTATCATTTACAGTTATGAAAATTAAGGTAATTGTGTACTTCTTGACCAGCATACAGTATACATGTTGTTCGACTACTACTGTATCCCCCGACTGTTGGTTGATAGTCTGCTGATGGTTGACCAACACTTGACCATCACTTGACCAAATTAATGGTGAATGGCGACCATTCATTGGTGGTTATTGGTACAGTACTAAGGAATGAAGGCTTGAATGATAGATCAAGTGAGAGTGGTAAATACTTACCAACTTGAGGTGCCTCCCATTCACCATCTTCATCATCATCCCAGTCATCTGGCTTGACTCCATTTGGGTCAGGAATGTATTCTGGTTCATCATCAAGCCATCCTTCAGGTTTCTTTACAGGAATCAAATAAAACAAACCTTTAATACTTCAAGTACAAAACTGTGAATCGTAATCATAAAAGAGTACTGATTTTGGAAAACCATGCCTCAAGTCTATGCACATACTTCTGCTGTAATAATTCTGATTAGTCAATTCCTTCATATCAGCACATTCCTTCATATCAGCCATTTTCACAATTAATGTGCATACTCACTAGCCCTAAGCTGCACAATGAAATTTGATTTTTTGCTACTGTCAATCAAAGCTAATCAGTCTGTACCTGTACCTTTCATTTTTTGACTGGCAGCAGCAAAAAACCAAATCTTTGCATGCAGAGTTTACACGTTATGAAAATAGCAGCAATGTTAATGAGCAGTTTGTTATCCATGAGAGTTAATGAAAAATACCACAACAAAACTCCATAAAGCTGTCTCTATAAGGTTGCTTCTATAAAATGTTATTTACCTTTGCATCAGGGTCAGCAATCTTTGGTGGAGCATCCTCATCCCAGTCATCAGGCTTCTCTGCATCAGGGTCTGGAATCTTCTCTCTTTCATCCCAATCCTCTGGTTTCTTGTCGTCTGGGTCTTCAATCTCTTTCGGTGGGTTGACAGCAGGGGTCATATCTTCAAGCAGGCTACCTTTACTAACCCTCTCCTGGTCTACAAACACCTCAAAAGTGTTATCAGGTCTGACAACCAGAGTAAAGACATGTGTCTTTTTGCCATCAAAAACACCTTGAAAATTCCCAGTGGGTTTCTTTGCATGTTTCTCTTCAAAAGTTCCATTGACAGGATTTTTGTGCCGGAAAATAAAATGCAGCTAGAATAAAAACGTTAAAAATTACTGGAGATCAAAACTTTGACATGTTTAAGTAGGTTACAGTACACCAATTTAGTACATCTGGGGTGCCAATTGACTTTTTACAACAACTCACGTAAATAACACATTCTGATTGGCTGAGAGCTATGATCAATAAGAGGACAGACACATGGATGACGTAATGTTTTTGAAACCAAGACTCGCCGGTAGGATTTTATCGTAAGGACTGTGATTTTGCGAATTTACTTTGCTAATAAAAATCGACAATGAAACCAAAAGAGAAACCAAACTTTGAATTTAATTTTGCTGATAGTCTTGCCGACGAATATTTAGTTCTGGAGGCAGAAAAGATAGAGGAAGACGTGAAAAATTCATCTCGCTTTGCAACCGAGTGCGAAGAAAAAGACTTGAATGAGCTTGTGTCAAGTGCCATTCCAGAGTCGATCTTCAATGGCTGCTCCATCCAGAACTTGAATGTCTATGTTGTCAAGCGAAATTGACATTGCTTTTCTTAGCTGAACTTATTACTAAGCTTTGTTTTTTAGAACCTTTGAGTTCGTTTTCTGACTCAAACTCTTTTCGACTTAGCTAAAAAAAGCCATTTATAAGTAAATGTCAAAAGTTTTGACCAATAGCAAGCATTCTTTTACAGTGGATGTCAAAGTACTGTCAAAATTAGCCAATCACAATGTAGGAAGTTTGTTTGTTGTGAAATGTTGACGTGTTTTATGAAAAAAAATTTTGTAAGTTATAAAATAACCTTTGAAGTTTTCAAAAGTAAATAACCGAAAAACCTTCGTCTTACTTTCTGTACTCTGTCCTCTAACGGTTATGAAAACTACCATCTTAGCGAAAATATTCAAAAGCTCACAATAATCGGAGCTGTTTGGTCTATCGCCTTGCTTTCCTTGAATGACAAATTTTCGAAAAACTTTTCGCTCATTTATTTTGTAAACATTTCGCAGTTTGTTGTAAAAAACAGATCGCACATAGATTTCCATCATTGTCTGTCCTCTTATTGATCATAGATGACGTCTTAAAATGTTCAAAACTTTACAGTGAAACTACTCGCTGCGCTCGTGGTTTCACTTTAGTTTTGAACATTTTAAGACGTCATCTATGATCAATATGAGGACAGACAATGGAAATCTATGTGCGATTTGTTAAATGTTGTATATATGACCTGCATATACCCACCCACACATGTGTATATAATATCCTGTTACCCAAATACAAATGCATCTCAGCTAGCTGATATTTGACCAATTTTCGTCAAAATTGGTGTGTAAACATCTTTTTTGATTGTCAATGGAAATTAAATATCAAAAATAATTAAAGCCAAAATCCCTTTTTTGTGACATCACACCTGAGTACTCTATTGACTTGAAAGTGTCCCATCTATTTACTGTATCTCTATAGACACACACTATTCCCTACCTTTCGGTCTTCACCACACTTGTCAGGCCCAAACATGATGGTATAAGGACTCTTGTCTGTAAAAGTCTCCTGTATTTGGAAAAAGAAAAGAGGAGAAAAGTAGATCATTGACACGTGGCTTAAAATAACAGCCAGACATCGGACAAAGTCCAGTCAGAACTAGTACTTGTCAGGTTAAATCTTTGCCTTGCCAGTCATTTTGAGCAGTAAAGTCAAGTCAGAAATGAGGTACGACTAAGCTAAAACTGATCATGACTGGCAACTGATTGACGATTATTTTCAGCCCTGTGACAGAGTTTGACATTGAGAAATTGACTTAAATAGTATAAAAATAGGATTCTACAGACCACGAAAGGTTCTCTTCCCTAGCATCCCTTCCCCTAGTTAGTTTATGCAATGAAAGATTCGAAGGGTAACATTTAGCAATTGGGATTTAAGAAAGAAATATATCAATATGCAATGTACATAATGCACAGGCTCTGTACTTTCACTAACTTTAATCCAGAACTACCCCTCCCCCTCCACTGTTGAGGATGCCAATTTTCCCAACCACCTCCCCCAAGATAATCAAAATCACTGCCGATAATCCATAAATGTTTATTTATATTATTCACCCAGTTCTATATTGTTAAAGGGCAACTTACCCCCCAAAATGACCCATTTTTAAGAGAAAGTACATCAAATGAGAAACACAAAAATTCAATTTTTAGAGGGGATAGAGCATCCGTGTTCCAAAAAAAATAATTTCAAAACATCGCATATATCGCTCTGGTGGCCGCCATCTTGCACTTTTATCGCGGGCTCAGAAAAACAGGTAATGACGTCACAACGTCATAAGAGTTCACGGCGTCAAGTTGTTTACGAGCGTTTGGTTGACTTCTTCCCTTGTTTCTGAGACGTTTTACTCAATATTTTACGAACGAAATACGGCCTGGTCATTCAATTAAAGGCATGTCAGAGTCTAATTCTTTTTCCGAAGACTCGGACAGCTCGAGAGACGATTTTGCTCAAGAATTTTTAGAAACGGACGAGTTTGTTTTACGGCCATATCAGTTCGAACCAGAAATAGCGAAATCTCCTCAGATGAAGAGTTCAGAGAAGGATCTGACAGTGACATTATTGAAGACGATGAACAAGAGAACAATCGACTAACAAATTCAGATTGGTAAGTTTTACTTCTTTCTTATCACGATAAAACTCAACTACGTATCCATTTTTTACAGTCGTGTTTACCACTTTCTTGCACTGTATATTTATGCATTTTAATCTGCCTCACGACCTTTGCAACCAAAAGCAAAACCAACTGTCACAATTAAACATCGCTTGGTTGTCAATAAGTTATATACTGTAGGACACAGATTCAGGGATATAGTTGTGTCACAATTTGTGTATATACTCTCACTTGGGACAATCATTGATAGTGTTCAAAAATACTAAGGGTTGTTTTATTTGTTAATAGGTGTACCTGTGGTAGCTGCCAAATTATGGATACGATAGCTGAATGCATTTGTTGCCAAGAAATCCAAAAAGTAGTTGCAACATGCCAGTCTGTTGTTGAAGATGGAGATGCTGATGAACCACCACCATGCATTACTCAACATCCTGGATTCTTACCTGTTTGTGGCAATAAGTATGTTCTTCGAACCGCATGGGCTCAGTACAAACAGCAATACAGAGATGCTTATGAAGGCCCAGAGCAGAAGCAGTACAGACACATTGCATATAGACAACTAGCAAGATGGTGCTGGGGAGTTCTTGGAAAGGAAGTTCGGGTTGTTCTGCCCTCTTGTGCTGTCATGTGCATCAGAGCACACTTCCCTCCTCCTGGACTAGAGGAGGACTTTCAGTTTGAGGGTTTTCATTATGCAGATGATTAGCTTGATATAATGTTGCATGGAGTGAATATATACATTTTATTTATTCCTTACTTCAGTTACTATACAGAGTGGATTTTTTTCTATCAGGAAAAATTCCTGGAATTGCAATTTTTTGGCATATTTAATTGCAAGATAATTGAAAACAAAAACATAGACTAGAAAAAGCTGAGACCAATATGCATAAGAATCATGTATTCATTAAGGATGCAGTACACGGAAAGGTGTGTTATATAAATTTCTTTTTTATATAAAAAGCTTTTTGTTGGTACAAACATTTTTTGAATGTTTTACATATTTTATTATTAAAAACACACTAAACAAAACACCCAGCTGAATAGTGAACCTAGTGTACAAAGCACTAGTGAACACGATCACTAGCCAACCAAGCAAAATTTGCAGTTATACGAGTCCTGGCAGCAAAAAAGTTAAATTTGCTGAAGCAAATGTCACCATTCAATTGGATATTTTTCTTTAATATATTCATACTGGGGGAGACTCCCATATATAAGGTAGTGTAGATAGGTAAAGAAAAGACCTCTTTTTTACAGTCAATTCTTACCTAAATGGAAATAATATTTTAATAAAATTTTCATTTGGACATCTAAAAGGTACTGCATACTTATCTGCCCGTTTCATCAGGTCCCCTTGTCATTTTTAAAAATTACATATTTTGTATATAGCATTTATACTTGGGTCTGTCGTGTACCTTTCCATATCTGGGAGCTTCTTTCATTAAGGGATATCTTTTACCAGTATTTTACACGACTGTCCAAAGATAGCCTGCAAAGCAGAGGGGGATTGGGACTTGAGGGAGGGGAAGAAGGACCAAACAGTGGAGGGTCATATGACCTGCAGGTACACAAAGGCTAATTCTAATTTAGATTATCTTGAAAACCTGGACCGGTGTTTCTGAATCAATTCCTGTTTATCCGGTGCAGACAAACTTGCAATGTTTGCTGGTAGGTCTACTTCTTCAATTTCCTGGAGGTCAACTTCTGAGCCATCACACAATCCCAGCACTTTCTTTTGAAGCTCAGGAAGGAAAGAATAACTTTTCTTTTCCAACACAGGCTTAACTACCCAACGCTTGTGCATTTTTGGGAAACATGGGCGGTATCTTGCCTCTCCCATCCTCGTCCCCGGCTTTTGAATCACAGCTTGGTTCCTTCCTGTGTTGTGGTTGTTGTCAATGGCTGCCAGTTGTGTTCTAGCAACCATACCCTTGTAGGAGAAGTGCTCTCTCTTTGGGCAGTACTTCAGGATCATGGAGTGGTATACTTCAAGCCCACCTGTGTGACAGAAGTCAGTGAGCTTTGCCAAGTCCTTCAGCAGTTTTGGTTGAAGGACCACTTCTTCAAGGGCTACATGAGCTTCAGATCCTGGTTTTAGCCAGCACTTTTTACGAGCTTCTCTCCGGGTTAGTCGAGGATGGTCACATTTTTTGAAGATCTCTGCATCTCTCCAAGAATGCTTGTTTGTCACATGATGCAAGATAGAGACCCACTTCTCTCTCAACAGCTGCACACTACCATTGCATGTTGCTGCACACCACCACAGATGGTTTGAGACCGACTGGATCCAATGTGAAAGGTCAGCACTTTTTTTCAACTTGGCCTTCTTGTTGAGTTTCTTCACAACAGATTTTGACAAATGCCATACGTCATATTGGTGTTTGATGTGGCTGTAATCTTTTTCCATGGTGCTAGTGATTGAGGTATGTCTGTCAGTAGTTATCCTCTTGATGTTAATATCGTCCTCATCCTCAAGACTACCAAGACTCCTAATGAAACCTTCTTTCTCCATAGCATTTGAAGATGTTGTTTCTGTGACCTGAACCACAGAGAAGGAAACTATCTTCCCTGAGTCATTGTCCATAAATGTGTATGTACCATACTTGGCATTATGGCCAGGGCTGTCACACCGTCCATCCCCATTCAAGTATACAAGAGGCTTACTTGACAGTTCTTGTAAAACGGCTCTTCTTTCTCTTTCCCAGGTATCATTTATTACAGGAAATAGATACCTATTCTGATTTTGGTAAAAACCTTTTTCACTGATAAATCGTAACCCAAGACATGAGGCAAAGTTTTGGATTCTTGTAAAAGTGTTACCAGTTAACAAAATAGATGAGCAGATTAGAAGGTTTCCTACCGGTGCACGATTGATGAGAGGCTGGGAATTCCACAAGCAGTTGTGACCTTTCATACATATGGTTTTAACCGTTACCATGCTTCCTGTGCAGGTAATGTTGGTGTCAGTTACGATGGAACCACAGTTGATACAAAACCTGAACAGTTCACCTAGGCATGCTGCAAATACCAAATACTTTGGCTCTTTGATGTAGGTGTCAAAGTGATACTCAGGTTCAGACTCTTTGTCTGTTGAAGAATTTGTTTCTTGTGATGAGATAATGTATTCATCCTCTTCATCACTTGAAAAAAGATTCACTTCTTCATCTGACAAAGGAACAGACCCACAGGACTTTGCAGATTTCTGTGGTGATACATCATTCTTGCAAGACTTTTGTGGTGACACACTCATGGGCACAGAGGGAGCAGTATAGCTGTATGGATGGTCATGCAGGATACTGTTCAATTGCTCAAATGTTGAATTTCCTTCTACTTGAATGCAGGCATCAGAAGTCTCAACACTAACATCCACATTTTCTGTTTGGGTTGAGGTGCTTTTTCGTATTGAAAGCTTTTCATCCAGACAGCACTGGACTCCAAAGTTCCTTTTGTTGGAAGGTGTTTCATCGAAGGAAACCTCCATATCAGATTCTTCAACCATTTCATCAAGTGCATGTGTAGTTGGAGTCAGTAGGTTATCCAATGTCTTATGGGGAAAAAGAAGTAAACATAATCATTTATAGAACAAATACAAATAACAATGAATGGCAGTTACTGGGGTTTTCACTGATTCCGATAGTTGAGACGACACTCAAGCTTTAATTGTTTATAGGACTTTCATTGACTCTATATGAAAGAGCGTATAACTTATTCATCCGCAATTCATCATAACTAAACCCGCAGCGGTAAACTTAGTATTAAGAATTTAATGCATTGGTTTGGTCTGAGCACAGTCACAGACCAGTCACGAAATAGCTCTAATATATATATAATACTTACATATTACACTGACAATCTAGCAGTGCAAGTGCGAACACAAACTACAAATCACCTACCTCTTTTTGTCGTTGTCGTCTTATACGGTTTTCTGTCGTAGCTCTTCTTTTACTAGGGATGGTTGAAAAGTTAAAAATACTTGGAATTGCATCAGCCTTTAACCTCCTTTTTCTTTTTTCGCCTGTTAGTTGCTCCATAAGGTCGGATTCGAAGCAACCATCCTCGAAGTGCTCGCTACATACATAGCAATTCTTCAATGGCGGCAGATTTGCTCGTCTTAGACGAGAAATCCAAGCTTTCTGAATTTGTAAATCTTTAGGAATCTTGTGATAGCTAACATCTTTTGTTTTTGTCGAATAGTTAGTGCATTCAGGCACGCAACAATTAACCATTTTTTCGAAAAAGCCACTTCAAACTCTCATGCTTACAGAAAAACTCTACATATCCAAACACACGTTGACGTTGTGACGTCACACCTGAATGCGGTAATTTATCGCGGGCTCAAAGATGGCGGCCACCAGTGCGATATATGCGATGTTTTGAAATTATTTTTTTAGGAACACGGATGCTCTATCCCCTCTAAAAATTGAATTTTTGTGTTTCTCATTTGATGTACTTTCTCTTAAAAATGGGTCATTTTGGGGGGTAAGTTGCCCTTTAACTTCTGTCACTTTTACCTCTGACACCCTCATTTTATCGCTAACAACCAAGATCCTTTGAGACTGTCATATGCAAAAATATAATGCAATATAATAGTACTCCATTAATTAAATAAAAAGTCGATTCTTACAGGAGAAAAGCCTTGTCCGTCAGCAAGAAGCTTGACATATGCACCACCACATTCCATGGACTGTTGGAACTTGACTTCATATCTGAACAGCAATCAAAAAAAACATTCTTGAGGCGAGTCACCTATAGTTGACTAAAAGCCATGTCTTTTAACTCCACAAATCCATTTACCAACAAGATATGTACAGATATGTACAAAAATGTGAACAGAAAGCAAAAATAATTATCAAATAACTGTTACAAATCTCACTTTCTGATTGATTAGGAGCTTGTGGTTTATGAGAGCACACAGCATGGGCATGCTACACTTCATGCTTCTCCCAACACTTCTCTCATATTCTGCCAAACCCTGTGTGCTTTATAACTGCACTTAACACATGCTCATGTTTTCTATTTCTTCAATAGCACTTACTGGACAATGAATGGCTTGTCTTTGAAATCAAACTTTTTGTCAAGTTTAGCAGAGATAGCATGGTGTCTTGCTCTTGACTACAAGAAAATATTTAAACTGTGAGGCTTTATTCAAATGGTACTTCATGTATAGCATAAAATGTAAATCACCAAATGAAATGGTCTATAGCAATATATCTACTTATCCAGAGGCCCACTCCCCTTATTGTCAAGCTGTAGAAACCCCAAAAAAACATATATTGCCCCGCCCCAAGGCAAAATCCTGGCTATGCCCCTCTGATCCTTTTGCAGTTTGATGTAATTTTAAACATTTTATTCCAGAGAGCCTCTATTGCGCTAGAATTTTAATATCTTGAACGTGGTATATTCAGCTCAACATATAAATGCTTGACAAGAAGTTCGGTAATTACAAGTGAAACATTGGAATAAAAAAATCAAGGACGCAAGGTTGCCCTTGACGAACCTTAAGAACAAGACCAATGTCATCCTTAAATAACTTGGTTGAAGGTTCTTCAAATGACCAAACACCTAGAGTGCAATATGATAAATATGATGAGAATCAATGATTATGATGAGTAAGAGCTAGTCACTGGACAATATCCAGTAAAAATTTAAGCTTGTCCAGTCAAAACTTTGTCTTGCTGGTCATTTTAACAAGTAATGTTGAGCCAGAAAAAAGGTATGACAGAGCTAAAATTATTTTGCTCTGTCATCATGACCAACCACTATTTCATTGATCATGCAACACATTACCACAAAGATTGAAAATTAAATTCTATAGAAATTTCATATTGTCACTTTTATGGGAAAAACTGGAGCACGGGTCCACCTGCCCCCTGTGAGCGCTATGTATATGGCCCTGTGAATCCGGCCCTGCACTTTCCTTTACCAAATATAATAAAATAGCTGTTGCCATTGTTATTATATATAGTTGAGTAACAGTGAGGCATTTTATTTAGTGCAAATGTAAAATGTACATGAAAAGAAAATTCCATTTTATAGAGATTTTACAATGCACATACCGTCATACTTGGCAATGTTTTCATCAACACCATCTTTCTTAGCTTGGGATTGAATCCATCTAAGAAAAACACAATTAGAACTAATTTAAAATACGACCTGAAATTAGACATGAATGCAAATATAGGCATTCGTAATGTTGTGCATATTCAATAAGAATTCTGAGTCTCACTTAAATAACACAGACCTCCTACCCCCCCCCCCCCCCCCTCCCAATCTATATAAATTTGCCTTTTGCAGAGGAAAATATTTCAAAACAAAAATAAAAACAGGTTATTGAAATGGGAATACAATTCTCTATACTAAAAGGAGAGTTCCAGTACCTCGTAATGTACAACAAGACAAGTTTGGAAAGTTTAAAACAGGTGTTTTCCTACACATATACACTTCGTGTCTTTAATATTTAACAGCTGCGAGTAAAAAAGTCTGGGCAAAAACGAACACCAAAGGCAGCATCAACAAGTTAAAATATTTTTTCGATATAAATCATTAATTCCTTGATAGAAAACAAGTCAATAACAAAAGCGTTATAAGGTGAATTGAAGATTTAAGGCTTATAACATATGCTCAAGATACCCAACTGATGAGGATGTGGCAAAAAACTGGATTGCATAAGTACTTCCTGAACAGTTTTTTTGAAGCATTTATTTACATGTACGCGTAACTTGCCTTGCTTTATAAACAGCTGGGTCTGCAAAGGGTTCAGCAAGGAAAACAGAGTCTTGGTGCTCCACAGAGATGACGGGTGGCGTGTAGTTTTCAATTTCAGCCGGTTTCTTTGCCGCCGGTTTCTCCTGTCAAAAGAATGTGGACTTGCATTGCTTGGATCGATGCTACGCATAAGATCGTGTATTGGAATCTAAAATTCGTACCTTCTCTTCTGATGCTTCTGGTTCTGTTTCTACATCAACATCTGGTTCATCTTGGTCAGCTACAGCGTCTTCTTCAACTGCGTCCTCTTTGTCAGCGAAGCCGACAGGAATCCATGCAGTCAAACACAGAACAGCCAAGTACAATAACACAATGCGATAAACTTGCATATTTAGGCTAATTTCCGAGAGTACAACCTAAACGACAAGTTGCCTATGGTTTAGGACGGTCCTGGAGGAATAGGGGGAGAGATCCTTGGAAAATATGGAAGGAAGATTAGAAAGTTATAACTAGAAAATCAAATTAAACGCGTGGAAGCAATTGAATGGTTAGAAGCACAGAACACATGGCCGGCCTTACGCAAGAAGACTGGGTACCTACTATCAGGACCAATCACTGACCTCGTTATATCTACAAATTTCCCTCTTTCAAAATTTTAGTCTTACTTTGACCAATTAGAGCACCTGAAAGAAATAAAAAATGCTGATTTTATAATTAACCAATGAAAAGATTTGTTATATAGTTCTTATTGTTGGAGTATTAACCAATGACGGAGTATATAAGAATGTGAGCTTCGTGTGACTCTCATGTGACAGTCTTTGAAGCTTTTTTTGAAGGGAAAATGGCTCTTAAAGTTGTTGTGCTTTCTCTCTTTGTTTTAGCTTTTTTCTCCATTTCTGAATTATGCCAGGCTAGGTCTTTCAACATTGACTACACAAACAACCGTTTTGTCAAAGATGGCCAGCCATTTCGGTATATTTCGGGTGGTATGCACTACTTTCGTGTGCCACAGTATTACTGGAAGGATCGTCTTGTCAAGTTGAAGGCAACAGGTTTGAACGCCGTTCAAACTTACGTTGCTTGGAACCTACACGAGCCTGTTCAAGGAAAATATAATTTTGAGGGAAATGCGGATCTTTTGGCTTTCCTCAACCTAGCCAACAGCCTAGATTTACCCGTCATTTTGAGAGCTGGGCCTTATATTTGTGCGGAGTGGGACTTTGGAGGGTTTCCAGCTTGGCTTTTAAAAAACACTTCTATCGCTGTGAGGAATGTAAATGATGCAATTTATATGTCAGCAGTCGAATCGTGGATGGGAGTCTTGCTACCTAAGATAAAGCCGTTCCTGTACGACAACGGCGGGCCTATAATTATGGTACAAGTTGAGAATGAATATGGTAATTATATCTACTGTGATCACAACTACATATCAAGGCTTGAACAGATATTTCGCAGTCACCTTAGCAACGATGTAATTCTATTCACAACTGATGCAGCAATCCCTTCCATTGTTCATTGTGGAACACTACCTTCTCTGTTCACTACTATAGACTTTGGACCAGAAACTGATCCAGCAATGGCATTTAAAGTTCTGCGAAAATACCAAACTAATGGTCCCTTGGTGAATTCTGAGTATTATACTGGGTGGCTTGACTTCTGGGGTGAAGAGCACCAGACCAAGAACACAACACTTGTTGCCGAGTATCTGGACAAAATTCTAGCATTGAATGCTTCAGTAAACTTATACATGTTTGAAGGGGGGACTAATTTTGGGTTCTGGAACAGTGGTAATAAGGATAGCACCCAGTTCAAAGCCGTACCAACAAGTTATGACTATAACGCACCATTGTCAGAAGCTGGCGACCCTACCCCAAAGGTGTTTGCATTGAAAGAGGTCATTTCAAAACATGAGAAGATACCTGATGTACCAATGCCTCCAGCAACACCAAAGTACCCTTATGGTAAAGTTGAAATGAAAGAACATGGCTTACTGCTTGATTTCCTTCCACAGTTGACTCCTCTTGGCCCAGTCAAGGCTAGTAATCCACTTACAATGGAGCAACTTGGCCAGAACAGTGGGTTTGTTCTTTATCGCAGTCAGATTCCTGCTGCTTTCCTTCAGTCTTCGCGGATAATAGAGATTAAAGACCTTGTTCGTGATAGAGCTATTGTCTATGTAGGGCACATTCGGCAGGTAACATTGAACCGAACCACTGGACAGTCACAAGCCATGCTGACTATTGGGGAATTCCTACAGCTTGACATTCTAGTTGAAAACATGGGTCATGTTTGTTTTGGATCCCACATGGTTGATCCTAAAGGCATTCTTGGGAATGTTACCATTGATGACGTTGTGATCTCAAATTGGGAAATGTATCCACTTGACCTGGACAATGTGGTTCATAATACAAGTATAAGCGCAGAAATGAAACTAGGCAATGCACTAAAAATGGATAATGGGTTTGCACCTACATTCTATACTGCTGAAATTCCTGCAGTCCCTTTTGGCGACATGGGGTTTGATACATTCCTTCGCCTCGATTGGTGGACTAAAGGAGTGGTGTTTGTTAATGGTGTCAATCTGGGAAGATACTGGCCTGTTGCTGGACCCCAACAAACCTTGTACATCCCAGGAAGTGTTCTTTCTCCAAACCAGAAAACCAGTAAACTGGTAATCCTAGAGCTTGATGATGCACCCTGCGACTACCCAGAAACATGTTTTGTGGAGTTTGTAACAGAGCATGTCGTTAATGGCACAACTACTCCAGTGTTTGGCAAGACCAGGAAATCCCTCAATTATCTTGATTAGCATTACTTAAATTCCCTACCAGCAAGTCAAGGATTAATGATTATCCACTGTCAAAGCTCTGCTATTCTCACTTGTTAAGATAAAAATTAAAGCTGTTATAAATTTCAGTTATTAACGCTGAAGGGAGCTTTCTAAAAAATTAAAAAATATGAATTCATATTTATTGATATTATGATTGTGTAAACATAAAATATTTATATCATACTACTAATAATGATAATAAATTTTAAGACAGTGATTATACTAACTAATTAATTAATTTTGTGATTGTGTAAACAAACCTGTCATGGTAATAACAACAATAATAACAATACATTTTAAATTAAAGTATGTCTTAAACTGATCAATGAATGTGGCTCAAAAGCAGTTCTAGGGTAAGTTGAATTCTTCAAATCCTTTTCCTTGACATTCAATAAAATGATTTCGTTGGTTTTTTAAAAAATATCATAAGCTCCCTTAAAAGCAATTGCATTATATTACATTTCTTTTTTAATTTTTAGAAATTAAATGCAAATAAAGTTTTTCTTATAGATTTTTAATTAAAACAATCAAAATATTTTACAATAAAAGATTATTTTGATAATTATTTATTTTTTATATATTAAGATCCAACCTTCAAAAATAAGCAAGCTTTAAAATTAGATTTTTATATAAACTGTGTGTGTGTGTTTGGGGGAAGGAGGGTGAGTGTGTGTGGGCACAGGAGGGGAAGGGGTGGCGAGGAAATTAACCAGTATGGTATAGGGCAATCTGTGAAGAAGCAACAACATGCATCAGCATTTTCTTGCTACTTTGCAGGGCACCTTTGTACACCCATCTCCAAATTTTCTGGATTGACATCTTCCTTTGCAAGATAAATTGAAAGTAGTTGCTCTTGATATTGTACTAGCAGTTATTGTGATGGTAACAGATATCTCTTCTATCGTAAAACCAGGGGGGAAATTATATTTTGATGGACATTTTTACATCTTGCAAGGCATCAAAATGACTATTCCAACAGCTTTGATAACATTTTAAACTTTTCTGTTACAACAAATTATCCATTGACTGCAAGAATTTTGAACTTTTGGTTGCAACGCACAGGAATCATTACCAGGGTTTTTTGACCAATGCTTTGCTCTTCTTCAGTATGTCTGAATGCCTCTATTTTTTGTTTCGTCACATTGCATTTTTTTCTTAAGTTTAAAAAAAAATAGTGCATTATGATCTTCAAGGTCTATTTTCAACCTCTAACCTTGTCTATTTTTTTAATTATTCCAAACTTTGTGCTGTACTAGTTTCGTGCTCTACTACATCCTAAGGTTTGGAAAAAAAGTACTTAATTGCTACAAACAGTTTTCAATATTAGCAAAAGGTTTTTCCCCCAAAGAGCTAACAGCACTTGTTGCCATAGTAATATCTACATGATTTTCTAACAGATGTAGAACACAAATTAATAATTTCTCTTAATTAAAGTTTTTCTGGCTTAATTTTTTCTTTTTTCTAGAGGAAACGCTTGCCAATTTCTGAATATCCAGTGGTATACTAATTGAAACTGCTAATGAGAAGCCTGTTAGACCCTGTTGAGAATTGATTCAAGGTGTTTGGGGTGTTTTTCTCCTAGTCTATTCCATGTTTGATTAAGTTGCTTTGAACAAAAATTTCATGCAGTTATTTTTGTTGAATCAGGTCGAGAACTTAAGAATAATGGTCGTTAAAAAAACCTTTGAGAAAGTACAAAAACCCACCTGACAAAAACCATATATTTGAAAGGAAGTGACGTCATGTCGATTTAGGATTACATGTTAAGTAATGAAACTGGTTGGTTAGATCATGTGATGGTGGCGATATGGCAATTAATGGAATAGATATAATATAAGGAATCATTTTTTCACAGCAAGCTCAATTTAGATATAAGGTGAAAATGAAATCGGAAAAATAGATTTGGATACTTTTGGGGGGGTTTGTTTGAATGACACGTGATCTAAAATGTGCACAACATTACGTCCAAGCTTAAAGTGTATATGACACGAAAAAAATTAATCGTTTAAAATGTACAGTTTGTTAGTAATAAAAAATATATCGTAATGAAATTTGTTTCAAAAGCTTATTTCTTGAGATATTCGAGAAAAATTAAGCTCAATTTGTGACGTCATTTTGTTGACACATACTCTAGATTCGGTAGTAATGCACTTAATATAAATTGTATTTCGTATAAAATAACAACAAAAGGCATATTCTTTTGGGCTTCATTTGATAGCTTACGTAGCGCTATCCAAATGTTGGGAAACTGAAAAGTGTACCACCTGAAATTAAGATTAACATCAAACCAGAGGAATTCAAACATATTTCGTATATTTGCAACTAAGTCTGGAGACTTGTAAACAAAATGACGTCACAACTTTTGCAAAATTTTCTTAAATTTCTAGAGAAATACGTTTTTGAAACGAATTTAACCGTGATATTTTTATTAATACCAATAAACTTTAAATGCACTTTAAGACGTCTATTGGAGAGCAAGATAGAGTGAACAAATTTGATAAATAGCATTAGAACATGTTTTTCGAGAGGTTAATTAGTTACAGAAAACGTATTGACTACGTTAAGCCAGTGAGGATGTGCTGTGATTATTATTTTGAGTTATTAGTATTAAAGTTATTATTGATTTTTGATATCCAAAAAATTTAACGAACTTAAAACCGTTTGCAATAAATTTAGTCAGTTAGATCATTATGCTTACTCCGATTAGGGAAGGTACTAGAGATTTCGATCGGATGTCTCCGTTATTATAGTCGATAGTCTCTGCTGAGTTCACTTATAAATGTAGTTATTAACCGGATTAATAACTATATATTAACCTCGCATTTATTATGAGGGCTGTAGCAAAAATAAAGCCTCGTTAATAACAAAGGAAACCTTGTCAATGGTGAAATAAGACGTAAACACAAATTCGTTATGAATTAATGTATGAAGATGTTTCCACATTTACTTCGCTAATTGACCTATAACATGACATCACAGCTTGTTTACATGGGCAAGAATGATAGGAATTTAGACGAAATCCTCTTTCGTTCGCGATATTTAGTACAACATTTATCTGTTCTCACCTTTCCCCGTCTAATTAAACATTTTCTATTGTAATTTAATTTGTTTTGCTGCTATTTTGCCCCCTCAGGCGACCATGATCCTTAGCGTTAAAACAAGAGATTGTTTTGATGTGGCAATTAGCCTTCAGTCGTCAGTTTTTTTTAACTCGGATGTCCTTTTTTCAGTTAGGCGCTTTATCTCTATATACTTATGTCTTTATAGCTTACTGCAAGTGCACTTAAAAGCTATAGGACCGATGGGTTTTCTAAAGTACTTTACACAAAAACTTCCTCTCGCTAATCACCCCCCAAAGCTGTCCTTTCAGGTGTTTGTGACATTTCAATTTAACCGGAAAAGGGGATGAAAAACAAAACGAAAAAGGCAAGGATTAAGGAAAAAACAAAAAAGAGTTGAATAAGAAAAAAAGCGAAGAAGATTTTTTAAATCGATATAAGATCGAATTGAAATTTAATGTGAATGTTCAGGGAGGAAAACCGGAGAACCTGGAGAAAAACCCTCGAATCAAGCGAGAGAGCTGACAAATTCTACTTACTGATGTGATAAACAACAAAGCAAGTTTTACCCAACATTTTATTCAGTCCATTAACTCTAAAAAAGCAATCATGTAAGCAGTTTTTGAAATATAATTTTAAAACATCTGGAACCATTTAATTTCTTATCTTTTTTTTAGACGGTTCATCAATTGTTGTTAACTGAAAACTTTATTTTTTTTCGATGGTAAGTTTAGTGTATGTCGGTGCATCAATTGTTGATGACTAAAAACTAAATAAAAGATGAGTTAGAGCTCTGCTTACAATTTGCTTGTTGCCTTTGGGCAATACATATTTATAGTCCTTGGAAAACGATTAATCTTGGCGGCTGTTGATTCCAGTCATAGATTTAAACAAAACTTCCCATTTCACTTCTTGAAATCGAATTTTTTTTCAAGCCCGAAATTGGCCTTTTGTTCGATGCAGTTGTAAGCAATCTTTTCGTCAGTTTTCCCTGCCATTGGTTGCTGTCATTAAGACTAAGAAGACTTTTTGGACTATCTTTCGGCTTTTTGCAAAAGAGATTCTTAAGCGCGGAGCGATAACTTTGGATAAATATGAAATATATACAAGGGTTAAGGGCTGCATTTGCGCATGTTAGAAAGTGAGTAACAAAAGTAAAGGTTGTAAGATCTTTGTCGGCTAGATTACGGGGTAGTTTCCATCTCCAGACTATTGTTATGATGAAAACGAATCCATTGTAAGGGCCCCAGCAAACTGCAAAGACTAACACGATAACAAGTGCCATAAAGACAATGTTTCGATTATTCTTTTGTCGTCGCGACGAAACGTTTCGCGTGTGAGCGATAGTCTCTTTCTTGAGAATTAGAAGCATTACTGAATACATAACTGTAAGTAGAATAAAGGGAATGATTGTGAAGAGAACACACGCAGTAGTAAAAAATATTTGCATACTTTTTGTATGATTGAATGTAGGAGCAAAAGAAAGTTGACAGTAGAAGTGATCTTCGATCTTGACGACATGAACAACTTGGAAATGCGGTGAGAAAAATCCGAACCCCACGATCCAAGAGATGGCGAGAAACGTGAAGCGAATCTTGTGGCTGACGCACTGTGCCTTGAGTGGAAAAAGCACGGCATAACATCTATCAACAGTCATGAACACAAGACTCATTATGGACACCACTGGAGATGAGTCTGCAAGAAACAGGGAAAGTTTACAAAGGAAACTCCCAAAATCGCCATCGAAAGGCCATACTAATTGAACTCCCTTTTTGTGCTTCACAGTAAGGGGATATAGTTGAATGGGGATTATAATCAGCGGGGTGACGAGGTCTGAAATGGCCATGTTTAGGATAAAGTAGTTGATCGCTTTCCTCAGGTGCTTGTTGCGGGAAATGATCACTATGACAAAACCGTTTCCCAGAAGAGCCAGTACTGCCACTATAATATAAGCGCACATCTTCCCTACTCTTGAGGCCAAAGACTGGGGGAAAAGCCAATTGTCTAAATTTTGATACAAAAGGGAACAATTGCCAAACCCTGTGGCATTCCATGAGCAATTAGAGACATTTACAGTTGCCATTTGTTGATTGAAAGTTTTACTTGGTGGAAGGTAACACGTCAGAGATAGATCAGGAGCTTGACTATGTACTATTTTAGACGGTGCTTTTGCCGGCGGTACCAGTCGTTTTATGGAAGCTAGAAAGATGTTTCAATTGGTTTTAATCGGTGAATGGCTGTCATCATAATAACATTTTTCAAAATTGCCAACCCACAAGAAGCCTTTTAGATTATGCATGGAGCCTTAATTATGTATTCAAGTGCCTAGTCGTTCGTCCAGTTCACCTTGATTTAAAGTTCAAAATGAATTTCCAACTGCGAGGGTGACGCCAAGACTAAATTGCTGCTGACTCCCGTCGATTTTGTCTATAAATGTTTTTATTTGTTCCTCGTGAAACTAAGAACTAATTTTATAATATCATGGATCCAGAATTTCTGATACCCATCAGCTAATTAATTTAACGTCATTTTTCCTAAACTGAGAGCCTCGGTGATCTTTTTGCGGCGGTGCGTTTCGAATCTATGAAGTGTTTTGATAATGTTTGGGCTGTTAATAGTCATATTCTATACTACATAGAGAAGAATAAATACCATATGCTAAGTAAGCAAACAAAATGACCCACTAGTCAGTATTTCCATTGTTCTTTTGACTATAATACACAACACTAATAAGAAGAAACCCATTTCACTACGTACTAAATTGCTTTTAAATTATGCCAATTCTATCGTTTGAATTTCTTTAGTTTCCTATTGTTTTTATTTTCTTAAATTAGTGCAAAAAGACCAAAATTGCAAGCTTTAATTGCTTTAAAAAAACTCATATTATACATCATAATTTGTTTTATAGACCATTTTACCTGACCTTGAGCGTAATGTTTCCCCATTTTAGACCATGCAATGTCATTCTCTTGGGAATATGATTCTTTCGGTCTGAGTTGTATCCATATTCATGTGTCTTTGTCTCACTGTGCACAACCGTTAAACAAAGAAAACAAAGAAAATGGTACTCTAGGGAATGACAAGTGCCCTGAAATGGGGAAACATCTAATAATACACCCAAGTTAAAAAGGTCCTAACGGTTTTATTGTGTAACTAACGTCTGTTCATTAAGATACACTTTACTTGATATCCTAGTTTCTTGGCACTTGAAGTACCACAGTCTAGATTCAAATAGTTATGAGCTACAGTTTAGAATGCACTATTACTACATACTCAGTTTTGTGGGCGCATGTGAAAGGCCCATGACTGAAGCACTTTTATTTCATAGCAACAATGTTGGGAGTAGTAGGGAGGGGGGGGGGTTATGTGAATATATCGTGCCAAGTAATTTTGGTAACGATTGTAGTTTCCGGCATTTATTTACTTTTTATATTTTCAAATAACGAAAGGCTCACAGCGACAGGCAACAGAGTACGGCTCCAACTAGGTGTGGCCCGCAGAGTTCAACTCAATTCTAATTGCTTTCCTATGAGTCACTCTTCGATCCTATTTAACATTGCGCATCAAAAAGCAATTCAATTTCAGTCAATCCTTGTGCACTTGGTGCACACGCTAAGTTGCGTCTCGACTTTCGAACTCATAGGGTAACACACAACAGGCAGAACGATGCCTGGGAGTGGATGAACAAACAATGAATGGTGAAATGAAACAAAGAACGCAGCTCACATGTAGAATAATACACATTGTTCACCATAATCCATGCTTTCTTTGTTTTTGTTATTTTATCCAATCCCCCCCCCCCGTATCCTTCGTCGATTTTACGAAGTTTTTCTTTTTTTACTTGTCTTTTTTTTTTCTTTTCTTTTCTTCTTCAAAAATGTTCATGTCGAATTCGTGATAAAACGACGGACTTTTTTTTTGACTTTTTTTAATTTTATATGAAGTTAGATTTCTCTACTCAAAATCAACTTCGACACTCACTTGTAGAGTAAAGCTTGATATGGAACGTTCAGAGAACAGAGAAGCCATTGAACAGAAAATAGTAACTCAGCTCGGAATCTCTTAAACTTCGTGAGTTTACAGCAAATAACTACTAGACTATGTTTTAGAAGAACATCAGCCAACCCCTTTTTTTGTCCAACGAAGGTGGGATAAACTTTATTTTTAAAAGAAAATAATCTAGAGCGCATTGATATACAATTGTTAAAAGCGCTATATAAAAACTCCGCATTATTATTAGAATAATATTAATAATAATTACAAAGCGCGCAAATTAAAATCTTTATGATTGATATTTATAATCTTTGGGCTTGAAAATATGACCATGACCAAACAGAATCATATACAAATTAGCCAACTCAAAGGATCAGTACTAAACGTTCTTAAGGAAAGACTCTGCATAACTAACGATTGTTGATCAGCGGTTACGACGGTTTCTTCTCAGATTCATTGGTAGCGCCTTTTTCCTGCACATGTCCTTTTTAACTTATACCTGTTTTTTAAAAATTGTTGGTCGGAAATCTGAGGTGGGTGGTCGGAAATCTGAGGTGGACGATCTGAGACTAAACGAGAATTTTTTGTGTTTTTATGTTTCCTGCCTAAAACACGAAAACCTAACTCAAAGGGCATGTCTAATATTCCAATTAAGAAGAATACGTTGTTCGGCAGTGAATATTAAAGTTGAAAGCGCATTGCCCTCAGATTTCAAATTTCAGATCCCTAACCGACAACGTTTATTGACTAGGTGCATACCTTCACGACGCAAAGACGTATTAAATTTATAAGCGCGGACGTTAAGACCCAAATCAGTATATAACAGAGGGGAAAGAATATTCAAAAATTAAAAAAAAGCGAGTTTATAAAGAGCAATTATGAGCAGAAGAGTAATAGAAAAAAATATCATGCAATTCTTAACGTTTTGCGTTGATACGAGTCACGTGGGAGGGCATCCTACACATTCACTCTTAAGGTGACTGCCTACTTTTGAAAATTGATTTAAACTTTTTTTTAAACATCGATTTTCCGAATAGAAATTTAATGCTGATTCCAAATCTGGAAAGAAAAATTGGGTGTCCTGAGCTTGTTTTCGAGATAATCAGCATTTAATGGAAGCCTACGCACGAGCTTTTGGAGTAAAATCTGCGCCACCGGAAGTAATTAGGAAAAAAATAAGATCCATAAGATCAAAGTTATTTGTAGACTATATGATAGCACAAATGAAGGCTAGTCAATCATTCTACAATAATACATGGATGTTTTCTACGAAAAGACAAAAAGATAAATTGTTTTCTTATATTTTGTAGTTTCGGTGCTCTTAAAAATCTCATAAAGTCGAACAAAAATCTTTACGAAAATCTATTTTTTCATGTGTTGCTGATTTAAACTTTTTCTTAAATGTTGACATAACATAGATTTTTGGGAGTTTTTTTCGAATGAGCTATTAAAAAATATAGAGTCCCGTGCAAAATTTGAGGGTTTTGCCCTGTTGAAGCTCAAAACGCGTATGGTCCTTCAATAAAATATTGTAGAATTTTCAGCGGTTTTTGAGCGCGCACTCATCGTGGGCTCAATTCGAACGTTCAAAAGTAGGCAGCCACCTTAACTTCCATTCGTGCATTTACGTGCATGCATGCTGTGTACTCCCTTTTTCAGTCTCCGATTCCTAAGTATATGTTTATATTTCTTTTCGTTTAACGTGTACTCCAATTTTTTTGAATCGGAAATAAGATTTATCCGTTGGCAATTGCAGTTGTAGTTGCAATATAGTTGCACGTATCGAGAAACATCCCACTGTGCGTGCTATTTCCCTAGATAATGTTTTAGCAATATGGCACTGAGGTTTCGTCCACACTATGCCGGATAAATTTGAATCCGCAACTTTTCACACCGAAACCGAAAAATAAGTTTTTCCGTCCACACATGAAAACTGATAAAATGTTTTGCGTTTGAAATTAAGCCTGCGGTGAATTTTTTGCCTTCCCGGCATGTTCCCATGACATCATCGTATTCGAAAAATTTCGGATACGAAATGTTCTCCGTCCACACTAATACGGCTAAGCCGGCGTTTTCAAATTGTTCCACTCTGGAGACCGTATTCGAAAAAAATCGTTTTCCGTAAAGAATTGTTCCGCATTCCCCGTACTAGCGTGCATGGACGGTAGGCCTCAAGAATAGATAAAAATTCGGATTCAAATTTATGCGGCATAGTGTGGACGGGGCCTGAGGGGGTTAAATGGACTTTTTATTGCGTCTTCTTTCATTTCTATTTGACGCCTTTTGAAGTGCTGAGAAGATAATTAGCACAGATGTTTGATTTAAAAACAACCAAAATGAGTATATGCCAAATTGCCTCTGGTAAATACAGAGGCACGATAAATAATTTGTTTGAGAGATGACGCGACAATAGTTCCATGTAGATAATCGGGGATGTATTTCTTAACAAACGCCAGGAGATGTATAGAAAAACATGTTATTCCTTCATTTTATTTAAACGGAATTTAAACGTTCGAATCTATGAAAAACAAAGAATAACTAGATTTTAAAATGCATTGCACGTTTTCGTAAAGGTAGTTTTTCATGTTAAGATTTTTTTCACGCGAATCTCCGGCTACAGTATTGCACTCTTAATAGTCATCATCACCAAAATAGGTGGCTTAAGGTAAATTTTTGGTAATATCGTTGAAAACTGGAAGAAAGCATGAAATTTGGCTCCAAGTTAACTTAGGCTCTGCAGACCATATGCTGCTGATAGGGGGGGGGGGGGGGGGTATTTTCAGTCGTATTTCTGAAGGGTAGTAACAAAATGTTATGGAAGACATATGCACATATGACCCACCCCTCCCCATTCAAGACCAATTTATCCCCCCTGATTTGGAATTCACTGGCGACTCTTCTGAATTAGTTTCAAGCGACATAAGGACACTCTGTAACAATTTTGGTGCTTTCTTCCGAATTGTAACAATCTTGGCATTAAGTAAAATCACTAATTATTGGCTCAACAGATAACATCAATTCTGTTTCGTACCGTACGGTGTACCATAGCCTCCTTTGCAGCCGCTGTGAGGCACTTCCGGTTCCCGTCATTCCCCCACTAGCGTCTGCTCAAACTTGAACAACATTCAAGGGTCGGGGGAGGAGGAGGGGGGGAGGGGGCAGGGGGGCACTCTCATACATAGCCTATACGGGGCTGTTCCGCTGAACAGTGGCAAGATTTCAGGGATCTTTTGTGTCATTGGACCCGTATATACGTTACAACGTAAAAGCGTAACTCCCCCTGTGTAATGTTGTGGTCCCGCACACAGACTTGCAGGTCCATTGGAGGAGGGGGATGGGAGGGATATTTTATATTCATAGAAGATCAGAAATCGTTGTTTTTGAGTGAAATTGAAATATCGCGCAAACGACTGCAATTTTTGATATTGTTGCTCGTCATGTTTAGAAACGCGAAACCAGAAAAAAGTCTGTTTTTTTAATTCTTTTGCGCAGACAGACTTTTTTATTCGGTAAAAAAAATTAGAAAATACATAAACATTTTACCCGAATAAATATATGAAGGCTATAATTGTTGATTTGTAGTAATTCCTATTATGTTATAATAGATTCGCCTATTTAAGGTCTAGGGCAAACGTCGAATTTTCCATCCATGCACCGAACTTAATTACATCAAATAATGCCGCCTGATTATCACCTGATATCCATTGTTTTTAATGAGTGCATGGAAAGTTCGACGTTTGCCCTAGGCCTAACCCATCAAGTATAGTTACTATTTAGTGCTTAGTTTGGGCATAGTTAATAGAGGGGAATGGTTAGGAAACCTATTGTTATCAGGTCTTTGTTCGCTTTTGATGTTGAACCGGCCTTGACCGTGCACAATGTTTGTTTTATGCTCTTCCGAATTGCAATATAAGTAAAAATAAACTTCGTCTATGGGATTGTTGTAAGAAATATTCAAACATATCTTTAAATCTTTAAGTATTTAGTTGAACTAGCAGCCAAAAGAAAGATTTTTGTCTGTTCACTCAGCCATTGCCAACAATGGTAAAACGATCACCGTTGGTAGTCCGATGTGCGCTCTTAGTGATACTATACTAGTATTTAATTCAATGTAACTCAATGCAATATCAAAACACTTTATTTTACTTCATTCGCTTAACTGACTGGTACTATCTGTAGATAACATCAGGCGATAAGCCTTTACAGGGCAGATTGATTGGATTAATTAATATCTGTTTCTAACAGAATATAACTAGCTAAAAACTAGTGTGAGCTCCGTCGGTGTTTCTAATGAAACATTAATGATGAAAAGCTAAATTATACACCGTGAAAAGACGAAAAAAATTACTGACTTTTCGGACGCTAGTCATTCATCGGAGCAAAAGAGGATGGACGAAGGACTAGCGTCCGAAAAGTCAGTAAGTTTTTTTAAATATTTTTCACGCTGTATTATTTACTTTTTTATCATTTCTGTTTCTAACAGGCTTGGAAAACCGAAAAGCATAAGAGTGCTATTCCCAAACAATGGATATGGGATGGAAAACTTAAGGTTATTTCATAGTTAACGTTTCTACAGAAATTGAGTCAGACACGATTGGATCAAAGTTTATCAATTTGCATGAATTAAGAATAGCTTTCTAGACTGACTCAAACTCACTTTGGCCTTGACTTAGTGTTCAATGTTTTGTTTGATGTGAAGATTTAGGAATTAAGGATTTTGATGGCTATTGTTAGGTAAATAATCCACGCTAAATGCTACAGTTTTGTCCCAGTTGTTCTAGTTGCTCAAGTCCCACTAGAAACACAGGAAGCATGTGAAAAACTTTCGCTCAAAGCCCAGACGACGTACGCTTTGTCAAATAACATAGAAATATATATAGTATTAAACAAATATTTACAGTCTATGAATCAATGAACAACTTAAATAAATGTCAGTGTCTGTTAGTGACTGATTTGATGACCGTTGAATGCCAAAAGCAAGATTGTCAGTCTGACTGAAATCCGCCAGGATTTCAAAACCATTTTTTTAGTTTTCATAATCATTGATCGCGTTTGATGGATTAGCAATCAGAATACAGATATAGGGTTTTTCGTAAGAGTGCTTTCATTTAATAATGGCTGACGATTTCGTGTTGTCACAAAGGACCCTTTCACGCTCTAAAGAGACACGGAAGTGGAGTGGCACCGCATGAAATGTGGTACTTGAGCCGGCTTATCGTATAATACTCAATATCCTCTATCAATAAGACTTGGGTTGCAGTTGTAAAATATTGGCACTAAAAAGAAAAGAAAAAAAACTGGATTATATTTCCGATGTCTATCGAGGAAAAGTTTTTTCACCTTTGTAGATAATCTTGGGGGGGGGGGGGGGGGATGTAATTCGCTAAGGATTTGTTTGTTATCGGATGTTCTTAACGTGGATAGCGGAAGGAAGAACTCTATCCATCCATCTATCCATCCATCCATCCATCCATCCATCCATCCATCCATCCATCCATCCATCCATCCATCCATCCATCCATCCATCCATCCATCTATCCATCCATCCATCCATCCATCCATCCATCCATCCATCCATCCATCCATCCATCCATCCATCCATCCATCCATCCATCCATCCATCCATTCATCTATCCATCCATCCGTCCATCCATCCATCCATCCATCCATCCATCCATCCATCCATCCATCCATCCATCCATCCATTCATCCATCCATACGACAATTCAGAAAATAAGTTTGACATATCCCTAATTAACTAAAAACCCAGTAACTTATACTTTAGTAAGTTGCTTCGTAAAAACCCCATTTTTTCTATTGTACTGAAATCGATATCCAAAACACCGACCTTCAATTAGGAAACATTAGAACTGACAAAATAATAAAAATAGGTCTGCGCAGCTGCCATTACATGTCTCTTGGGTCATTTAGACGATTCGCGGATGAACGCCACTAATCGTTTGATAGCACGCATTTAAAATTACGAAAAAGAACCGCTATCGGTTTTTCTTTTGCATCCTGACTTCTTATGATCAATTACTTTAATCTAACAGTCTGCTATATCGTTTTGTTATACCTGGCGGTGCGTCTGAGGCAGTCAAAAATTACCAACGTCGCCTTCAGTACTGGAGTCGTCCGCGCAAGCTAGCTAGTCCCGGTCAATTACAATTTTGAGCAAGTATGCTTATCAAATACATGTTGCTAAAACTGAAATTTATCAAGAAAAAACTATGAATAAACGAGTGAAAGAATTGAAGGCAGAAATGAATGAATGAATTAAGGAAAGAACGAACGGCGAAAGCAGAAGAGAGAGAGAGAGGGGGGGGGGGGGGGGGGGGAGGGAGGTAGCTGCCCTGACAAGCCTGTGTTAAGTTACTGTGTGAATCGAAAAAGTAGGTGCGTATTCTGGTCAAAATATCGCGGCATTTTTCAGTCTCACGCGGTTTTATTTCACTGATATTTCCAGTTTTAATTTTATGAACTAAATTATACTCACTCCATGACTTCACTCTCCTGCGGTCAGTTAACATCCGTACGACATTGCTCACTGTAAAATCAAAGAAATAGTATAGATTGCGTTTGAAATGAGATACTATTGGCCTTGGTAGACAATACTCTATTATCCCTGTGCAAATATCAGTCGAGTCCCACCTGGAGCTCAAGTTTTTTCTGAGCTGGTTGATTTTTATCTAAGTTGACTTTTCTTCTTCATTGGCGTATTACAAACTAAACGAGCCTAAAGTACCCATACAGTTTTGATCGAACAACAAGCTAGTAGATCGGTTAGTTGAGCTGCCCCTAGCGCCCTCCTAAGCCACAGTTGCGCTGATCCTTTTATGTGAGAAAATGGGTTATTATATACATCAATCAAAATGCATAATCAATAAGTTTATTTGCAATCATGTCAAATACAAGAAGTTACTGAAGGATAAGAAAATCCTCCCGTAGTTAATAAGATTAGGACTGAAAGCCCAGCATCAAAATCCGGCTTAATTCAATGCTGTGACACAGACTTAAAGCACTAAATGGCCATAAAAATCGCGTTTTTAGATTTTGGTATATTCATATCAACTACTTCAGTTAGTTGATGACCAAACTCTTCAGTGTTGCTTTCAAATATATTTAAAAAAATCAAATATATAGGACATTCTAAATGTCAAAAAAAAAAATCCTGAAGCTGGTGAATACGTGCGTGTTGATGATCTTGATGACGTAGCGAAGGAAAATGCGCGCGCATTTAGAACTCTTCATGAACTACTCTATTTTGCCAGTAGTTAATTAATGTAATATAATGTGCTAGGTTTACCCAGTTTCGTTTAAATGATTTCCGCACTTAATCTACTACTTTTGCTAGGTCAAAATGTAAACCCTAAACCTTGATTTTTCAAATCTCGCGATCGCTTTCGCATTCGTCTTTCAGATCGATTATCTTCAGGAAGAACTGTATGACCAAACAAACAAAGAAACAAACATACTGAGGAGAAGCACAACACAATACGTCATATCTTATTCAGTGCTGATATCGCAGAGCTATACGTAAGTAAGCTGACATAAGTGGTACTATTATGGTGAGGTTGTGGTGAGCATCATCACCTTTGTTCATTCATTTACACGGCGGCCCGTATCCTCGGTCAGATAAGCTGCGGCCAAGAACTCGATAATTCAGGAGCCGTTATTACGCTTCGATCTATTTCTTCTGATCATTATTATCGCCCAAAGGAATGATTTAAAGCGCTGTTTTCGACAACTTTCAGTTGTTAGTCGTGGCGAATCAGTAGATAGTATACAAATCCTTATTAGTCAATTTGCCTGGTAGTGTCTTTTACAGAACGACTCCGTCAAAATAAAACCAGCACAAAAAGAAACGATTCGTAAATACGTAAACACTATCGCGCCGGGAAACCTGACTCTAAGGACGCTGAGTACCCGGTCTACAAGCCTGGGGAAAAAAATTGCAAAGCAGCAAAAATTGTTTTTAATCTTTTTAAAGCTGAAGACAAAGACTTACGCCAGAAAGCGTAGAAGTAGCACTTGAACAAAATTTATTATTTACCGTAAAGGCACAGGTCAATTTTCTTATATGGCTTTTTTTAATAACACAGTCAACATCACCGCCATGATGTGTTCGTTGGACAAGAGCGAAGGCGTTTCTTCTTCCACGATCGTGAAGACTGTGGCATATACCACCATTTCGTTGACCGCACTCTTTGGTAATACTCTAGTACTGGTTGTCTTCCGTAGAAGTCGAGATATCCGCTCTGTTGTCTTCTATTTTATCGTGAATATGGCGGTATCAGATTTGATATTCCCCGTGTTCGCTCTACCCCGCGTCATCGGAGAGATCTTTAACGGCCCGTTTACTTGGATCATAAACGGTACCTTCGGTTCTCTAACGTGCAAGATGGCTACCTTTCTGCAGGACGTCTCGACGGCCGTTTCTATCGCAAGTTTGGTTGTCATCGCTCTTGAACGCTTTTTCTCAGTCGTTCATGCTGAACGGAAGAGTTTTCTGAGCGCGGCCAACACGCGTCGAAACGTCATCGCGATAACATGGATACTAGCGATTCTTATTCATATTCCTTACCTGATAGTCTTCAAAGTTGAAACTATTGCTGGAAGAAACTACTGCATGACTCAGTGGGGTTCTAATATTGAATGGAAGAGAATCATCCCCGTCATCTACCTTGTTTCTATCTTCACAGTTGTATACGCTATTCCTTTCTTAGTCATCGTTGTTCTCTACTCCGCGATAGTCAATAAACTGAGGCGTCTTAAAATGCCTGGACGAAACGGTTCACAGAGGAGAAGACGACGACAAGAAAGAAACCGAACAGTCACTTTAATGGCTTTGCTTTTCGTCGTAGTCTTCTTTGTTTGCTGGACGCCATTTTTCGTGTTCGCGTTTATGTTATGTTTTAAATGGCATTTTGATTTTCCTTGTTCACAGGTAAATTTTAGATTCACAGTCATTCTGGTCGCTCATTTGAACAGCGCTGTCAATCCATTCATCTATTTGTTCTGTAGCAAAACCTTTCGTAAAGGCGTTAGAACAGTTTTTCCCTTTTGCTTTGGCAAAATTAAATAGCTTTAATTGTAAGGATAAACTCAAACTTTAACAGTCATTCTTTCTGCTCATAACTTTTCAATAATTTATTGAATTTACACCAAAATCTAGCTCATTTGAACGCTTTAGTCAGTACTTAACTTTTCGATTATTTATTGATTTTACACCAAAATCTAGCTCACTTTTTTTTTCAAATTGAAATTTGAAGCTCAAATAAAATACACCTGGCTTAAAAAACTCTGGTTCAACACTAAAACTAGACAACAATTGAATCATTATTAAAAGATCAAAGCTCGACAAAATCCAATATACAGTTTATTTCCTCTGCAAATTAACATCTCAATCGAAAACAAGTTAACTAAGATCATCACCGTCAGAAAATGAAATACGAGCCTGAAAAAATTTCATAGTAACCATATAATTTTTCGAATTCAGCCATACTGTAAATAAGTTTTGTTTTGTTGAAGTGCATCATATTTTAAAATATTTAGTACGAATGTTTTATCTAGAAATGATTGATTCTTCTCTTGTTATGTTATTAATGACCAGAAATTTGGTAGACGGCACAATACACCGATCCCGCGTTCATTGTTCAGTACCTCCCTAGTTACTGTTGCTATGTCAAACAAGCTAAAATGTGTTTTTGATATACAGCATGGAACAGACACCGATTGCTGAAAATTGTAATGTCTAAGTTTATTCGGCAGTGGAATAACTCATAAGTAAATGACTTGATCAAGTCATAAATATGCTCTGACGGACGAGCTACTCTAAAAAAGTTAAAAAAAGTGTAAAGATCTGCACATAAGACCACAGTATTTTTAATCTAGTTTCTTAGACAATAAAGCAGTGTGTTGCCAATATATTCTTAATTATGGTAATAAATTTTATTCGGTTAAAAGGATGCTAATTTGTCGAGGAAACGAAAATAAGTAAATTAATTTGCATTGGTAGGTTTTATTGGATTCTTAACTTGGCTGGGTGTCGAAACTGGGGGGGGGGGGGGGGGGGGGGAGGGGGGAAGTACGTAAGAAAAAAAATGAAAAAAAAAAAAAGAAAAAGAAAAGAAAGAAAAGAAAGTAGTTTCTGTTCATATTTGGATGCCACTCAGCAACTTTAAAAATAGGTTTACTTGAGTACTAACGTCACCGGAAGGGTTATTAAACAGCAGTAGCAAAAAGAATAAATTCTCACTGAACTTCACGATTAATTTCTATCAACTCAATTCTAGCACCTGTTTCATGGCTGGAGCTGGGCATTGAATGCGAGCTGTTGTCCAAAAACCAGGATACAAATGTAAATGTTTTCTTCGTGTAAATGTTTTCTTAGTTTAGAAGAAGAATTCCTAGATAAGTCACTGACGTCAAATATAATAATAATAATAATAATAATAATAATAATAATAATAATAACTCAACAAAAGTATTAAACATTTCACAACATATTGTAAACATTCAAATTACAATTATAAACTGATATAAGCTAATTATTATAAACTTTAATTCATTAAAATAATATGATTTTAATTAATTAAGAAAGGCTTGTTTAAAATTAAGCCAGGTTTTTACATCTCTTTTAAAAATTGAGATAGAAGTGCGAGTTCTTTCTCACAGAGTCTTACAAACTTAAAGCATATGGTAGGAGATTCTTTTCTTGTGCTGCCCCTGAATTGTAACAAATTTCTGATTTCGGGAGCTCAACGCAGATTACGAATCTCAAGATTACTCACGCATTCAAAACTGATGAGGTTCTAAACTGAGGTTCATTTTTAAGAACCATTTAGGCAATTAAAGCAAGTCAATGCAAATTTTTCAAGGTGGTTTTATTTTAATGATTTTTAACATGAACTAACTTACTATTTTCCGTATCATATAAAAAAATCAAAACGTATTGCATCTATAAATAATAATTATTTCCCTATCCAAAAATCGTTTTCATGATATCGTAGCTTGGAAACTTGTTTGGAATTGGATGAATTTACATCTTTAGGACCAATTTTAAAGAAAAAATGTTCGTATGTCTTTCTCATTTCAAATTTTTTTTGAGTGTAGCTAGCCTTTTTTGATCATTTGCATCTAAGTTGCCCTATTACCGCTTTACAAAATTGCTTCCAATGAGCTAGTATGTGATTGGGTGATAGTTATAAGTTCGTCTGCCATTAACTTCGTTTACGTTATTATCGGCGTCGTTATCAAACTTTTGAAGAAAGAGGAAAAAACATGCAATTCTACCTTCAAATCAATCATTAAGATTCAAGAATATTATTATTATTTTGTTTAAAAGTCTTCCTGCTCAGAATTTGCATTGTGTTCATGTAATTTCACAGTTAAATGTTTATTTGAAATACATATAATTTCAATCGCGCTAATTTTCTTGTCTGTTTTATCAGGATAACAGCATCTTTATCTTTCCTTTCCTTTCTTCCCTTTCTTTTATTTAATCTCCCTTCACTTCCTCCCCTATATCTATCCATTTCCTTTCAATCAATCCATAAATAAACTCTACCATTTACTCATTCACTCGTAAAACCCAACCGAATCCCCATTTGAGAGATTACGATTATCATGGCCCGAAGCGAGAAGCTTTAATTCTTCTTTTCCAAGACAGCATGACTCTAAGTTCTCAAAAGAAAGGAAGCATTCTTCTTAGGTCTTCTTTGAAATCAGTATCATTTTATAGAACACTTTTCGCTATGCTTGTCCTAGTCAAACAGCCGCCAGCCAAAGGTTTATAGTGGTGATGATCTCCAAGGCTAACTTAAAAGATATATTCCAAAATATAATACTATGTCCCAAGGACAAGAGTATAATGATTGAGACGCACTTTTAGTCCGTCTGGAAAATACATTTATGAGCAATTTCTCTTTATATATAGAGTTTTTCAGCTGCTGCGTAATGCTTTCTTATTTAAGACCACTTTTCATTCCCTTGAGTATCCTTTTATTTATTTTTAGTAGCGGAAAGTGGAAGATTGAGGTACGCCCTGAAGCTGATGGGCCTAAGTATTGACTAAATATTGAAAAATAAGCAAATTCTGTAACATCCGCAGGCGAGCTAGCTTCTTTATTTGGGAATTAAATTTATTTTGATTAAGCATATGTTGGCCTAACCAGGCGATGAAGATTAACCTGCGTAGTAGCCCAGTCTCCTTACTCTCCCCAGTCCCCCTTCCCCTTGGACCGCTACGCAGGCTAATGAGGATCCACTATACAGCCGGCCATAGCTGCATTGAATCTATTTGAGAGTTCTGACTTTGAATCTGAGATCGAGAAGTACGTTGCAAATCGTAATACATCCATGGCTGAACAACGTAGTTCGATTTGAGATTAAAATATGAAGCATAACTTTTGAGTTAGAAGTTGGATTTTTCGTATTTTAGCTAAAACATAAAAGCACAAAAATTCTTTTTAGCCTCGGATCTCCCGCACATTTCAGATCTCAGACCGACAATGTTTTTTAAGAAATAGGTGTATCTTCTAGCGAGGTAATTTCAATATGGAATTATCCATCCATTCATCCTTCCATTCCATTTCCATTTCCATTTCCATTTCCATTTCCATTTCCATTTCCATTTCCATTTCCATTTCCATTTCCATTTCCATTCATTTATTTATGATTATACTAGAAACCTTAATCCAATATCTAGTTAAAAACATGATAGCGGTGCACACCGTGATTCAAAACCTGATGTTCGCTTGATGATTGGTAATCCTCATATAATATTATATTGTTTTCGTAGTGCGATCCTTGAAAATAAGTTCAGCAAGCTTAAGAATATACCGATTTAGTCCGCTTTCTTTTCTTATTGCGCTTTCATTTAGGGGTTTATATTATCATTCGAACTAGGATTTCCTTTGAAATTTCAAGCACTCTCTTGTGTTATGAAAACACTTTAGCTAGCTTTTCATTCTTTTCTCGCGTTAAAGGTTTTCACAGCATCTACTTTTGTTGACCTTTCGCGATTTTGAAACATTTCTTGTAAGATCATTAACTTTGAATGTTTTTGTTGCGTTTTTAAAAAGTGTTTTGATTTAAAATTGTGGGTTTTCAACATCCATTCATTTATTGAGCGTAAATAGCCTGCCGAATGAATAGAATGCGAAACTCTTGAGAAGAAGCCAATTAACTGTTTGCCAAAAGCCAATTCACTGCTTGCGGGAAACCAATTCGGTGCTCGAATGTTCAGAGGAAGCCAATTCATTGTTCATTAACTATTTTAATGTGGCGAAGCATATTCCCTGCTCGAAAAAAAGCAACGTCTTAACAAATCTTTACTACACACATTACCACATTACCACACTACATTATTACATTTCATTTTTCATTCACTGTGCCTCGTTTCATTTATTTCGTTTCATTCCATTTCATTCACTTTCTTTGTCTTCATAACAACATCTACAAAAAATTAACACACTTGCAAAAATCTCACTATAAGCCTTAAGCCTTAGGTGAAATTTCTTCCGGATTTTAGCAAAAAGTCAGAATGAATTAGTATTGAGTTGGATTATCAAAAAACACGATATAAACCTTATCTTTCTATCCTATGTTAGACCGTCTCGAAGTAGTTTAACCACAACTTACTAATCGGTTTATCCATATGTAAGTCAGATAAGTTAGAATCTTCAAACATCGCTATCTTTTACACGGAACCGACAGAAGATCGTGAGACAATCATTATTCAACACGGCAACGAATATCTTTTTCCTGATGTATTTATTAAGCATCGAAAGCTGATTACAGCTCTATATCTCTTCTTATGGGAGTTATATATATACGTACGTGGTATCAATTGAAACTAAGTTAACCGTCCAAACATTTATTCATGGCTCAGAGAAGAGAGCTACCCCCCCCCCCCCCCCCTTATCCCTGAGACATCATGCACTAATCGAGAGTTACTGTAGCCCCCTCCCCCTCCACAAAATGAATCTTAGTTACTCCAAGGTATTCACCACCTTCCATACTTCGGTTCACTGGTCAAATACAAAGCAATGAAACGAGGATCCAAGGTGGTTTCAAAGGATTATTTCAATTTGAACCTCGTACCCTCGATTGAAAATGAAAAATGGAGAATATTTCCCTCCAGCTGTGTTACACAATGTAAAAAGCGCTATATGCTGATGACACCGCCCTTTTCTTTGCCCACAAAGATGTCAAGATAATAGAGAGTGTTCTTCAACAACAAATCGATGCTGTTGGTAACTGGTTTTCCCGAAATGGTCTGGCTATTAACTGCTCGAAGACTAATGTTTTTTTTTATTTTTAACGTTATTCTCTTTGGTTCAAGTCAGCGACTGGCAAAAGCCCACAAGCCTAAAGTAAAGATGAGTGATACAGATCTACCTCGAAAAGATTCTATCAAATATCTTGGTCTAATATGGACGATAAATTGAACTGGCATGAACATATTGACTATAATGCTTCTAAGGCATCACGTAGATTAGGTCTGTTGGGTAGAATAGGAAATTTATAAACGTGGGCACCTGTAAACAACTTCATGAGTCTCTAATTGAACCTCTATATGAATACCGTGATGTTGTATGGTCTAACACTGATAGAAATAACTCAAGTCGTCTTTTGAGGTTTCAGAAACGTGGTGCACATGACTTATAATTCTCGAGAGAAAGATTAGGGATTGTAGTTCAGTCAGTTTACTTAAAGAACTGGGTTGGGTTTCTTTGACAGAGAGGTGGGTTTTTCGAAAGTGTCTTAGAGTTTTCCGCCGCTTGAATGGTTTCTTTCCTTCGTATCTAAGAAGATTACAGCTTATGTAAAAGGAAACTGATCATAACACAGGAAACCCACAAAGAGCAAAGTTAATTTTCTAAAAGAAATAAAAATAATATAGCCGGGTTCCCTGTGTGAATTTCAATCCATTCCCACGCGCGATAATTAAATATGTGCCCAACCCCCACTCGTTTTCGTTAAGAGCAGAGTGCGCGTCATCGCCGGCTCATCTTAAAAATATCGGAAAATAGCTGTTTAGGTATCGGAGTCCACGATGCCAAGAAAGGCGTTGTCTTAGAGTTTATTATACAACAACTACAAGAGTTGCGTGATACTCATCAGCTTGGTAGATCTCTCGGGGGAGGGGGACTCTTATTGGCTTATTAGAAAAAGGCGATGTTTGCTATCCCTTTTAGGGTTCCAGATCTCTTAGAACCTCTTAGGGTATCAAAAATTGAAATGGACCGCACAGAGAGAAAGCAGGTGCTCTCTTGTGATTTTGAGGCGATAATATACCTAAGATTATATGATGAAAGTCCGAATTGGCAGTTGTAATTCATGATAATCATTTTTGGTTCATCACATGACTTCTCAAGTGTCACTTACATATACTAGATAATTGGTATATTTTAGGTGTAAAAACGTTAGTTACCACACACGCCCACCTGGACAAGACTATTGTACCTTTTAGGGGTCATTTTCGAAAATCACTTACGTCCTTTTCCACCTCTGGGTAGATCTCTTTATGCCTTGAAATATTCTGTTCAGAATCTAAACATCACGTATCCATGATAGCTCGAATGCGTCACCAATAGTTTGGAGTGACAGTTTTTATGTTCCTATTTGTTTTTGAGTGGGAGGTTTGTAAATCAACACCTCTAAACAGTAACTATTGCAATTACACCTAAAACATCCAATCTATCGGATTATATATAGCATGTGCATTAAAGCTGTTCTGTAACAGTATAGAATATTTCTTTTCTAGCTGACAAATGACAATGTCAAAAGTATTGGCATTTTCCTGTTTATAATCGTATGCAATTTCTTTCTTTCTTAAATTATATAAGCAGTGAGCTGTCCTGTAATATTTCTTTTCTAGTTGACAAATGACAATTGCAAAAGTATTCGCATCTTCTTGTCTATAATTGTACATTTCTTTCTTTCTTTCTTTTCCTTCCTTACACTTCAGAATAAAGACCGAATCTACTTTATTATTTCAACAAAAAATATTTAAAAAAGAATACTCCGGATACCTTTAAATTTGTAAAGAGTGCTCGCAAATAACCATATACCTCATATTAAGCCGAGAAGTGCACCAAATCCCTCTTTTGATGGCTAAGTCTTTAAGCCCACTGAAGAGGTACCGAACGGGCTTCAATTCGACTGGTATTCAAAATGAGAAATGATCAAGGTTTGGTTTAACAACTGAAAAAAGAAATATTAATTGCCGGGAAATAATATTAAAGCAAATCCAAGAGAATGGACTGCCGTAAACTACTAAGGAATGTCCACAAGGAAACACAATACTCGTTCACCTCTTTTTTCTTAAATAATACGTTGTTGAGATCTTGGTTGAATGGATGACAGTTGTTGGACGTCTTTTCAATAATGTGGACTTACAATTTTGGCCATCTTTATGGTTGTATTTATTGATTAGGTTATTCAATAGTTAAGAACGTGGTTGGTTTATGCCATGCGTCAATATTATTGTGAAAATAGAAGCATGGCGTGAAAAAGATGATTTGATATGAGCACTTGCAAAAAGCAGCCCAGAAAGTTTTTATGTAGGACTAGTTAAAGGGATTTTGAGAAGCATGCAGTTGTCAATTGTGTGGGCTTCAAATGGCATCAGAGCCTTAACTAATCTTTTGTTTAGAGAAGGCGTTAAGGGCTGTTTGCAGTTCGTATTTTATTAAATCAACAGACTTAACAGACAGCAATACTAAAACCACGACTCATTGAAAGGAAATCTTCTTTTTCTTCCAAGATATAGTTATCTAGAGAAGCCTCACTAGAAGCTATGTTTCCTTGTGATTTCCAAGTTAGGATTAGATTGATTCTTTGAAGTACGCTTTCCGGGCAAAATGCTAAAATATGCATTGCTCAAATATGTTTGCTTTTCGCCTTTGAAATACTTGACACGGTAAACATCTTCCCTATATCCTTGCCAAGTTAATTTTTTCTAGATGCCAAACCGTGGACCATATGAGGTTTCTAATTTGGAGAGGTATTGTGAAGTCCTTAAGATTCTCAAGCAAATGACAAGCGACTGCTTGCGAAATCCTTTAGCAGCTAGCAGATGAATCTTGCTTGCATTCATGTATCAACTCGTTTTTCCCCCACTGTAACCTACCCTTTCAAAAGAACCTCATTGAACAAGACAATCAATCGACATCTCCTTTCTTGCTCTATCTGTACCTTTTACGACTCATATCTTATCACTCTAATGTTCTATATTTTTATCGAATGCCCATTTTTACTCGTTTTAGCACGTCAACGAGACAAAAGGTTCCCAGTAATGATCACCCGCATGAAATATTAAGAGCGGCGACTTGTAATGTTTTTTGATAGCACCTGCGTGAAGCTGGATTTTTCTCTCGCATTTAGGAAAACACAGGGTTCCAATTTGACGAAATAACGAAATAGATGCAAGCTATCTAGATCTTCATTGCTTCATTTGATTATTGGTTGTTTCGTATTTAATCCGCTCTCTATTTTAATGAAAAAGCGAAATGATTTCTACACTGAATGACAAAATATATAACTTCTCACATACATGAGAAGATGTTACCATAAAGCAAGGTTCCTTGTACACCATGTATTTTATTTTTCCAATAATAATTACTTTTCCACCCTATTATTTCTACTTTTTAGCCTCTATTATATTTTCTTCATAAAAACTATATCCTCGTGCGGTATATAGTATAGATAAGATTTTCCAAGCTGTACTTAAAAAGGCGATACCATTTAGAGTAAAGATGAATATACCATGGAATATAATTTGTCGAATATATGAACAAAACTGATCTATATACCTATACCGCTAAAGAATTTAACTTAACCCATGAGCAAATAGTACGCATAAAATCTACTACTACTACTGTACAATGGAATACGAATGGATATATAGAAAAAAAGAGAGATATCTTTCACCAGTGGAAGATACCATATCTTTCACACGTGAAGATATCGCTGTTGACATAGTACCGTATTTTAATAAAGAATTTTTGAGCTTTTGTTTTATTTAGGTTTCATCAATATCTATATAATAAACAGAACATTACATGGCCGTCTTATCTTCTCGTGTTCAATTTACGGATATCAATTGAACACTCGAAGATAAAATTCGTATCTCCGCGCGTCCATGTAATATCCTCAATAAATACAGTGTATTACGCCCATGTTATAGTGAATCTTCCCTTATAGAATATGTAAACCATAATACTATCACCCTCTAAACGTTGACTATTATTCCTATCCACTAACTTACATTACCCTAATCTAAAAGCATAAAAATATCGTTAATTAATAGTATATCAACTCGAATTTGTATAACAACCACGAAGGCACTTTTGTAAGCGTCTAAGTTTGTTCGCTTTCTACAAATATTTAGTGCCACTAGGTCTACTATCATGTTCGATATGTACACACCTGCTCAGTTCACGAAGCCTAACATTCATGTGTATCATGGTTTTCGTGCGTAAAATCACTAGATTTTTGCCTTCCAACTTCATTGCTTTTCACGTTTATTTAATTTAATCACGAAAGTTACGTTCGGAGGGGATTCTTCGGAAGACGACGTCGATATAAGGTTCATGAAGCACACAGCTGACAGAGAACCAAGGTTGTTTGTCAAGATTCTCCCTAATGCGAACAAGTAATTTATTAATGAATTTATGAAGATCAATAATTCATCAGTAGTTATTGATACAATAAAATGTTGCCCAATCGGATATATAGTATATATTATTTACACCTGATTCAATTCAGGATATCGCTTTTGACCGGATTGCTGCTATAATTCAAATCTTGCCTTTTGTGCAAAATTAAGTCAGCTTATCCAAGACTACATATAATCCCCCCCCCCCCCCACTCCTCTCCCAACAAATTTAAAATGAACATTTACACTATGACATATATTCCCCCCCCCCAAAAAACGAAAACCTCTTAAGTTTAAATCTGACAAGGGCGGGAATTAAACGACTCTTAGTATACCCGGCACTGGCGCATTATTGATCCTGCAGCCGCTGCGAGAGGTCCTATCTTTTAACATTAACAAATACATAAACGTTTACTATATTATATTCGAAGAATATGAAAACAATTTAGTTAGTTAGATATTCTGAGAATATAAATACGAAAAAAAAGTCAGGCCAAAAACTTCAAAATAACATATCTTAAAGTGCAATCTCTTGAATTTATAAAATGCATGCCAAAAACGTTATCGGACGAATACGTTGATGTGAATATCAATCAAGTCGAAGGAATGGAAAGAGTGGGAATTTGAAAGCTGAAAAAATGTGTTATTATGTACGTGTACAGATCAAAGTGAAATCTTCAAAATAAAAGAATCAGTGTTCAATGATCAAAGAGAGTTCACAGTGGTCAAGACTCGTCTTGTTTTGTCTCCTGGTCGTCGTATGCTTTGTTGTATCGAGATTGGTTTGTCATGCTGATCTGTGTGGTTTGCTGTCCGATGTTGCGTCGTCTGAAAAGACCTGCTTTAACAAGCAATTCCTTGAATCCATGTCGGAAATTTTCACTGAATATGAAGCAAATGCAAGGATTAACTGCTGCATTGGAAAAAGCTAAGTAAAATCCAATCATTGCATATTTCTTAATCCAACATGGACGATTTTTAGCATAGATGAACAAGTACAAAAATGACAGCGTATTGTGGGGAGCCCACAGAACCGCAAAAGATACGACTATTGCCACAGCCATCAGGAGTACTTTCCTTTCCCTTAGTGCTCTCTGTCTTTTCTGGCGGTCAGTCAGTGAGTCCCCCAAAGGAACGTTTTGTCTCTTTAGGTTAACGTAAATTATAGTGTATGCCGTTGTCATTCCCAGGAATGGAAGCACATTAATAAGAAAGAATATTGTAGTGAAGTACTTTTTTTGTATTTCGAGCCCCGACGAACCAAGCCTGTTCCACTGGTTAACACAAACCAGCCTATTCGTTGTAGGATGTCTATCAATGACTATAGTATATAAGTAGATGCCATGTAGGCACATGCCAAATAGCCACGATAGAGCAATGGCAATCTTGCACATAAATCCTGACATGATGTGATGCTTCATGGGAAAGACAACGGCAAAGAATCGATCCACAGTAATCAAGATCAGGCTGGCAATGGAGACTGTGACTGAGACATCTTGAAGGAAGCTCGTCACTTTGCACAGTACCATTCCGAAGTCCCCATCGATCATCCAACCGTACAGGCCTAGTTCAAGCTCTGAAATAGCTGAAGGTATGATGAGGACAGGAACGGCTAAATCAGAGATAGCCATGTTGAGGATAAAGTAGTTGGTTGACCTTTTCATTTTCTTGTTGCCAAGAATCACTCCTATGATAAGGACGTTTCCAACCAGCGATAAAACCAGAATGATACAATAACCAATTATCTTAAAGAGTTTTTCTTCGTCAGTGTCCACTTGCATTGGACAGGAACTCCGTTGCCGAGGTGGAGGCGTCGTTGCATTGAAGCTGCCGCTCACGTAGCTCGTGTTCCCTGTCGACATCAGCGTAGTAACTAGACTTGACATTGCAGAACTTATAGACGAATAGTTGATGGAAGTTGGTGGCATTGCCGTCGTCTCGTTAGAGAGAATCATAGTGATGCCAGTGTAATATTCACAGTGTTTAGACGAGCTGGTTGTCGGCTCTACGTATCACAGAGGCAGTTATAGCTTACCTCCCTGTTCAAACACTATCTTCAAAAGCCCAACTCGAGGATATTAAATAACCTTTTGGCATGAGTCATCTTATAAGAAATCTTCAAATGGGAGATTTCGAATTATTGAGAAACTAAGAACGCATGTACATGACAAATATTGACATAGTCCGCTCAGTTATTACTCAAAGTTGTTTTCATAAGAAAATGAATTTGGCAGCTGATTCAAAGACATCAAATAAACAAAAACATTTTGCTAATAACTGCTTCTTGACAGAGGAACTTAAAATTAAAAACGAGTCTAATCACAGGAAGCCCTTTTTATTGAAGTCAAGCTTTTCCCCCAATCATCTATAAAGATGTTTGCAAAGCTTATCTTTATTGTACCCGACCAAAAAAAATCCTTTCTAATTCTCACGGTACAACTGCCATAACACCCACATTACTTGTCCTCTTGAAATTCAGTTAAAATTAATAGCAAACAACTTAATTTTATAGTATAGATTCGTCCTTGCTAACCTGTCTTTTCTGTGGAAGAAATTGTACTGGAATTAAAGTACTGTTAACATTTTTTAGGGTGGCATCCGTTCAGGTACCAAAAGGATCGCCACCTTTTGTTTTTAGTGGTGTTTTCTTAGTTTAAAACCTCAACTTAAATGTGTACACGGGTATTTAAATAGTTCGTTAATAAGTTTTACTCCAAATAATTTGTTGGATAAGCTTTGTACCATTTTCTAGTCGAAATAAAAATTTCGACTTTGTTTCCAGTAGACCATGCAATATGTTTTAGGGCAACTGCCATTTTAGGCAAAAATTCCTTTTTCCCGCCATATGGCTATGTAGGACCCAGTTCCCGATCAATGCATACTTCCTAAGATTCATTGACAACCCTTCTTGATGATACTAGTTGGAAATTGTTTTGTTAATTGGGGATTTGGTGTTTTTTTTTTCAAAAGGTGCGACGCATTTGTGCCATATTTTCCATGGCTTTCTTACAGCGTTAAGGAAATATGCTAATACAGTCATTCTTCTTAAGCAAATAAACAAGGCTTCCTTAATATCTTCCAGATTTAATGCGTTAGTATTGCTTTGTGAGAGAATAGTATGAATCAAATTGCCAAAAGCACCTAAACAAATGGATTTTCTAATAAACCGCCTCACGAGCGTATTATTTTGATCTGATAAAGGTATTGCGTGTGTTTCGAGATTTTGCTGAAATTCATAGTACAAGACTACTGGCTACATTAAAAAATATATTCATGCTTAAAAAAGTCATTTAAAAAATAAAGAATTTGAAACAAATTGATTTACGTTTAAGTACGATTTGTTTGAACACCTTCCTATCAGAGAGACAACTCTCAATTTTCATATCTAGTGATCTTAGAAAGTAAGAAGTCGATGTCGGAATCATTTGCATCACAAAAGAGGATTTATGGACAAGTTACATTACTATTTGGATACCTTTGATAATATTTTTTTCACTTGCCGAGTTCATATTACCAAAAAATAATAATGTTTCAATATGAATACTCTATTGCTAGTTGTGTGTGCCGGATCACTAAGGAATTTGGAACTATCTTTATTAAGAAAACTTCCTATTTTTCGGTTTTTATTTTTGGACAGGAAAATTATTACAAAACTCACAGTTGCATAATAAACTGATAGAACGACAATGTGTATATTAGGATATGAAGAATTTATGAAGCAATATAAATTTCAGCTTGGAAATGATGGCGAATGACGTCTTGGTAGTTTCAATAGTAATGTAATTAAACGAACGGGTGTAGAATTTAACAGCATTTCTTTGGGAACCATTCAACCAAAGCGTCCCTATCTATCATATGGTTACTGAAAATAGCTCAGATCCAAGTATTAATTGTATGTACGAGAAAAACGAGAAATTCTACCAGTTATTCTTTTAGAAAATTCTAAATTTAAGCGCAGTGCAGTGTCTTAAAAAATGGTGCAAGCAGTCTTGGCCAGGGAAACATTTAGTTTTTGAATGGAATTTTTTTAAAGGAATCAGCTTCAATTCGAATTTGAAATAAGAAACGATTAACTAACTACCCAACGCTAAAAGGGTCAGTATTTTAACTTATTTGGAGTTCAATGGCTTCTCACAATTGAGATACAATTTATTTTTGTTCGTGATTTCCGATGGGTGCTTTTAGCTTGGCTTGTCAAGTTATCAAGAGGTCGAACTGATGTTCAGTTTTCTTTTGTTGAATATCTTCAGCTTCATACACGCGGGGTACTAGAGATTTGAATCATTGACGCGGTATCTCACTCTTGTGTGATTACATTTTTACCAAACCAACAGATCTTCCCTTTTATCTATTAAATGGAGGACCAACATTCATGATTCATTTTTAAAAATTTATGCTTGTCAAAGACTAAATTTTAAGACAATGTCAGATGTCAGTCGATTATAATTCACTGTGTGGGAGTTTAGTTAAATTCGCACACAGAAACCTAACTTTACTATGAGCACGCGCTTATAGTTCTGTCACAAACCAGGTTCTTTATTTTTACGATTATTCATTACTCATACAGGCAGATATCTGTATATGTGAAACGGAAAAAAATGTTCATTGGAAATAGAAACTACTGTACTGTTAGGATGAGGATACTGTGTATTCTCGGGATTCTGTTCCATGGTTGCTCCGTATCCTTACCTGGAACAACTTTCTTTCTAAAAATATTAAACAATAGTAGTAGAAATGGTAATGATAGTGATGGTGGTGGCAGTGGCGGTGGTGGTGGGGATGGCGGTTGTAATATAAATGGTACTAGTCTTTATTAATAGTGAGTTTTGTACCAGCAGCTGCAGCAACAACCGTAGCAAAATTCAGCTCGCGGAATTGCAAAATGAATTTCAAAAATGTCGGAACCTGCTAGCAACTGCTTCTGCAAATAAGAAGAATGACAGCCGGATAAATAGGCCTTGACCGAGTAAACCTAGACCTTGACTGACTGATATCCCTGCACAAGCCTCATGAATAATTATACAACTTCTACCGCCCACCAGGGCATGTCAGCTGTATTATTTCATATTCATATTTCATTTTACCAGAAAAATATTGACATACATTTTATCATTAATATTATACCGTTAAACTGAGCTAAGAAAACTTCATTAGCCGGGAATAATGCAACCTTACCAGGCGATATGAAAAGAAAATAACGATAAGCCGTGAACTATAAACTACTGAGAAATAACGGGGAAATTTATACATTAAAAGCTACATTTTTCGTACAGAACAAAAGTAATTTACAAAGAAATATTTAATCAACGTTTTTTTATCTAATCCAGGGTTGTTTGGTGGTGATGTAGCTGATTTGGAAATAAAGGTCTATAAGGGAGTAGCATCGTTTTTCTTGCAAGATGAGCCCCTTTAAAGCTCACTTGTACTGTCCTTCTGTTATTAGATGAGTAATAGACTTGAACGATCAGTTCTTTGTCGTTAAATGTATCATGTCTCGGTGTTCTTCAACTGACAGTGATGATAGTTTGGACAAAACAGAGCAGTCGATCTGGAATGCACGCGCAACTGGGGAAAAGCTAGCCATACATCCTAGTGAAGTATTCCGTACTAAACAAAATTCAATAAAAAATAAATAAAAATAAAATAAAAAAAGAAAGAAAGAGAGAACAAAAATTCCCCTTAGTTTTGTTTAAAATTCCTTGAAGTAGATAACGCGTTTGGTTAGCTTTATCAGCTGTAACTATGAGTACGTAATTTGTGGGGAAAATAAACTAATCCTTGAATATTGATATGTTACTATTCCTCTGATGAAAAAAAAAAAAAAAAAAAAAAAAAAAGAGCTGTTTCCTGTTACCGCAAAATACTTTTAAAATCAATAGATTGCTTGAATTTTCGGTCCAAGAAGACGAATCTACCTCGACGTGCCTCAGTTTTTACAGCGCACATGCTTTACATTAATTTACGAACAGCGTACATATCAATGTCTCAGAAGGCACTCTCTGATCAGGAATGTTTTATTATACAAAACTCTTCAAGTTCAGCTAAGCAAGTCCTTTAATTATGCTTCTTTGCTTCTCGAAGGACAAGATTGCAGATTTTTTTTTGACATTTCCTATTAAAAGATTTAAATCCACCTGCCTTCAAGCTATCTCTAAATTTATGAGACAAACATAAATTATGGAAAATAAACGTTCTTAAGGGGAAACTTCTTCTAGATAAGAGCGGTTCTCGGATCATTACACTTATTAATGTGCTCTCCTTTTGAGACCCAAATCAAACAGCTAGAATGCGAATTACATGAAAAACACGACAATAAGCTAGGCACTCCTTTCTCTATCTAGAGATCGGTTTTAGATATGCGATGTATTTAAACAAATACCGGAGGCACTCATAAGATTGGTACGGAACTAGCGCAAATCTTGTTTGCCGAATACAAAGTAACGGAAGATTTGGAAAAGAATTGTCAAATTCAGTCTTTAGTCTGCCAAATATCTAATTCAAGTTTCTAGTTGAATGCCAAAGATGAATAAATCAGTATCATGTCTTTGAATTTTATACATTCTCTTCTTTCACATCCCCATAATGCCTTGCGTCTTTGGGAGTAACCAATCAAAAACCTGTCGCAAAGTGAAAGGTTTCTTAATTGAATTTATACTATATCTGCTTCTATCTGCACAATACTGATTATCAGTTTATGCCAAGTTATTTTTGCGTGTAGAGATCGTCAAGAGTTTTGGTTTTTCATAAAATGTATTGACTTACAAAAAAATGTTTAAAATTTACCTTAAATGTCTTCAAGCTTCTATCTTTTTCTGTTTTTTACTTCTTCATTTTATTTTTGGATACCCAAACAAGGTATTGTCAACATTGTCTGATCAACCTTCAGCAAAATAAGAGGGTTTTTACCCTCTGGTTACTCCCCTAAAGACGCACTGAGTATTATGGGATGTAAAAGTAGAGAATATTTGCTAGTATCGTTTGCAGCCGTTATGATTGTCAGTCCCATACTCTTGCCATTTGCCTGAGATGGCAAAAACCAAAAAGAGAAGAGTATTTTACTTCATATTAATATATATTTTATGCATGTTTTTACAGTGCGTTTTGCGTGAGACAAATAATTAAGATCCTCAAAATACGATCGTATATTAATTTCAATATATGAAATATATTATTTTTTTCAAAGTTACTAAAGAGAAAAGCAGAAATCTTTGTCGGCGGTGATTCCTTAAGTTAAATAATCAGTAACTTACGCAATTGGACCCTATTCAAATGATCTTGGATGTTATGTTATTGGATGTCATTATTGTCATTGTTTATTCTTGGATGATGATGATGATGATCAGGAGATGACACATGATGCCAATGATGATGACGATGATACTTGATGATGATGATGATCAGACGATGATACATGATGATAATGATGATGACGATGATACATGATGATAATAATGATGACGATGATACATGATGATGATACATGAGATGATACATGATGGTGATACATGATGATGATACATGATGATGATACATGATGATGATACATGATATGATACATGATGGTAATGATGAGGAAGAAGATGGTGATAATGATGATAATGATGATGACGATGATAAAGACAATGATGATTATCATCTCCCTTTTCTCCCCTCTCCTTCACCCTCTCCTCCCCCTAATATTTCAAATATTTTTCATGAACAGCCTCTTATTTGTATGCATAGAATACTTCATGTAGTGGTAGTGTGTGTGAAGTGACTGGTTTACATTTGAAATTTAAACTAGTCACACACGTACTGAATTCGTATCCCACTACAAATAATAGGATGATTTTTATATTTTATTTCCTTGCTTACGTGGAAGATGTTAATAAGATAAGTTAAAAAAATTGTTTTGGCGCATGCTCGAAACAACGAAACAAGAATGACGATGACAACGACGTCGACTGCTCAATAAAGGCAGCAATCTGAGCAACGACAACAACAACGACAACAGCAGCAGCACTGAACCTGAACAAGAGCAACAGCAGGAACAACAACAACAATAACAACAAATACAAAAGTAACAGTCAACCAACGGCCACCAAGCAAGTATGCGTCACCTTCTGTGTTCACTATCTGATGATCTCATTATTTTACATTTTCTTTGAATACTGCTGTTTGCAATGACCGCATACTCATTAACACAGGAATCCCAGTACAAAATTAAACTACAAATTAATTGTTGCAACATAGTAACCAGTTGCAGTGGTTGCTATAGTAATTTTAGAACTTAACTGAGCTACTTTAAGGAATCCTTCTCATATGGGTCGGTGTCCACTGGTAGAACGAAGCTTGGAATTGGACAAGATAATAAAAACAAAGAAAGCATGGATTATGGTGAACAATGTGTATTGTTCGAGTATTGTTCTACATGTGAGCTGCGTTCTTTGTTTTATCTCATCATTCATTGTCTGTTCATCCACTCCCAGGCTTCGTTCTGCAGGTTGTGGATTACCCCTCCCATATGTAAGCTACAGTAATTTTTTTTAAGATAAAAGACTGAAACGCAGAAAATAATTTATAAGAAAATCATCTTGTTTGGTTGTTGGAATTACACCTGCTTCACTTCGGAACTCTAGCCTAAAGGATACATTGGCTTTGACATGAGGTCAAACGCTAACGGTGTTTTGTATGTTCCATATATGTATGTGTTCCTTTTGAACCGTCAACGATTACCGCCGATGGTTAAGTTCAAGGGCCGAGTTGGAATAAAACAGGACATGCCCAACAAGCCAGTTAGAAGGGGGAATAAAGGTCTGGAAATGTGCAGATTTCTCAAATGGCTATGTTTTTGCCTTCCAAGTATACACGGGGAAGAAGCAAGATGGCGGCACGGAACACGGTTTGACAGGCTTCAGAGAAGTAGCAAAGTTCAACAAGTTTAACAACCATGAGCTTGCGCACATCCTTGTCATCCTCGTACAACTATAAGTATATATACCGAGAATGTAAGATTTTTTCATTTATTCTTCGTATCAGAGTAACGTGATATTTATCTAAAAATGATCATTTGCCTGATGTCATTTCTATGGTTGATCTCTCTGTTGAACATAATTTATCAACTACTGCTCTTCCAAAGCAATATATTTGCGTCCTGCCAGTCGGAATCTGCGCTTTCATCGCGTAAGGAGGTTCAAAAAAAGAAGAACAGTAAGTGGAAGGCATATTGGATCTTCATTATTTCACCTATTGTGTTAGTTGATGTCCACATGTACGCGATCTACACTGTAGACATTAGATATGTATATGGCATGGCATTTATTGGGTTTGTGCTAGAAACCCTTGCATTGTCGTAGCCCATCTTTTAATAACGCGCGCGCTAATTGGCTAGAGATGACGTATACGATCGGGTATTTGATCACGTGGAATTACATGTAAAATTAGGAAACCAACGTTTTAGTCATTCTTTCCTATTACAACAACAATACAAACGTAAAAACTAATTGACAATTACATACAAAAATATACAGGACTCTTATGTTTACGAAAACTAGACAAAAATGAAGACATTTGAAAAGCTGAATCGCACAAAAATACTGGAAGCCCGCGTTGGTGTTTTTGGTCTCCTAAATCATTAAACATCGTATGAATAAGTCAATCTTTTTGCTATCGTTTTGAAATTCAAGTAAAATTCATTGTCTGACTCGGGAATTCCTCATAACTTCACTCGAAAACAAATATCGCACTCGACTTCTTTTCCATTCGACTATTATAAAACGTTCAAAATTCGAATTTGGTTTACAGATTTCTACAAATTATATAATTTCAAGCTTAAAAGTTGGTTAAAAGGGGACTTTGAACTAAAATAGTTTGAAAGGGGTTGGAATTTTAAGATGGTCTGGCTGTAGCTTGTGCTAATTATGGGTTGCAAGTTCCCTAGAGAGTCAAAATACAAAAACATGGCGGCCATTGTGGTGCCCTTAGCAATGGATGTTAATGAAAAGTCCTTTGTTATATGGCACCAACATGGCCGCGATGACGTGAATGCGTCTAGTTGGGTAGGAACAATTCTTTTAGGCAATAGATAAATAGCACTAAAATCTTCGTAGCATAATACTTTTGTTGTTTACGTTTGTTGCAGCATCTTGAATAAACAAACGCTTTTTACGAAATTAATTTAATTAAACCCAAACTAGACTTAACCAAATAAATCTACACAGTTTGATGTTTTTTGATCCATTGTTGGTGAAGTTTTGTCGAAAAAATTTTCTTTTGTCTGATAAAGCTGTCTTCTTCAACTTTACCTTTTTTTGGCCTTCTTTTTCGCCTGTTTTATTATCAATTTATTTTATTTTACGTTTAGTGCTAATTCAAATTGACGGTTATAATTTCCAGTCCTCTACTTTAGCTTTCTAAATGTTCTTGTGTGTTTTACATTGGTTACTTAAGGGTTACTTAAATTATTTGCCCCCCTGTGACCTTGTTTGCAGTCCTCGCTTTGGCGTGCTTTGCCTACTCTAGCTAACTTCGATTTCCGCAATTTCACACCTATATAATTGATAGAAAAACCGGAATATTTGCGCATCATTTTGATAAAGTGTTCGCGTGTTTAAGAGTGTTTATTTTAGCTATCGATACAGGTGTGCTGTATGTACCCTCAACGAGTATATCAGGGCATTCATCTTTAGCTATTTCATCAAAGGATAACCCATTTCAGTCGCGACGCAGCGATACATGTCGGTGGCCTCTCCTTCAAAAGTATGAACAAGTTAGCCATTTTTTCGGTATTCCTCTTAGGTTTTGCCATCCTAGGTGAAGTCGAAAGTGCCTTTAATATTGATATCTATCAAATACAATATGCGGTAAATCAAATGAGCGCACTTTGTGATACTTTGGTTGCTAAAATAACCTCCAAAGGAAGAAGGTACCGACGAAGATACTGGAGGAGGAGACGTAGGGATATTTCTGATCAGGGACAAACTGCAAAATTGGTGAGGTTTTTATTTTAGTTAATTTTTCTTTGTCAAGGCCGATCTGCTAATGTTATGCAATGATTTTCGCACCGGAATATTGTTGGGCTGGTCATGAAATGGTAGAGAAGACGTTAGGAGATGCATGAATAAACCATGGATACCGTTACGAACCCAAGAAGTCACAACTATTAGAGTTTTAGTCAAAACTAGATATCTTACTTATATCTATATCTTAATAACACTATATAATCTTTATCTATATCTTTTATTTACTCTGTATTAACGTGTAACGTGTAAAATTTCCACGGATTTATAATATATAAAGAATAGATTTAGCTAGTTATCTCTTTTAAAGAAGTTAAGATTTTACGGCAACGATGTCAACAACAGCAGCAACGATAATTGCAACAGGCAAAACAACAAACAAAAAAAACGACTTTACCGCTAAAAATAAATATACTATAATCAATGACTACTACTACTACTACTACTACTACTACTACTACTACTACTACTACTACTACTACTACTACTACTGCTGCTGCTGCTGCTGCTGCTGCTGCTGCTGCTACTACTACTACTACTACTACTACTACTACTACTGCTGCTGCTGCTGCTGCTGCTGCTGCTGCTGCTGCTGCTACTACTACTACTACTACTACTACTGCTACTGCTGCTGCTACTAAAACTACTACTACTGCTCTGCACAGCTGAAGAATATTTCAATAATTTTTGTTTGCTTTTCTTTAGTTTTTTAATAAATGCTTGTTTGGTGATGATGTCAGTACCACTGAACGTAAAGACGAATCTTGCGCACAACTTCCTATATTTTATAAGTACACAGAGTAAATATAGTGTGGGAGTTGGATAGGAGTAATGATTTCGATGCACAAATCAACACGACGTCATATCAGCCATCAGTGATAAACACCACGCAAAGCGAACGTACACTTTTGTTGGTTTTTATCCTTTTTAATGATTTTTTTTGAAAACATTCAGTTCAATTTCTTTTTTTGAATGTAGACAAACCTGAACGTTTTTGACTGTTTACAAAGTTTTCACTTAAAGGGCTAGTGTAAATTTGGCGCGAAAACGAGTGCGCTGATTCTGGGACTTGCTTGCATCATAGTTAGACGCGGTAGTCTTAGTATTGTCTAGATAAGTATAGTATGGTACAATATAGTAAAGATTCAATACATTACGCGACTTGATCCCAAATCACCTGGCTGGATTTCTTTCTTCTCTTTTAGATAGTGCTTTTATCTATAACATTAGATTTGCTTTTGGGGAGACAAATTTTGCTATCAGCCAAAGAATAATATTTAGATTCACACTTAGAACTTACAGTAACTTAGTTTGATTAAACAAGGAACGCTGTCGATCTTGGTCAATGGTGGTGTGCCTGTAAGGTTTCACTGTGAGACTTCGTGCATAATGCTAAGTGATTTGTGCAGAGGAGAAAAGATTATAACCTTTAATTTAGCAATTGCTTCGTACTGAAACTGGGCTATTGGATCAAATGTTCGTTTGTTTGACGTGAGTACGTGACGTGTTTTTGAGTATTTTCATTCCTTAACTTCTGATCTCACTTTCCTGAGAAATAAGTTAGTTCAATAGAAACTATTACTCTAAGTAAGCGAGAAAACAAGTTGTACATCAAGTTATTCAAGGCTCAGGTTTTCCCCTCTTAAATTGAATAAACAACGGCTTTTTAGAAAATTAAATTAATTAACCCACGAAAATCGTAGCCAAATATATATTTGCACAAGACTGACGAGTTTTCCTTCATTGAAAAGCATAAGTGTGCAACTATTCTAATTCATTTCAGTGGCCGGACGCAGCGATACAAGTAGGTAGCGCCTTCTTTTCCAAAGTATGAACAAGTTAGCCATTTTTTCGGTATTTCTGTTAGGTTTTGCCATCCAAGATGAAGTCGAAAGTGCCTTTAATCTTGACATTTATCAATATCAAAATACGGTTAATCAATTGAGTGCACTTTGTAATCGCGTAATGGACAGGAGTAACAACCAGCAGCAAGTAACTGAAAAATTGGTGAGATTCGTTTTTCAATTCTTTTACTTTTCCAAACTCTTTAATTTGGGAAGATATTATTCTGGCTGTCCAGCCTTCCTAGCGTATGGTATACACTATGAACACAGTCTTTTTTTGATCGAGAAAGCTACGAAGAATTCCAGTTTCGTAATATGTTTAGTAGTTTTTGCGATCGGTATGCTTTTTACACCTGTCAAAGGGTGCCTCGATAGATATATATCGTAGGTAATAAATAATGTTGGAGTGTTTTGCCAGCAAGTATAGTATTGAATGGAACTTTTCTTTTTTCTTCTTAAGTTGGCAAAGTCATACATATTATATCGCAAAGTTGACATTTCTGACTGTGCTTTGCTTTATTATGAACTATAACTCAGTCAAACATCTATGTAAGGCATTTTTGAATGGTAATTCTAAATTCTAAATGTAGTAAACTATAAACTTAATTTCGTTTATTAGAGAAGTTTAGTAACACAGCGAAGGTGGAATAGTATAAGAGGGCTTGTTGGTTTGAGCCTGTTACATTAGAACTAGTAATAAGACTTTGAATTCGTATCGGAAGACGAGAAGAAATTGACACAGAGGAGTTTCGCACAACAATAAATTAAGGGTTAGCCAAGACGTCAGAACAGATAACTGAAGAAAAAAAGATTTCTCTTTACATGCAAAAACATTACATCGTTCTTGTCGTACAACAGTGGCTGAATCCCTTTGAATGATGTCTATATTTTCTCACATCCAAATTTTATTATAGATCAGACTTTGCAAGCTAACTAAAAAGAAGCTATGCTCCGGAGGAAGTTCAGATGGATGGGGAGATGACAGAAAGAGAGCGATAAGACATTGGCAGAATGAGCCTTGAGAGGACTGCGAGAACATGTATCTATAGTACTACACTGGAAGTTCTGAAGAAAAAACATAAAAGGAAGAAAAGGCATGCATCTATATAGAAAACCCAAAAAAATGCTGAATATATCAACCAAATGTAACATAGCATAGGAAGTTTTAAAAATTTCTTATTGTAACGCATTGCAAACGACAAATAAAACTTTCATATTCGTCGTCGATGTTAACTCTACTCCTAATCTTGATTTTGAAAACAAAAGATTTTTTGGGATGTTTCTTAGATATCAGTATTTCTCTACACTAAGACTAGCTTTTTTTCGGTGATTCATGGTGGGAAACATGTTGTTCAGTATCATTTTAATAGAAGATATTGCAAGCTTTGATTACCTCTGGTTAGATATTGTGTCAAGGGTTTCTTTTGGTCAAAAGCAAACTTTTACGCACCAAACCATTGTTGGTGAGTTTAAGGAAGATTAATAATTAGGGTTTTTTTCCGGTTGGATGATAGGAAAAACGAATTCTATTGTAGTTGTGTCAATATTTTAATCTCAACTGTTTTGGTTGATCTGTCTTAGTTAGTTAAACAACACAGTAGCACAAGAAATTTGGCCATCAAGGAAGTGGGGTATTTTTGTCAATGGATTGGATAATTTAATCGTTTGGTGAGATTTGGGGTGATCATGCCCAATGGGTGTTCAATTTGACATATGTAAATGAAGACTGATGGATAATTTGTGTTTTCATTGCTTTTTATATGCTTGAAAGCAATATTAATTTTAGTTAATTATATAGCAAAGCTAACAGGAATCTTTAAGGAGAAAAACATGGGAGAGAAAAAGAAGAAGATGGAGGAGGAGGAGGAGATGAAGAAGAAAAAGCGGAAGAAGCAGAAGCAGAAGAAGCAGAAGAAGCAGAAGAAGCAGAAGAAGCAGAAGAAGCAGAAGAAGAAGCAGAAGAAGCAGAAGAAGCAGAAGAAGCAGAAGAAGCAGAAGAAGCAGAAGAAGGAGAAGGAGCAGAACAAGGAGAAGGAACAGAAGAAGCAGAACAATTAGAAGAGGAAACAGGAGAAGGAGAAGGAAAAATAAAAGGGAATGCCAAGAGAACTTTCAACTTTCCCAGTCATCTAGCCGGATGCATTTAACAAGATACAAGCCACACTGGTTTCGTTTTCACGTCAATCACCACAACGGCGATATTTGTTCTCATTATTATGGAATGGAAAAGGATGAACCCCACACCAACCTAAATCTTCAATTTATTTTGCTCCATTAATGATAGTTTGCACGATGTTGAACTTAATTAGTTTCAAATATGAACCAGCTACACATGCTCCAAAATTAACCAGTACAAATTTTATTCATTAGTTGTTCAAATCTGATCTAAGCGGGCAAGAGTATCCCGACCCCCCCCCCCCCCCATATTGGACTGCACTACTTTCAACAAGGAATATTTTCTGCATTCACTTTTCCATTGATTATTGCTGTAAAAATACTAATTTTATTAGCGTTTCTTTTTATAATAATTTCAAAATAGCAAGATATATAACGACCAGTAAATTTGACATGTTTTTAACGTGTTTTTAACAATTAACGATTAAACGACAACTGCACGACTAGTCTCAGTTATCTTTCTCTTTGTACTTGAGTCGTCTTTCCTCATCATGTGTGGTCAGCGGATGATCCCTCAATAGTTCTCTTCGTATCCGTTGTTTCTTGGAGCAATATTCCTGAAAGACCGTGCCTCGTCATTGTACATGTATTCTCGTTTTCGAAAGAGTTTATCATCTTGATCAGTGGCCTAATAGTATAAAAGAAAAAATTAAGGAAAAACATTTATTAAAACTCAACTAAAAGATGTTTTTATGAAAGTAATTGAAAACAGAATGTAAAATGTTTATCTTGAAAAATTCCTTTGACGCAATGAGTATAATACCCTTTTTTTTAAATGTTGCTTATGTAGAAACATAAACCATATTATTTACTTGTAGCCTTTTTTATCGATAAAACAAAAATTAAATATCTGCCAACTTCATTATCCGCATGCTATCCTCTCTCGCCTTCTTTTTCATTATCTTAGTGTTTTGTACACGTCTAGAATTTTGGCAGTTCGAGATTTCTTAAGTTCAAACACGTAACCCCGCTCCGTCTGTGTTTAGTTATTTTGGGAGTGGCATACCATTGGACTGACAAGCTGCACTATCTTGTCTTTACATAGAGACGGTAGCCATCGACTTCCCTCCTTTATTTCTTAGGCATAGTAACGGTAGAATTTGATCTTAATTAGAAAACACTGTCATTCATGACGGTAAAAATGGAAATAGAGGCAGAATAAAGGAATGAATAGATATGAATGCATGCCTGAGCGCAAGAATGAAGCCAGGCAAGAAAAGTTAAGGAAGGGAAAGTAAAGATATAAAATAATATCTAAAGACATTATCTACTAAAGAAATAGGAAACAGATAGAAGCTAGAGGACAAGGAAAAGAAAAAAGGAACGCTGAATCATGGAACGAAAATGGTATAAAAATTATCTCAAAAAAAGACATTGAAAGTAGTTGATTAACCTTCTTTGTCAAAGCCGATTAGTTTGAAAGCAGCTTTCTTGTTTATTTCGAAAATCCGTTAACAGATAAGCCAAGTTTAAACTTCCGAAGCCAGTTCTCAACTTGCAGCTTGATTAATCCTCTGTGAAAAAGAGCGGGATTCTTATTCTTGACTGAAGTTATAATGCGAAACGTTTCCCTGGACACTGAAAAGTGGTGTTGATATAAAAGTTTTTCGAATATCCCTAAGCCTCTCTTCTAAATTATATCCCCAATTCAGCGTCAGTACTCACTTGGTCAAACTTCTTCAGGAATCTCTTTTTACCACTAGGTCCATTAGGTCTTGTCCAGGGACCTATATAGGCTTCAGATTCAATCACCAAGCTAACAAACATGACAAAAGCTAGCACAAAAAGTACCGTTAATTTTCTCATCTTGGTTCAAGGTTTGCCGTCAGTGTTAGCTGCTCAGTCGATCGATGATGTTTCTCTAGAGGCGGTCTAGTTGTACAAACCTATTGGCTCCATACACCTTTTAAAGTATTGGTTACGGCGGGGGAACAAGGCTTGAAAGAGTGGCATGACAATTTCTCGGAAACTCTCACTTATTGTACTATGTATTGATGGGAAGAAAGTGTTTGCAATGATAATTAAATCAAGGAGTCTAGTTTCCGATGTCATCACACCTTATCGGCCAAATAAGGAAAGAGAATGGCTAGCATAAACGTATTGATTTAATATGAGTTGATTTTGAGTTCTTGATTCCACATCCAATACAGTTCTTCTTCCATTGAGTTTACATAGCCATCTATTCAGTTGCTATTCAAAGCTATTGGTCGGCTAGTACATCAAACGTTTTGTCCCATAGAGCAAACGAGCTGAATATCAGTAAATAGCTTGTCGATTATAAAAAGACACAGAATTAAGCCACTGGTTTTGGGACGGCAAACAATTTTGGCTCCATCAGTAAAGTATGCCTATGATAAAAGATTAAAAGCTATCGTAATTGGCCCAAATTGGTCCAAAATGACTCAAATCTTGGCTATTTAACTCTATATATATAGTATCATAGAACCAAGAACTATTTAGTACGTAAAACAACTTGAAAAATAATTTCTTTCTGATTAAGCAAGCATTAATTTATGAGAAGTGTTGTTTCAAGTTATCATACTTTCTAAGTGTCCTGAATGCCGCATTTTCAGGGCTGCATATTTTGAATATTCTTTAAAAAAAAAAAAAAAAACAAGAAAAAAAAAACCCTAATTGTTTAGCTTGTTTAGAATTACGAATTACCATGCCAGTAGCAACTAAATGAATCATCATAATTTGTGTTTCATGGAACGAACGCCACATGTTTGTTAGCCACTGGCTATTGAGTGCTGCCCTCATTAGAACAAAGATGGTTCATCTTTCTTCAACAAACTTTTCTTGGTAGCTTGAGTTCCGTTTACTTTTTCGGGGATTTGCCCTTTAGATATGGACACTTTAATACTAAGATTCTTAGTCAATACTCTGACCAAGTCAATCAAGGAAGTATATACAAAAGTGCCTATATGAAGAAAACAATTAAGACACTCGAGAATCTATAAAAAGTCAACTATACATTGTTCAGTTTCAAGAGCTTCCAAAACAAATCAGCATTCATACAAAGGATCTTAAGCTGCCGAAACAAACAGGGAACTTAATCAAGTTGTTTTCTCTCAGTCGAGTCCTCAAAAAAAGGCCACAAAAATTAAAAACCTGAACCAATTATCTTAATTTGCTTTATTAATTATACCTACATTGCTTTTGTATTAGTACACATAAAGTTGCGTATCCAATTATTATAGTTTACATGGAAAGCTAAAGTGAATTTTTGCGATACATTCGCTTAGTGAGATCTCATTTACAGGGTTATCACTTCATATTTCATGATATAGGCATTCATGAAAATTAGTATTATTTTTTGTAAGGAAATAAATTAACGTTTTGCTACGCGGTGACTGGTTAAGAGAGGGTATGTGAAGATGTAAGTGTCTGCTTGTCGATTTTTGAAATGCTCAGTGTAAATTTAACTGTGCTACATGATGGAATTTGAAGCAGTGCCAACATTGACTGGCTTGCTTGGATCGGCCATTTTATACATGGATCATCAGAAAAATGATACCGAAAGAAAAAATGAAAGGCGAAAAGAAAAACGGAAAATGAAAAGGAAAAATAACACAAACAGCAACAACAAACTGAAAGCCGTAGAAAGAAAAAGAACAAAGTAAACGAAAGACTAAAGAAAAAAACAAGAAAACAGTCGATGAGAATAAGAAAATAATAGACTAAAATGAAACTTTATAAATAAAAGAGACCCTAAAGTTTAAACTTTAATTTTTATTGTCGATGTCTTTTAAATAAATTATATTAACACACACACACAAATCTCCTGTTACTTACGGAACACAGGAAGCCGTTTTAAAATCAACAGTTAAAAATATTTGGAGTTCTAATATAATTATCGTGTTATAAAACTACATCGTAAAGTTGAGCCCATTAAACGTTCCATTTAGCACGTTGGATCCAAGCTAGTTTTCTTCGGTATAATTTACTAAACAATCAATCACTTTAATAAACATGTAGCTATAAAAGTATATAAGACACTTCTCGCAGCGGAAGCTCGTGGGGCAATTGTAGGAAGGTGGCTTTGCATCAGGAAATGAGAGATAAAAGGTAGCCAAAAAACTCACTGAAGACTGGCCTCTTTATTACTGAAAAACAAACATCACTTACGATGAAGTGTCTCCATTGACGTCTTAATCATTTAAAGCAATCTAAAAGAAAGCTTTGAGCAAAATATGGACAACACATCTGTTAAAAAACACCTTTGGTAAAGAACTGATTCAAAAATGATGTCTTTACCAACGACTATCAAAAAGGGAGTTTTTTCTTGAACAGAATTAGATTTATGGAAGTAAATTATTTTTGCATTTACATGAATTACAGTTAAAAATGGGCTATTGTAAGACTTTTAGTTTTGAGATGTTCGTGAAACATGGCTCCAAAAATCCTGAAAACTAGTCCGTTATCAGGTGAATTATCGGTTAATTGTAAGAATAGTGTCGCCGCAAAGATGCGTCACTTGTTGGTTTGAATGCAACAGAAATGAAGGAAGCAAATGGTATTGTAGATCCTTTGTTAGTGGGCTCAGTTTTCCTTTTTCTCAATATTTATTTTAGCTGGAGACAGTTATTCCTTATAGTTATACCATGAACGATCTCCTAAAAAACGGAGTAAATTGTCCGGACAGACCTATTAAACACACACAAAAAAATAAAGGATTTTAAGCTATGACTTGACCCTAAGAATCTAAGGCTTATATAGTATACCCTTTAAAAGTTAGGGAACATAGTTGTTTGTTCTTATTAGAAGACTCGGGGTTCAATGACGGAGCTTTATTTATGTCTTTCGGATGTTCAATTCGGCAAGGAAAAAAAAGACATGCATGTTTCTGGGGTTCGATACGTGTCGCATGAGAGTAGATTTGCTTATTGGTTCTCTCCTGTGTAGTATGTGAGTAGAGTTGCTTGTTGGTTCTCTCCTGTGTCGCATGTGAGTAGAGTTGTTTGTTGGTTCTTTCCTGTGTCGTATGTGAGTATAGTTGTTTGTTGGTTCTCTCCTGTGTCGTATGTGAGTAGATTTGCTTGTTGGTTTTCTCCTGTGTCGTATGTGAGTAGAGTTGTTTGTTGGTTCTCTCCTGTGTCGTATGTGAGTAGAGTTGCTTGTTGGTTCTTTCCTGTGTAGCATGTGAGTAGAGTTGCTTGTTGGTTCTCTCCTGTGCCTCTTCAAGGGGTTTTCCTCTCTCCTTCCTCAAAAATATCCTTCTCTGAATTTTCTAAAACTCGATCTCAGGATTTCCCCAAGTTGGAGCCTGACGTGACTGTCCTAGGCTGCGATACGAAAGCCAAAGCTTACTAGTACATTTTATACATTTTTCTCTTAGTTTTGGTAAGCTGCATATGCAGCTGTATACACAGCGAAACGAAATATGCTTGGATACTAATTTGAATAAAATTCTCCTGGACTGACAAACCTTTCACAAATGCTAAACGTTTTTATAGTCCACGTGAACACGGGGCTACTAAGTCTACTATTACTGCTACTTATTGCGATTCTGGTATAGCTGACACAAAATTAAGTTTTATCTAACTTAATTAGATTGTATTAAAAGGAAACTGAGGTTCCTGATCAAAGAGTTTTACCGTTTCCTAGCACTTGTTCGGCGGGTTGATAGCCAAGCCGATCTCATTCCTTTATCAGTTGAATATCCTACAGCTGTAAGTACTGGTTAGTGAGGAAGGTTTACAAAGATTTTACCGACAAGTTTAATTGAACATCGTAATAGGAAGTTAGTTGATCTTCCTATAGACCAACAACAATCGCCAAAAAAAGCGACACAAATAATTTTAAGTGATGTGTGATATACTCTAGCTTTATACTCCGAATCGAAATATGGCGAGCAATTCGGATAACTATTGATTTAGACTGACTACTGTGAGAGACTAGCCTCTCATACATTTGTAAACGCTTTTAAGTTTCCACGTGAACAAGATGCTAGTCAGTGCGGAACAATAGTAATTCAAATTGGTGGCCATATTTTGATTAAGCGTATACTGGGGCATTTGCTCGTTAAATTAGTCACTGGTTCCCAGCAATAGTGTCGTATCTCATAAACCAATATGCAAGGGTTAGGTGTAATAGGGAAAATTTCAGAGTGGATTGAGGTGTATTTGCATTGAAGTTAATACATCTTTTTCTGAATAGTAACTAAGCCGCACAGTAACTTGCTATAAGGTAGTATTTTGTGTGAAAATAAAAGACCTCTTTTAGAAGAAGGAGAGGAGAAGAAAGAGAGGAGAAGGAGGAGAGGAGAAGAACAAGAGAAAACGAGAAAAAGGTTGTACACTTATGGCGACCGGAAGGATTACGAACTACGACCTACGAACTGCTATGACTACGAACATTGAAACATTTTCTTAGAATTCCCCTTTCTCTAAGTAAGCAAGCTGAAGACTTATAGGTAATGCCACATACACCCAATTGAAAATTTTTTGACGGGATATATCATCAAAGCTAAGACCGAAGGGGAGCATGGGAAGACAAACAGTTATGCTAATTTCATGTGTATTGCAGTTTTCCCTTCCTGTGCACATTACATGCATCATGGCTTTGGCATGTTGTTAATCTAGGCCGACCGACTTTGCTCTACTGTGTTAATATTTGTTCTTAACTGAAAAACAAATCTTATAGTAAAAGCTTCGTTTTCATGCAGACCAACAATGCAATTAAAAAAAATACTTCTTCTTTAAAACAGGTCAGCTTGGGAGCGTAATGAAAAAGAGCGCACAAACAGGGTGTTTACTGATTTGTACGTAAAAACTGGACGATGTTTTGGTTTGCGGCGGCTAACTCAAAGCAATAAAACAGAAGCTATGCCCACAGAAGCGTCAGTAAAGTCTTGATGTTCTCGGACACGCCGTATCGGTTATATTTTTATCTGTTATCAAAATCTATTTATCAAGATTATTCGGATGATAATTTGATAGACGTCTTAAACATCTGATTTTTTTTTATTCAAGATCTTTTGACTATTTTCCATTTATGAATCTTCCCACTCAGTAACGAGTAGAAAGTGGCTAAATTTACGTTTATATTTAGCGTGGAAGATGGAATGGAATATGTAAGAGAGAGCCTTATTATTACCTAATTTTACCGGATAATTGTTAATGATATTGCTGGATGATGACGTTTAAAGATGTTGCAACTCAGACTTTTCGCAATGTTGCACTTGGATAATTTTTAATAAAATTGAGTCTTAAAAATTTAACCTTTAAGGTTAGCCATCAATACAGATATAATGATGTTTAATGAAGTTGTACAGAATAGTTTCATGATTGTTTTATTTTTTATATGATGTTTCATGGTGTTTCATGGTGATGGATGATGTTGGATGATGTTGGATGATGTATTATGGTTTCTTATGATGTTTCATGGTGTTGGATGATGTTGGGTGATGTATTATGGTTTCTTATGATGTTTCATGGTGTTGGATGATGTTGGATGATGTATTATGGTTTCTTATGATGTTTCATGGTGTTTCATGGTGTTGGATGATGTTGGATAATGTTGGAAGATGTATTATGGTTTCTTATGATGTTTCATGGTGTTGGATAATGTTGGATGATGTATTATGGTTTCTTATGATGTTTCATGGTGTTGGATAATGTTGGATGATGTATTATGGTTTCTTATGATGTTTCATGGTGATGGATGATGTTGGATGTTATATTATTTTTTATATGATGTTTCATGGTGTTTCATGGTGATGGATGATGTTGGATGATGTATTATGGTTTCTTATGATGTTTAATGATGTTGTACAGAATAGTTTCATGATTGTTTTATTTTTTATATGATGTTTCATGGTGTTTCATGGTAATGGATGATGTTGGATGATGTTGGATGATGTATTATGGTTTCTTATGATGTTTCATGGTGTTGGATAATGTTGGATGATGTATTATGGTTTCTTATGATGTTTCATGGTGTTGGATGATGTTGGATGTTGTATTATGGTTTTTTATGATGTTTCATGGTGTTGGTTGATGTTGGATGATGTTGGATGATGTATTATGGTTTCTTATGATGTTTCATGATATTGGATAATGTTGGATGATGTATTATGGTTTCTTATGATGTTTCATGGTGATGGATGATGTTGGATGTTGTATTATGGTTTTTTATGATTGTTTCATGGTGTTGGTGATGTTGGCTGATGTTGGATGATGTATGTATGGTTTCTTATGGAGTTTCATGCTATGGATACTGTTGATGTTATCTTAGGTTCTTATGATGTTTCATGGTTTCATGGTGATGATGAGTTGGATGATGTATTATGGTTCTTATGATGTTTCATGGTATTGGTTGAGTTGGATGATGTTGGATGATGTATTATGGTTTCTTATGATGTTCATGGGTGTTTCATGGTGATGGATGATGTTGGATGATGTATTATGGTTTCTTATGATGTTTCATGGTGTTTCATGGTGATGGATGATGTTGGATGATGTATTATGGTTTTCTTATGATGTTTCATGGTGTTTCATGGTGATGGATGATGTTGGATGATGTATTATGGTTTCTTATGATGTTTCATGGGGTTGGTTGATGTTGGATGATGTTGGATGTTGTATTATGGTTTTTTATGATGTTTCATGGGGTTGGTTGATGTTGGATGATGTTGGATGTTGTATTATGGTTTCTTATGATGTTTCATGGCGTTGGTTGATGTTGGATGATGTATTATGGTGTCTTATGATGTTTCATGGTTTGGATGATGTTGGATGACGCACTATTGTTTCTTATGATGTTTCATGGTGTTGGATGACATTGGAAGATGTATTATGGTTTCTTATGATGTTTCATGATATTGGATGATGTTGGGTGATGATGGGTGATGTATTATGGTTTCATGATGTTTCATGGTGTTGGATGATATTGGAAGATGTATTATGGTTTCTTATGATGTTTCATGATGTTTCATGATGTTGGATAATGTTGGATGATGTATTATGGTTTCTTATGATGTTTCATGGGGTTGGTTGATGTTGGATGACGTTGGATGATGTATTATGGTGTCTTATGATGTTTCATGATGTTGGATGATGTTGGATGATGTATTATGGTTTCTTATGATGTTTCATGATGTTTCATGGTGTTGGATGATGTTGGTTGATGTATTATGGTTTCATGATGTTGGATAGTGTTGGATGATGTATTATGGTTTCTTATGATGTTTCATGGTGTTGGATGATGTTGGTTGATGTTGGATGATGTATTATGGTTTCTTATGATGTTTCATGATGTTGGATGTTGTATTATGGTTTCTTATGAATTTTCATGATGTTTCATGGTGTTGGATAATGTTGGATGATGTATTATGGTTTCTTATGATGTTTCATGGTATTGGTTGATGTTGGATGATGTTGGATGATGTATTATGGTTTCTTATGATGTTTCATGATGTTGGATGATGTTGGATGTTATATTATGGTTTCTTATGAATTTTCATGATGTTTCATGGTGTTGGATAATGTTGGATGATGTATTATGGTTTCTTATGATGTTTCATGGTGTTGGATGATGTTGGATGATGTATTATGGTTTCTTATGATGTTTCATGGTGTTGGATGATGTTGGATGATGTATTATGGTTTCTTATGATGTTTCATGATGTTGGATGATGTTGGATGATGTATTATGGTTTCTTATGATGTTTCATGGTGTTGGATGATGTTGGATGTTGTATTATGGTTTCTTATGATGTTTCATGATGTTTCATGGTGTTGGATAATGTTGGATGATGTATTATGGTTTCTTATGATGTTTCATGATGTTGGATGATGTTGGATGATGTATTATGGTTTCTTATGATGTTTCATGATGTTGGATGATGTTGGATGTTGTATTATGGTTTCTTATGATGTTTCATGATGTTTCATGGTGTTGGATAATGTTGGATGATGTATTATGGTTTCTTATGATGTTTCATGGTGATGGATGATGTATTATGGTTTCTTATGATGTTTCATGGTGTTGGATGATGTTGGGTGATGGTGGGTGATGTATTATGGTTTCTTATGATGTTGGATGGTGTTGGATGATGTTGGATGATGTATTATGGTTTCTTATGATGTTTCATGGTGTTGGTTGATGTTGGATGATGTTGGATGATGTATTATGGTTTCTTATGATTTTTATGATGTTGGATGATGTTGGATGTTGTATTATGGTTTCTTATGATGTTTCATGATATTGGATAATGTTGGATGATGTATTATGGTTTCTTATGATGTTTCATGATGTTGGTTGATGTTGGATGATGTTGGATGATGTATTATGGTTTCTTATGATTTTTATGATGTTGGATGATGTTGGATGTTGTATTATGGTTTCTTATGATGTTTTATGATGTTGGATGATGTTGGATGATGTATTATGGTTTCTTATGATGTTTCATGGTGTTGGATGATGTTGGATAATGTTGGATGATGTATTATGGTTTCTTATGATGTTGGATGATGTTGGATGATGTTGGATGTTGTATTATGGTTTCTTATGATGTTTCATGATATTGGATAATGTTGGATGATGTATTATGGTTTCTTATGATATTTCATGGTGTTGGATGATGTTGGGTGATGTATTATGGTTTCTTATGATGTTTCATGGTGTTGGATGATGTTGGATAATGTAATATGGTTTCTTATGATGTTTTATGATGTTGGATAATGTTGGATGATGTATTATGGTTTCTTAGGATGTTTCATGGTGTTGGTTGATGTTGGATGATGTTGGATGATGTATTATGGTTTCTTATGATGTTTCATGGTGTTGGATGATGTTGTATGATACTTATAGTGTTTTATGATTAGGATACTTTCGTTTCTCCTCATTGACAATTTCACTAAGACTGAGAACATTGTGTATATTTTTACATCTGTTTTTACGGTGGTTTCTTCATGTTATCATCTATTATCAAGCAGAAGTTGACGTTACAGCGACACTTGGGGATATCCCCGACGGTTCTGGAACAGGTTATATTTGATCATTAGATAAAAAGCAAGGACATCGATAAAGATATATAGAACGTTTTTACGTGACGTCACAGCGGCCATTATGGAGAACCAATACATTTTCTATTTTTATGCAAATACTGTTTAGAAAGTTTCTATTGTTTATGGCTGCCTTCTCACGTGAGTGAAAACGCTCTTTATCAGTAGTTGTAACTTAGTATGCAATAGTTTGGGATAAAAATAAGACTCATGGTCGTAGTAGCAATATTCACTGATGGTAATAAATAATTAATGTCCTGTTTATTAATTATGACTGTAGAAAGCAATGACAATGTTACAAATAGAATGTTCTCAGTAAGAAAACTAAACCCTAGAAGAGGATTGAATAAAATTTTTGAAGAAGTCTTGTAAAATAAATTCATATATAGCAGTAGCAGTAGCAGTAGCAGTAGCAGTAGCAGTAGCAGTAGCAGTAGCAGTAGCAGTAGCAGTAGCAGTAGCAGTAGCAGTAGCAGTAGCAGTAGCAGTAGCAGTAGCAGTAGCAGTAGCAGTAGCAGTAGCAGTAGCAGTAGCAGTAGCAGTAGCAGTAGCAGTAGCAGTAGCAGTAGCAGTAGCAGTAGCAGTAGCAGTAGCAGTAGCAGTAGCAGTAGCAGTAGCAGTAGCAGTAGCAGTAGCAGTAGCAGTAGCAGTAGCAGTAGCAGTAGCAGTAAAAACCTAAAACCTTGAGCCAATAAATGTAAAAATAGTCCAGCATATTCACTGGAGTTCACCTTTCCACTTAAACTTTGACGTTAAGAAAAGAAAAAAAACAAGATGGTTATCTCCGGAGGTTGGTATCAATTAGATCTTATATCAGACAAGATCAGACAACAAAGACTTTCCGACACAGAGCTATCATCAAAAGCAATTATCTTACATTTTCAACTGCTCATGTACTGTTAGGTACACACTATATAAATGGCACAGAGTCACCCATCTTGGCATTATCGAACTTTCCCTTCTAGTAAGTTCGAAAATAGAGATAGTTCTACTTAGAGATCAAGAACAATGAACAAGACGACAGCATTTGCTCTAGTGTGTTGTGTAGTTGGTCTATTGATGGTCGGCAACGACGCTTATACTGGTTTGTTTCACCCAAAAACAGAAGGCAGGAAGAAATCTATCATTCCAGAAAATTTAGTAAGTCACCTTGCAGCCTTGTGAATTTTTCATTCGTTATTAATGATGATTTCAATCGGAGTTTTTGTTTATTCCCTTCGATTGTCCTGTTTATTCTCCATATTTTACCTTTTTTCGTTTTTGTTCGTTGTTTTCTTTTTTCTCTTTTTCTTCTTCATAACTTTCCTCATCCTTTTCTCCTTCTTTTTCTCTTCTCTTGCTTCCTTTTTTACGGCTTTGAGAGATTGTAACCCTTACAATAGAGGTTGTGTTTTAATAAAGAACTCAGAAGAAAGGCTCAAATCAATTCAAAATTCAATTGCTTCAGTTTTAAATTTGATTTGGTTTTCATAATAATTTAGATTTTAGTGAATTGTAATAGGTGTGTAATTTTGCGCAGATCGTAGTGACGACCAAACTAGCTACTTAAAACAGCATTGTACTACCGGACAAACCCCGGCCTAGGAATTATTCCAGTTTTTCATAAAGTGATTCTTCAATTATGAGACATATCTATATATCAAACTAATATTTCTTCTATTGACATATATTTTAAGCCGAATGATAGCGCAGAGAAGTTTCAAGATGCCTTGGACTACCTGTGTTCTCTAGCAGCCAATGCAAGAAAAAGATATCAAGACGAGTAAATCGATCGGTTATAGATAACAGATTAACTGACGACCACTAACCCCCTAATAGAGCTCTATTAACAAGATAATGTGAACTGCGTATGTGTAGATTGACACTTGACTATTGTTCACGTGATAGTAATACTTATATTATGGAAAATCCTCTTTGATACTGGGAGCAATACCCTTAGTTTTATTAACTGTTAATAGCTAAGCAAAGAGAGATGACTTGCAATTGTGGAACTATAATATTTAGCTAATGATAGCACTATATTCAAAACGTTTGAGTTGCGAAGATAAGCGAGATAAATGAAGGGTAATGTCAATGATAAAAGTGAATAAAAAAATTATCAACAGCAATGATTATTTCTTTCTTTTTCTGATACGTGTGTGATGCTATCATTACCCTCGAACAAGATGTCACCGAGCAAATAGTGTACCTCGCTCAAACACTTCGAATTTATCCAGTTTATACGAGAATTTTGTTGATCCGTTCGAGCACATGATCATGGATTGTCTTCCTTAACGATCATGATCAGTGATTTACCTACTTTTTAATGCGACCTTGCTAACGTCTTTATACGACCACCTCTTTCATTAGACCATATCATTTCGATAATTAGTGATGTAGCTTCCGTTTCTTATCCTACCTTGCTATATATCGATGAAAGCTGCTTGAGTTTGACTATACATCTTTCAAGCAAGACCATATTCTTTGGATCATAGTGTTTGGATTTATCATTTAGCTACTAATATGAGTGATGTAACTATCTCTCTAATGCGACCTTGATAACGCTTTTATACGACCACCAACGACTGTAATATCTTTTCGATATACGATCATGAGTGATGTAGCTACCTGTTCACGTAAAAACATACAAGCTTTTTCATGTTTTTGAGAGGCTAGTCAGTCCAGAACAATAAAGTTATTCAAATAGTGGCCGCCATATATTGATTCGGTGTATAAACAATGTATAAAGCAAGAAAAAACAGCTTGTTTTGAATGGAACAAATCAGTTAAACAAGAATAAATTCGGGGAAACAAAGCTTTTAAAGGTGGTTTAAGATATTAAGTGGGTTCATTGCGATTCTCATAGTAATTAAAAATACTTATCCTCACTGTTCTTACTTTTCTTATCCAATATCTTAGACCATAGTTAATAGAGGGGAATGGTTATGAAACCTATTGTTATATGTCTTTGTTCACTTTTTTCAAGCGTGACCGTGCACAATCCTTTGTTTTACTATTGTTTTACCATTGTTGGCAATGGTTGAGCGAACAGACAAAAATCTTTCTTTTCGCTGCTAGTTCAAAATACTTAAAAACTTATGAGAGATATTTCAATATTCCTTATCATAATCCCATAGACAAAGCTTATGTTAACTTATTTTGCATTTTCGGACGAGCATAAATCAAACATTGTGCACGGTCAAGACCGGTTCAACATCAAAAGCGAACAAAGACATATAACAATAGGTTTCTTAACCATTCCCCTCTATTAACTATGCTTAGACAGTTCTATCTCAATCGAGTCTTTATAATATACCGCGAGAGAGCTATCATGAATAGCAATTATTCTACACTTTCAACTGCACATGTACTGTTATTTCACACACATATATAAATGGCACAGAGTCACCCATCTTGGCATTATCGAACTTCCCTTCTAATAAGTTCGAAAATAGAGATAGTTCTACTTAGAGATCAAGAACAATGAACAAGTCGACAGCATTTGCTCTAGTGTTTTGTGTAGCTGGTCTATTGATGGTCGGCAACGACGCTTATACTGGTTTGTTTCACCCAAAAACAGAGAGGCAGGAAGAAATCTATCATGCCAGAAAATTTAGTAAGTCACCTTGCAGCCTTGTGAATTTTTCATTCGTTATTAATGATGATTTCAATCGGAGTTTTTGTTTATTCCCTTCGATTGTCCTGTTTATTCTCCATATTTTACCTTTTTTCGTTTTTGTTCGTTGTTTTCTTTTTTCTCTTTTTCTTCTTCATAACTTTCCTCATCCTTTTCTCCTTCTTTTTCTCTTCTCTTGCTTCCTTTTTTACGGTTTGGGAGATTGTAACCCTTACAATAGAGGTTGTGTTTTGATAAAGAACTCAGAAGAAAGGCTCAAATCAATTCAAAATTCAATTGCTTCAGTTTTAAATTTGATTTGGTTTTCATAATAATTTAGATTTTAGTGAATTGTAATAGGTGTGTAATTTTTTTCTGTGATGTGCCTTTCTTAGCTTTTTGCGCAGATCGTAGTGACGACCAAACTAGCTACTTAAAACAGCATTGTACTACCGGACAAACCCCGGCCTAGGAATTATTCCAGTTTTTCATAAAGTGATTCTTCAATTATGAGACATATCTATATATCAAACTAATATTTCTTCTATTGACATATATTTTAAGCCGAATGATAGCGCAGAGAAGTTTCAAGATGCCTTGGACTACCTGTGTTCTCTAGCAGCCAATGCAAGAAAAAGATATCAAGACGAGTAAATCGATCGGTTATAGATAACAGATTAACTGACGACCACTAACCCCCCAATAGAGCTCTATTAACAAGATAATGTGAACTGCGTATGTGTAGATTGACACGTGACTATTGATATAGACACGAACTTTATCCAGTTTATACGAGAATTTTAGTTTACCTCGACGAAGGACTAGCGTCCGAAACATCAGTAAGTTTTTTCAACTTTTCACGGTGTCAAATTTACCCTTTTATCATTACAAAGAAACAATTACTCAAGGAAATTAAACGTGATTACAGGAAAACATGGCACTCAAACCTCAACTTTTATTCACTTGAGGATCACAGATTATTTATTATAATTTACTATTTATTTATTTACAAACGATATGCCAGAGAAAAAAAAAACGCTGCCATGAAGAATGCAATGAAGCAAATCGCATATGGCGGTTTTGGCCCTGAAAATGTGGCCACAATTTTGACCCTATAGTGGTCTCCTTAAAGTAGGGCTAAGGGGCCATTTTTTTTAGCTCTGATTTTGGGATTGTTTTAGCCCCTTATATGGGTTTTTCCCCTGATGTGGCCTAGTTGAGGGGGCTAAAACAGTACTGATAGACACTGGTATTAATGGTATTAATTCATTTTGGCCCCAGACTGGTCTAAAATAACACTACTTTGAAAAAGCCAAAATGGCTCTCTTGGGCCAAATTGGTCCTCTCAAATTTACTGTGTTGAAGTTTGGATTTTCTTCCACTTATTGTAGCCGGGAAAAACAGGTTTTAACCAGCTTTCTGGTATGTCCCTTACTCGGCTACAAATTAAAAATCATCCCCCAAAATCAAAATGATTAACACGAGACCTCCTCAAAGAGTGGAAATGTTACGACGTTCTACCTAGTGCAAAGCTGGGCTACTAAATTATTCTAAATCTTCCATGTCTTTTCGAATTTAACTACCAGGAAAGGCTAATAAGAACAAGCCTTCTTTCCCTGTGTTATATTGATTTATTTATTATTGACAATATTTATACAGAACCGGGTGCCCAGTTCAGCAAAGCTGGTTTGAATGGGGCTCCGTTGAAATTAAACTTACAGACAGTACAAATTACAAAAATTAAAGCTACAAAGTACTAATGCTAAATATTGGATGACGCACAGGGTTAATTTTTAGCGAGATCTAATATACTGTTATGGCGTTTTGTAATGCTTTTTTACGTTACTGGCATATGAGTATATGGACATGGTCATTTTTTCTCAAAGCTATTACCGGCTTAACTAAGCTCGATCCTAAAGCACTACCATCTGTTCCTTGCTATATTTAATTATTTGATTTACATTCATCTCGTTACTTTTAAAGTAAACAAAGAAATAATACTCAAAGGAATGTTGACGCGAGACGGTCTGAAATCAAAAACCATACACACAATGCAAGTCAAAAAAACAAACGTTTTTCAAAAAATGTCTATAGATTTTTCATTTTTTTATTTCTTACTTGTTCAAATTCAATACTCCAGGATCTATATTGCTTATTTATTTTACATGCAATTGAACGCGCCGAACCTATTTATGAATATAGACACAGCTGCTAGGCCTGACCAAACAATATAACCTCTCTTAACTTAAAGTCTTCGAGCGTAGACTAGAAGAGTCATTGTTTGTGTTTGGCTGCTGAGAGAAACTAGTGAGGTTTCAATTTTGAACAGTAGAACACAGCTTTTTTTCAAATCGATTTACGAAGATGATTTTCGGACAACGCTCGACTTTCTTCGTACTAGTACTGGCGTCTTTATTGGTGACGGATGGCTTGACAGCACACATCGTTGAAGAAGACTCAGATATGAGTAGATTTGGCTGTGGTCGATTTGGCTGTTATCCTGGACAGATGGGCAAAAGAGAGATAAAGGTACTCGGATTGCGTGAAAATTTAAGCTTCAAAATTAGAAAATTAATCTAAGAAATAGCGTCGAAGAAGACTTAAATATGAGTAATATTGACTGTGGTGGATTTGTATGTACCATACTCTACCCTTCTTGTAGTCTCCAATTTTCCCCATGCCTCAAATAAATAGTACCGTTAAAATAAAAAATACTAATAGCGAAATAGCTATCCGGCAGGGTAGCAGCACCCTTTGATAAATAGGCAAAACTAACTAAACGTAGACGCAGAATTGAAGTTTCAAAAAGGAAAAGAAAAAAAAAGTCTAAAAACTAGACTAAAATGTTTTACTTTATTGTTCAAAGTTTGTAGTTTTATAAACTACTTTTTTTAGTTAATGTGTACACAATAAAGAATAATATTTGAGTTATTGGGAGTTTACGAAGTTACCAGGGAGGTGACGTGTTACTGTTTTAACACATAGATATTCATTTCTTTTGATCAAACACGACCGAAAACAAATAAATTTTAAAAATAACGATAACGATTGCAACAGTTATTCACAAATAGCAGCAGCAACAGCAACAACAACAACAGCGGAGAACTAGAATACCAGCAAAAAAATTCATATATTAATTTTATAATTTTGGAAATTTACTGTATATATAGCTCTTATTAACCGAGTGCGAGGTCCGTACCGTAAGTTATGGACCGAGTTTTTTCCACTGCCTTATGGCCCAAGCGCGTAGCGCGCGGGCCATAAAAAAGTGGAAAAAACGAGGATCCATAACTTGCGGTACGGACCAAGCAAACGAGGTTAATAAGATATTTATTATATGGCAAGGCATTGATATTAAAAAGAGGCGAAAAGCAACAAAAAGGAAAAGTTGACGGCGCATGTCAAACGAGAACTGCATTGGAAGGGCTTCCTGTACGTGCCAAAAGTCATGTAGTGTTTGAGTCGCTCAAAAAGAAAGGTTTTAGTTTACTTTGAGAGAATATAGCTACGGTTTAAAGTTTTGTGAAATACTAGTTAACAAAAGTGAGGCTTTCTTTTGCAAATCATGTAAATGCGGAGCATAAAAGGCATCAAAAGAAGGCCTCAAGAATTCAACATGAGATTGAAATGAAAACTGTCGTACTTCAAACTTCAAGATATTCACAACCAAGATGAAAAATACTACAGCCTTCCATTTGTTTTCCTGCCTTTTATTGGGAAAAGAACTCAAAAACTCTCTCCAGAAATGAATGAGAAGCTTTGGATAATTACGGCTCGCTGAACATGGATAGTTTTCGTCAATTTTCAACGTTTTGACTGTTTGAGGCAGCCGCCACATACACAATGGCTGAAGTCATGAAGACGGCACGTTTTCGACTCAATTAAAAAAGGTACTGCCGACTCTCCTGTCCACAAATGCATTCAAATTCAAGTGTAGATGAAATCTTACTGAAATATGAAAATACTTCAAGAGCGGATGAGCCTAGAAAACTGCTTAAAACGTTAACGAAAGAAACTACTTGCTTCACCCGATCGATTCAGATAAGTTCAAACTTGACGTTGTAATCTTACTGAAGTAATAAATTTACGTTAATTCTACTTGTAAACCTATCTTTATTTCATTTACTGAATTAGCCGCTATTTACCACCCTTTAATTCATAGTTTGACATAGTTTTAGTTTTAGAATAGTTAGTTTTTCTACTTTTTTCTAGTCGTACAAAATCGCTCAACTCACAGTGCCATGTAAATCCTTGATCGAAAGAGTTGTCGCCCTTGTTTGACAGAGTTTTCGCTGGTTTGATAAGTTTTACATTAAATTACAGTGACTTTAAGTTATCTCTAATTATTCATTGAAGGTTTCCCGACGATTTTCATCCAGAAATATATTTTTTTAATGAAGATTTGAATGTTTTAAAAGATCATAAGTACGTACACTCAGTGAACCATTTCATTTTTCGGTCCGTACCGTAAGTTATGGACCGCAAATTGACCAATCACAGCGCGTGAAATTACCTTGCCATATAATAATGTCAAATAATAATTTTACGATAACTTACGAATTTCTCGCGCGCTGATTGGTTATTTTAATAAATTTCAATAAATTGACTCAATTTATCGTCAACCAGAGGACAGACACATATAAAAAAACTGATGTCTATTTGTTAAATGGATTGACCTCAAAATCATTCCATACCTGTGACTCAAAGTCATGGCGAGTCCACATTCGATTTTGATATTATACTGTCAGCGGTTTTGTTACTTTGAACAGGAGCACAGTGATTTACATAAACCAGTTCCCGGGAATACGAAGTCAGTTTGAATGTATGGACTTTTTTTATCTCTTCGTTTTTCTTTGAAAACAACAGCAACCAGTTGCCATTTTACGGTGTTTTGGTATCTAGTACATCGCAGAATCTCTACACATTTCAGTATTTGATATATTACTTGTTCTGTGTCCACATTTAGAGGTATTTAGCACATATTGTTCTGAGCATTCAATCTATAAATTCTTCGTTCTTTGCTTTTCAAAAGTCGTTTTTTGACGTTTTTGTTCTGTCTCTGATAGCATTTTACCTGGAGTGTGTGTTTATTATCTGTACGATTTAAGCGATAAGCGTGCATTTTGTATACTTTGGAAAATTATGCATTGGTATCAGTTGAAGTTTGATTCATTGAGTCATTCTTTATAGCTTGTGCTACAAGAAATAATGATGGCGACGATGGTAAAGTAGAATGTTATGTAGTATTATTATGGTGCAGTTATGTTTTTTATTTATTGGTGTGTTTAAAAACCACGAAAAAAAATGCTCAAGCTTAACTTTATATTTTGAAATTGTTGCACTTATGTTTTGCATTCCATATTTTGTTTGTCTTTTAACCTAGAGTATTAATATTTTGTTCTTTAGCAGTATCACCTCAGTAACTTTGGTAAGATTTAAAAATATGATTAATTCCTTGAAAGTTTAGGAGTGCAAACCAGGGAGGTGTGAAGGAGAGGTTCTCCCTCACACCTCCTGGGTAAAAACAATGCTGAATGTAGATGCAAATATCAGTTTTATTGATTGCTACACCTTCAAAGCCAAACCATGTTCGTGTAATAAGTGTTAGAGTCATGGTCAAGGTATATATAATTAGGGATAAGAATTATGGTAGAATGGAAAGGTAGAGGGATGGTATATGGAGTGGTAGGTCTAAGAAGGGGGGAGAAGGTACAGAGCACACGAGTTATGCTGTGCGAAGGTCTGGTATGAAGGTCTGTTGATGTTTTATCATTATCATGATAATAATATTAATAATAATAATAAATAGATAATAACTTTATTGACAATAATGATTAACTATAATATGAGATGTGATAGGAATATTGCTATAATTATAAAACAATAAAAAAAGAGAGATTATGAATATAAAATAACAAATATATGTAATAATTCTAATTCATCTATGAAAACATATTTGTAAAATAAATTAATAGTAATAATAATAATAATTATTTAATAAACATGTAGCACTTTTTACTTATAGCTCAAAAGCACTTTACATTTAAACTAATACTACTACTAATAATAATAAAGAAAAAAAAACCTAGTAATGTCAAAACTCAGTCATAAAATCTAAAAATCAGTTGGATATATATTGACTTATGCATAATTAAGACATCAAACAAATGTCATCCTATAGGATGGACTGTTATTGTTGTTTAAAGCAACAACTAATTTATGGAAATTATTTGTTTCTCTCTTTGTTGTGTATCACTATTCCACGCTTGGTAAACAAATATAAGTAATACCAATATGTCACCTCAAATTAGCTAGTTTCATTGGGTGTGAGGATAGAAAATGCTTGTAAGAACAGTAGTGCACAATTGGGCTTTTTTGACTTGTTGACAGACCTTAGACCTTTTTTGAGATAGCAAACATGGTGCATTGTGGTCTAGCTTGGGCGCAAACATCTTTTGTTCATCATGCTGCATATGGTGTTGTTTGTACCGAATCTAGACCACAATGCACCCTGTTTATCGAACTCAGAAAAGGCCTATATACTTTAAATATGCAAAATATTTCAATCAATAAATTGTTAAAAAAATGTAAATGCAATATTAACAAAAAAAGTTTTATTTCAAATAATGTATTCACTTTGTTTACATATATCAATCATTTATTTAGTCAAATCAACCTGCAAAAAATAAAACACGCATAATAATATGTTAAAAGCAAAAATACCTCTGACAGATCTTATACTTAAAATATGTCAAATAAACGTCCTGTGCGCATGCGTGGCGAACTACTGTAAATATTTTTATACAGCCTAAATCTAATATTTATTCCACTATCTTTTCTAATTTTTCCGTCACATAATTATTCTACATGTTGCAAAAAGACTCGCGGAATTGAATCCGATTTAAAAGAAGACTTCCCAGGGAATGTGATTGCATTCTAGTTTTTCATAAAAAAATAAGGCCGTCTTTTGAGAACACAAACTTAATAATATTCTAAAAATAGGATACGATGCAATGAAACTGGAGCAATGACTAATAAATGAGATTTTTTTCGTCGCCTCGGTCAGTATCGTCGATTTAAAATAATCATTATTATTATTCCCGTTATTTCACAGCGACTCGTAGTAGAAATGGTAGTTGTTGCAGTTGCTGTTGTTGCTGCTTCTGCTGCCGCCGTTGATGTTTTTGTTAAAATTTTTATCATTTTTATTAGTAATATTATGTAATATAATAGATCTATCCCGAATTCGATTGACTGGCCACGAAACAATCGTTTCAAGTCGAGGTTGAACTTGATGAATAAAAGAATCAAGTCCAGTCTTAACTTCAAACCATTCTTTCGTGGTCAGTCAAGCGAATTCGGGATATCGATATTGGTTATCCATCTGATGTAATATCACGAACCTATCTAGAACTGTGTTAGCTTTTTGCACCTTGCTAACGCGTTCGATGCGTAGTGTTTAAACATCCGTATGATGGAACTGTCTAGAAGTCAATACAGTTGTCGTTTTTCAAGATTTCTTTGTCAAATAGCTGTCCTTTTTTATTAAATTCAACCCTGCCTACGACTTTATCGAGTTATTACATGGCTAAAACGTAGATTCCAGACGTTTTCATATAACGAATAGTAAACTGCAGATAATACTGAAAAAAGGATTGACGCTAAAGCAAAATAACTGTGGTGCGTTTAGTCATTTAGTTGATAAGGCGAACGTTTTATTTGGATTGTATATCTTTTTTTTCTATCGCTCTGTGTATTTTTCTTTGTACAATCACTTCAGCTTTAACCCTCCAACTTCAAGCCTGTCAATTGTACGTCATTTTACACCGCTCTCAATACCTTTCTTCTACTAATTATCTTTTTCTATCGATTAAATTTCTTAGGAAAAGAAATCAGTTCTTTCAAGACGGGAAAGTATGGATCGTCTAAAACTCCATTAATAGAGGTCACCGTTTAAAAAGCTCTAGAAATATCAGTGATCCGCTAATACTACGCTAGCTTGAACCGTACGAAATTAAATTGTTTTAATCTGTTCAAATAAACAAATGAATCTGTCTTAATTTTTTCCCCTCGTATGCTTAAGATAAAATAATAGCGATATTTAGTTTCCCAGGGAAGAATGAAAGGAAGTACTTCATAATTGCCAATTTTAGGATTAATCCTTTTTTTTTTTCGATTGGAAGTTTTCGGGTCGATCCCGTTTCTACACAACCAAAATATTTTTTGTTATATTCCGGTTTTTAATGGTTTTATTCTTACCTAAATGGATCATATAGAATTAAATGTTATCGTGATTTAGTATTCCATTAAATTTTACCAAAGTTCTTCATTTTTCATTACTTAAACACTAATTTATAAGGAAATCGCCGTGTTAATTGCTGCCAATGCGGCGCACAAACAATTATATAACAACTATTCATTTCCATATTAGAACTTCGCTAATGTTCAAAACAACACGATATTTCTCGTTATCAATTATACCTCTACTAGTCTTCATAAAATCGCTAATACTCTCAAAGATGATTATTTGTAGAATAAGTGAGCGGCTCGCACTAATAGATCACTGAATTGCTTAAAACCGACCAAAAAAATTGACAGAATCAAATAATGTAAAGATAGATATTCATATAGCATATTAGGAATGATTTATATCCCTAACTCGTCGTTTAACGGTGATATAGGTACAGTTGGTCAATACCGGATAGTGGCATTGCATGTAGCTAGTCTTAATGGATTTTCTAGGCTCACTCGAGGGCTGGATTACTTTACTCTGATCTCTCTCCATTATGCACTTCTTCTAAAGCTGTCATTTCATTTAACTCAAGGTGGAGTTTAAGAGCTCGGTTTTTAATGACGGATGCTGGTACTGAAGACGCCCTGGCTAACAGCGAAGTGTTTTCTCGTCTCGCTTGCTGTCGCTTACTTTTAAACTTGATGATGTTTACAGCAGCACGTCTGTAGTTCTCACTGAAAGCGAAATAAATGAACGGGTTTATGGCTGCATTAGTATAGGCAAGAAAAAGTGTGACTACGAGAACTGTGTCTTTCCGGTTGCACGTAGATTGCTGGTGCAAGCCAAAGTAGTTCATATAGATATATATATTCACTGGTAGCCAGCATACCAGGAATGCCAACAGCACTGCTAAAACCATTTTGAGCACGCGACGGTTGCGTCTTTCTTTATGACGCCGCGCTCTTGAGCTTTCTAGACTTCCGGGTATTTTTCGTCTTCTGATAGTAACCAGAATAATGGAATAAATGACTATCATTGTCATAAATGGTAGGATGAAGAGAAAAGCAGAACTTGTTAGGAAATAGGCGAGTCCTTGCTTTTGATCCCACACGAAAACACATTCGTCGAGGTTCGTATTTTTATCGGATCTTCTGACACTAAATGCATAGAAATTTGGGAAATTGAATCCCATTGCTATAATCCATATTGAAATGACCATCACCTTTCGTATTTTTGAAGTGATAACGCCCGATCTCATGGGAAAGACAATGGCGTAGTAACGATCAGTGGCTATGGCCACCAGTGTTAACATAGACACTGCAGTGCAAACGTCCTGAATAAAGTAACATAACTTACAAGTCGCGCTTCCAATAAAGCCACTAAGGAACCAAGGCCTGTTAATATCCGAGACAACGGCGGTAATTTCCCTCGGGGTGATAACGATGGTAAAAATCAGATCCGACACGGCCATGTTGAAAATGAAGAAATTGACAGTTGCTCTTATTTCATTAGTTCTACTCACTACGAGCATGACCAGCGAGTTTCCCAGAAACGAGAACGCCAACAAAACGGAGTAAACAAAGATTTGAATGACGACTATGAATTTCGTCGGTTGAGATCGATCTGAACACGGTTGCAGAAGGGTTGTATTGGTTCCGTTAACCTCCATATTTTACCAATGGTGTTTGGTTGGATCTCAGGTCGTGTTATATGATATTTTTAAAGGTGCCCGAGGATACCGGATCTTCCTCAACGCCAGGTAGTATCAATCGCTCCAAAATTTCGTTCCAACTTTAGGCTTTCTCGAGTCACTATCAATCAAATTCCAATATTGGATTCAATTCCTCCGCTGTTATGGTCACTGAATATCCACTTACTTCAGCTAACACAGTGAAAATGATCCTTCATTGTTCAGACTTGGTTTCAACCTATAGTGTTGTGGCTGGAAGTATTTGGATTGCTTTAGGAGTGTTTTAATATACGTTCAAGCTGACAAACAATTCACAGCCGGCTGCACAGTGCGACTAATATATCATAAGCAAATACTAGCGCGTGTGCGACTTGATAACTTAATTGCATCTAGCAGGTGAAATAAATGATTTCCTTTCCTATTCCTCTTCGTGGGATATTCCTTCGACTATTTGGTGGGTGTGAAATCTTCAGGATATTCCAAAGGCATATTATTTTCAAAGCCTATGATGAATAGGCATCACTGTGCATGTTAAGCCTTTTTGATTGCTCTAGTCGTCGCTTCCGGGTGAGATTAAGTGTTTACTTTCTACGGTGTTAAATGTATAAAAGATTAAAATAAAAACGGACTTCTTATTGATATTCCATTCAAAAGGTCTTTGTCCAAAAGTCCCGGGGCTGGCATGACATTTAGATGGCATTTTCAAAATTGAACCAGTTTTATTAAACAATTTCGTTAAGAAATATGGCCGATTTAATGAATTTTTTGAAATAATATGTAATTGAGAAAATATATTTATCTCGGATTATTTTCCATTTTTTTACTTGTTCAATGCTTTAAGAGCGAGGAAGCTATTATTTATCCCTAATGTTTGGGTCAACCCTACGTATTCGTGCGCGCATATAAACAATCAGATCTGAAGTACTAGAATCTCTTAATTTTATCTTTTGTTATAAGGGCGCTCTGGATGTCCGGATCACAAGATAGCGACGAAATGTCAAGATTTTTGTATTGTGCGCCCGCTTTTAGAAGAGGCGGAAATCAAGCTGATTGGTCCGCATACTACAAATATACATTCTCGAATGTGCTAAGTGCTGTGCAGTCGCGCAAGTGTATTAGTAAAACTATGACGTGACTTTCTCACACATTATTGCCGGTGTGTATCGTTCGGTCTCAGTCTCCTGTAATTTGAGTGTTTTTCTCCGGATTCTCTGGTTTTTCTCCCTCCGCAAGACAAGGAATTCGATCTGAGATTTAGCCATGCCCTGACTCAGATCAGCCTAGAGGTTGTTTCATGGTTTGATCTGTGAGTTAGCCATCCCTGACTTAGATCAGCCTAGAGGTTGTTTCATGGTTTGATCTGTGAGTTAGCCATGCCCTGCCTTAGATCAGCCTAGAGGTTGTTTCATGGTTTGATCTGTGAGTTAGCCATCCCTGACTTAGATCAGCCTAGAGGTTGTTTCATGGTTTGATCTGTGAGTTAGCCATGCCCTGACTTTGATCTGCCCAGATGTTGTTTCAGGGTTCTATCTGTGAGTTAGCCATGCCCTGCCTTAGATCAGCCTAGAGGTTGTTTCATGGTTTGATCTGTGAGTTAGCCATGCCCTGCCTTAGATCAGCCTAGAGGTTGTTTCATGGTTTTATCTGTGAGTTAGCCATGCCCTGACTTAGATTAGCCCAGAGGTTGTTTCAGGGTTCTATCTGTGAGTTAGCCATGCCCTGACTTAGATCAGCCCAGAGGTTGTTTCAAGGTTTAATCTATGAGTTAGGGTGTGCCATGACTTAGATCAGCTCAGAGGTTAGATCAGTGACCGAGGTGTTTTTGGTGCGCAGTAGAGATAAGAGACAACTACAGTAATCCAGTATTTTAGTAAACCACTCCATATGTACTTTAGAAGATGGTTTAAATTATCAAGGTAATTGAGATGGGATTTATGGGATTTATTACAATAATGTATGTTAAATAAATGTTCAATTGGTTTTCCATTTGATCTGATAAACCGTACACATTTGTCATAGTGTATTGCGAGAAATTACTTCTATTTTTATCACTGGCTAAAGTACTTTTTCGAGTTATATATTTTTTCCCTATATTTTGCTGGATTTTGAGCTCTTCGGAAATGTCTCAATTCCAATCCACTTAGACCTATGATTGATCTTCTTAACGAACTCTTTAGAGAGTCATTGTACGGGACAAAACAAAAAAAAACAAAAAACAAAACGTCGTGATCATGGATATATTAAGTTATGTTATTAAAGAATTAAAAATACTTGATAAAAAATAAGAACGAACGGAATAGTTATTAGATTTTGAAGATGTCTTGGATAAAAAGGCAAACGGAAAAGCTTGAAATAGAAATAAGATGAGAATTTTATTATAGGAATTATTGGCTCGTATATAATGAAGAGATTTAACCACAGAAATGCAAATTCCCAGTAAAATCAACTATCAAATTTGGTCCAACAATCTGTCAAGTTTTGACTTCGTGAATAAGGTTTTTATTTGTTGAGCCGTTTGAATTGTATCGTGCGTAAGAAGGTACTCCCCACTGCTAACTTTTGGGTGCCCGTGATGTAGCTTTACTCACTGGGGTTTCCCTACCCTTGTGGCGAAGCTTATATGAAAAAATAAAAAAACTAGAGCTACGAATGTCGATTTTATTGTGATATCTGCCACCAAAACACGGATGGTGAACTGACCGAATACAAATCAGGAAGATTCGAGTCCACTGTGAAAGAAATTCTAAGAAAATCTTTTTCACAAGCGCAATTCTGAAAATTAATTCCAACTCTTGAAAATAATTTGTATCCCGATCTAATCAGTGGTCAAATTCTTGCTTATCTGATTCAAATCGTAAGCGATTGGGCAAAAGGTTTTGCTAACCATGTAATAATCTTAGGATTCAAAGCTTCTTAAAATGAAGCAAAAAAGCAGTCTGTTGTTTTTAAAAAAGGTTGCTGGAGCTAAAGGAGGTAGGCAACGGGCGATAAGACTAAACAAACAATTGACTGCGAACAATATTGAATATCTCAGAATTATAATTAAAAAAAACACAAGTCATTCCCCGCTATTATTGGATTTTGAAATGACATTTATGGTCTAAATTTTCATACTTCGTACCACGTTCTATAGCTCAGTTGAATGAGAGAAAAAGGGATCTCATTCCCATTCCAGGCTAAGACTTTTTCTTCTTGCAGTGGTCAACTCGAAAGCTATGCTCCTTTGACCACTATACGCTTTTTAGTCATGATTGACATCGGTTTGACATTAGGTTTTTTTAAAATATGTCTTTAATATTTTCTTATTATGTAACTTCTTTCGTTAAAAGTGTAAATAAACTGAACTTGAACTTGGACTTGTCATTTCAGGCAATCCTGTTCTCATTCCCAGTGCTCTCATTTTCAATCCCAATGCATCACATCCTATTATACCAGGGACACTCTATATTTCACATTTGCATACTTTATATATAGAAATACAGAAATGAAAAAGTCCATGCAGCGGGATCTAACTTTACTAATATTATGAGATTATTACGATCGTTCTCTTAAGGTTGCAAAGTTTAAGTGTGTTTTATATTAGTGATATCTCCTATAGATTTAAAAATGTCATTTTAGTGATATCTCCTATAGATTTAAAAATGTCATTTATCTGGTAGTTATTTTTGAGTACTATCTTATGAAGATAAGAAAGAACGAACGAATGCAATAATGAAGGAGTTTATGAATGATGAGATAAATGAATGAGTGAGCGAATAAATGAATGGACGAATAAATGATGGTCGAATGGATGAGAGAAATAGAACGAGAGAAAAATAAAAGGAAAGAAAGAACTGAGCAAGTAAGATAGAAAGGAAGGAAGAAAGAAAGAGATGAAGGAAAAGAAATAAATAGTATAAGTTTAAAATAAACAAAATAGGTGGCTAAAACGAGACACGAGAATTTGTCAAAAGGAAGTTGTTTCCGAACAATTCAATATCTGTCAGCTTTTCAAGTTGACACCAAAACAAGGCTACTTGAAGCTTTATTGTTAAGACAGAAATCATGTCGGATCTTTAAGTTTTTAAAAACAAATAAAAGAAAATTGGGATGATACAAACGGGCTGTTCAACGAAAAATAAATTTTACCAGAAGAGAAGGAAAAAAACCCAGCTTTTAGTTCTTTTATCTCTTATCCAGAAAAACCGAGACTTTCGAGCTCAATTAACTCCTTGCAATGCAACGAAAATATCATTAAGAATATAAATTATTTTGTTCTTGAAGTAAGATATGAAATAAGGGTTAACGAGTGAAACCGGGATATTTTTTTGTCATTTCTGTCAAAAATGATAAATGTATTAATTACATCTTAAAACGATTTAAACATAGTGCAACGTAATTGGTAAGAGATATTAGAATATGATCATTTTTGCGGTGCATAGTTTGAGTATATGATGATATCGTTACTTACTTATCGTTACTGGAAAAGAAAAGAAAAAAAACATATTTTATACATAGTTCTTTTATCTCTTATCCAAAACCGAGACTTTCGAGCTCAATTAACTCCTTGCAATGCAACGAAAATATCATTAAGAATATAAATTATGTTGTTCTTGAAGTAAGATGTGAAATAATTGTTAACGAGTGAAATCGGGATATGAAATCGTCTTTTCTGTCAAAAATGATAAATGTACACATTTTAAAACGATTTAAACATAGTGCAACGTAATTGGTAAGAGATATTAGAATATGATCATTTTTGCGGTGCATAGTTTGAGTATATGATGATATCGTTACTTACTTATCGTTACTGGAAAAGAAAAGAAAAAAAAACATATTTTATACATAGTTCTTTTATCCCTTATCGAGACAAACGTTTTCAGTAGCCGAAGAGCGCAAGTGCTTTAGACACTAGACTTTCGAGCTCAATTAACTCCTTGCAATGCAACGAAAATATCATTAAGAATATAAATTATTTTGTTCTTGAAGTAAGACGTGAAATAATGGATAACGAGTGAAATCGGGATATTTTTTTTGTCTTTTCTGTCAAAAATGATAAATGTACACATTTTAAAACGATTTAAACATAGTGCAACGTAATTGGTAAGAGATATTAGAATATGATCATTTTTGCTGTGCATAGTTTGAGTATATGATGATATCGTTGCTAGGATACTTCTTGTATGAAATACACTTATTCATGAATTGCTGAGATAGAGGGGCTTGGGGAGGGCTAAAGCCCTGCTCCCCCCCCATCAAAAAAGAGAAAAACATTTTCCAATCGAATAACCTTTAGGGGTTCAATTCCTAAATTCGGCATAAAATATGAGTAGAGTTTGTAAGGTATCTTTTGAGTTCCTAGTCAAAAAAATAGTTGATCTGTGAGTTAGCTGTGCCCTGATTTGATCACTTCTATATTTTTATGTCTACCAAACGCTTAATTGACTATAATTTCTATAACCTGAGTAAATGAATTTTCACCAACAAACCCTTTTGTTAGATCTTTTCATTTTGAGACTATTCCAATCATTTTAGGAACAAGAGGCTGGGTGTCATTGTGGTCTTCATCTTCACTTATCGAACACCAAGAGAGATCGGAAAAGACTTGATAATGAATCATAAAAAACCCAGAAGAATCGGAATAATATAACCACGAAAAAAGAATCTTTTTCCACGCGTTCATGATTCTATGATTGTTCCACAGCTGCAAATGGAATAAGAAATAAACTTTCTTCTCACTCATTATTAATATGTCAAATATTCATCCCGATAATAAAAATTTCGAAAACAGAAGAAAAAAAAAAAAGACTAGCCATGCAGGAAGCTCTCTATTGAATTTTCTAAAAGCTTAAAATGGTTTAAGTTTCATTAGCAGCTTTGGCAAAATTAATGTTATGATATAGAGGCTTAACTTAGTCGATGTCAAATGAATTGAACTCTGTACATTAAGGCGCAGTTAGCCTGGGTGCTATTGAGATGATTATATACTTATATTTGTCCGGCGCTAGTAATGATAAAAATGTGAAAATCAAATATTTTTATTATATTTTTAGCCTAGAAAGTAAATCACATTGCTAAAAAAGACCCTAGTATTGACAACAAAGGGTAAAATTAAGGAATAATAATGATAATAATTAAAAGAATTTTCAATAGCGTACTAGAAGTCTGGCAGCAACCAAAACACTATGTTGAAAATATCCTCTAATAATGACGACCATGAGTTGTACACAAATTATTTGATCAAAATATCTTGTATCAAAGCTTTTTTTTTAAAATAAGGTGATCAGGTTTTTTTTTCATGCTCTTTTTCTTTTTTCGCTTTATAGGGAGTATTATTGGTTCATGGTTAACCTAAAGTGATAGTTTTCCTTCAAAAGCTTCTTAGATTTTCAATATTTCTTTAATGTTTCGTACGAGGAAATAACTAAAAGCAGTTGATAATGATGCAAGGTTAAAAACCAAGATTATGGATTAAAATCAGTGAAAAGAACAACCAACCCAAACTAATAGCTCAGTATATTTATTTCATTATCGGCTTAAGTTATTAAAAATGAAAGGTTTTCCACCGTTGGCGAGATTGAATTCGCATTTTAATGGTGACGAACTTAGCGAATAAGCGAATAAAATGCTTTCCAATTTGAAAATATTGTGAGGAAAATTATTTTTTCGGCCAAGGCCATGGCCATAATTATAGTACGCCGTAGGCAAATTACTTATTCGGCAGTAAGAGTGGTTTGATGTAGTTAATTTTCACCTTTTTTATGAGGTCAGGAGTTTCTTGTTAAAACATCTGTCGGGATAATGGAAAGTGGTGGATTAGGATTGGAAAAGGCTTAAAATAACTGATAAGTGCTTCGTTATTTGCTCGGCTAAAATGCAATAAAGTCTTTTGTGATTTCTAAGATTTCACGGATATGAAAGATAAATCCCACACGGTTTGAAGTCTCGATGTGGGTTTAACAGTAGAAGACACACACACACACAGTACAGCTGGTTAAATAACTCCTTTATTGTCGATACGTCCTGCGGAATCAATAAACACAAAGGCAAAATATCAAGTAAGCTAGCGAGAGTCGTGCTGCGTCGGGGTGTACTATGACAAATCTAACTTGATAATACAGTGTGACAATTCAATTCCTTTTTTATTGAAATGCTGAACAGCGCAAAATTTATTTTTTTCCCTTCATATTTTCAACCGGCCGTTCGAATAGAGGGACGCATATATATGCTGGGCAAATATTGTCGTACTCCCGCAACGCTCTGAGCAACATGCGATATATATTGGCATTGATTCTATCAAAAATGTGTCTGTTTGTTGAGGACATTTTGTCACATTTGTATCTGAACAAGCTGATGAAACCTTAGTATGACAAAGTGTTAAACCTGTTCACGCATTTCACGATGATACTGCCAATGCCTTGAGAAGTGCGATGTTTGCTCATTTGCTTAGCGCAGACTACACTAAGCTAAGGAAAGCTAGCGAGTGCTAACTACAACATAATTACTGATCTTATCAAAATCCATTGTTTTCAGGCTGCATTATCCCAACGAATGCATAGAGGAAAATCACACATATTTAGTGTGCTTGAAAAACGGGGGCGGTCTATGATAAACAAGCTAGAAAGAAAACAATTGGATTTTGATAAGATCAATAATTATACTAGATAATTACTTCGGCACACAGCATTCGTAGTATAATGCAGGCAGCTTCGGGCTACGCCCTCAGCTGCCTGCATTATATCTACGAATGCTGCGTGCCTCAGTAATTATCTATTAATGATAGAGCCTTGCACGCCCCTTAATTGCGCATCACTACATTTACACGACTAACCCTTCGACACAAGCTTTTTATTGTGTGGTATAATGGAAGGCATACAGAAAAGCGCAACATCATGCGTGTTACCTTTAGCGTAATAAATATTGTTCAGTACCCTGTAACCAATTTTTCGCAACTCGATTGATAAGACCAAGATTCATAAATCACATCTTTAATAACTATTCATTTCTTTCACGCTCGCGTTTTGAATTTAGCTTTTAGAATTAGGTAATGTCAACAGGATGCACAACTGTGCATATAGTTGCTCTGGCATAGTCACTCAATAATTCAAGATGGAGGCTCTTCTTTCAGTGCTGCATTCGATCAGCTGTAGGGGGGCTGAACAGATTGTTTAGATAAATCCCTTGGCTGGAAAGACTCGAAGTTCAAACGCGATACTTCTAAGCCTTCTAAGTCCATTTCATCGATCACCAGAATATGATTGCAAGAGCTAACCTTTCTTTATTTTAAAAATCAAAGCGCAAAGCCCAACTCCCGCCCTTCCCCAACTATTTGAGCTCCTTTCCGGATATTTTAGACTTCAGATTGTTGTTGCATCGACTTTCTTTGCAAGAGACGTATATGTTCGATACTATATCTAGAGATAACTAGCTAAAAACTAGTGGGAGCTGCGTCGGTGTTTCTAATGAAACAGTAATGATAAAAAGGTAAATTATACACCGTGAAAAAAAATGAAAAAACTCTTTTACTCCGACGAAGGACTAGCGTCCGAAACTCCAGTAAGTTTTTTCATCTTTTCACGGTGTGATAATTTACCCTTTTATCATCACAATACTATATCAGGTGAGGAAATGAGGTAGATTTGGCAAATTGATTTGTTACAATTATTCTCGAATTGTAGTTAAATATTAGGTTAGTTAGGATATTATCTAAATCTCTTAGTAAGACAATAAACTGTTTTTATTGAAAGAGTTACAGCCTTAGAAGCGGTTTGTTACATCACTGTTATTTTCCCCCCTTTTGACATATATATCTGATCAGTAGCCCAACCCAATGGATTAGTTCTGAATCAACTCTTATCTTGTTCCCATTTCTATTAAGTACTAAAAGCCAAATACTGATCTTTCTCCGATTCTGTTGCGCAACTACAAGCGTGCACCAACGTCACTTCACGATTGTTAAACAGAAAGATAACCAATCTATTTAAAGCATGCTTTTGTCCTATCCTTCCTGTTCTTATTCACTATGTTTTACGCAGCTTGCGGAACCCTTACAATATGCAATGAAAACGTGCCATGAAACTTTCAATACAACCGTCGTGTCTGCTATCAACACGCTCTCTATTTTTCCGTTGAACTGTGTATAACACCATAGTATAATCTCTATTAATTTCTTTGTTTTCCTAATAGTCACTCGATATGAAGCTGTACAAGGCTATTGTCTTTAACCTCCGGTCAGTAAATGAACAACAAAAATGAATGGAGTTTAAGAAATATAGATTTGAATGTAAGTTAAAATTTGCTGTCTAGCTAGTCGAGATGATTGGTATATTATTGCGACGTTCCGAGAATAGAATTACAATCAGGGAAAAAAATGGCACGGAATATTTCCAAAGGATCTTAAAATAGAATATTTTCTTAATTATTTTTCTGAAAGAAAAGTAGCTGAAATACTAATTGCAAAAGAGCAATATGTTTTTGAAACTTTTTTTTTTTTTTGAATCATCTTAAAAAAAAAAGAATTCGATACCTTGAAACAGCTTCTGGACTGATCAAAGTCAAGTCACGGCTAACTCACCTACAACGAACCCTAAAACAAACTCTTTGCTGATATATATGAGGGCATGGCTAACTCTCAGATGGAAATGGAATTTAGCGTATTTTGTTTTGTGGAGGAAGAAAAACCGGAGAATCCGGAAAAAAACACTCGAGAATTGAAGGAGAGACCAAACGATGCACACTGACAATGTTGAGAAGCTCACATCATAGTTTCTTTTTAATATACTTGCGCGACTGCACAACACTTAGCACATTCGAGAATATTTTATGGACCAATAAGGTTGTTTTCCGCCTCTTCTCAAAGCTGGCTCACAAATACTAAAATCTTGTTTTTTTGGAACTTCTTAAAAATATTCTTAAAAAAATTAATACCCTCAAACAATTTCTGGGCTGATCAAATTTAGGGCTTGGCTTAATTCGCAGATTGAATTAGAATCAATTTAGTTAGTTTTTTGCGAAAAAATAGAGAACTCGGAGAAGAACCCTTGAATCAAGGACGGGAAAAACAAACTCAAAGAAATTGAAATGCCGTGAACAAAGCTTACTTTCACTTAAATTCATCATGCTGATTTGTTCTTCACCTTTTATCTATATTCATATAAAAGTAGAATTAAAATTACAGCAGCTCAAAAGCTGTTAATTTAGTTGTCAGCATGAAAGTCTATACTTTTGTGACGCTCGCTCTTTTTGAATACGAGACACACCCAGTAGAGAAAACTTCCTAATTGACTTAAAAGCTACGTCTATTTTTGCGCTGCAAAGCTGAGAAGCGTTGAAATCCTCGAAAAACATCATTTATAACAACCTCGATTACTTCTAAGCCAAAATGTTTAGTCAAGATTCGAAGTAAAAGGACTATGAATCATTATGTGCGCAATCGAAGAAAAAATAGAGAAATCTTTGGAAAAAAGGTTTTTCATGAATATGACATCAGAGGTGTTTTCATCGTTCATGTTTTGAGTAAAGTTAAAAGCTTTTTACAATAGACATGATGTGAACTTCCTAAACAACTTCATTTTCATTTGTAATGTAACTCTCTTGCAAAGCAAATAGCTTAGTTCCTCCCAACCAACTCTGGATACTCATCCGTTTAATTGTTTGCTTTGTAATTGTCAACGCGTTAATGTACCAAGTACACAATACCAATAGGTCTGACTAATCAACATCATATGAAGAAATTACCAAATGGTTCTTCATCGATAAGGAGTTTAACCTTCAAAGATTTCGTTGTTTTTTTCTTCCTCTGCGCTTTTTGTCCTTCTATAAGTATTTATCTCAATACAAGGTATAGTTTAATGCGTTCTCTAAGTGCAGTTCTTTACCGACTTCAACGGTTAGAAGTACGCCTGAATGAACTGTGGTAACTGTTTTGTTCTGTGTACACATTTGAGGATTGATTGCTCTTGAGATTAAAGGCAACAGCAGGAGATGAAAGCGGAAGAATCTGTTTACAACAAAAGTTTCCAAGTAAGTCGGGAGGAACTTAGAATATATAAGAAACGCACCCAGACTCGTTCTCTGACCACACCAAGTCGACAAATAATTAAGAAGGTTAAACCAAACAAAATCTTGTGTGATTTTGTGGTATTTTGTTCCTCATTTTGACATTTATTGATGGCATCCAGTGAAAGTTGGTTGATTTTTTCCTTTATGTTGGTAATATTCGCCTTGTCATTTAGGACATCCTTATCTTTAAGATGCGAACGAGGTGAAGGAAACTGTGTTGAAGATGAGTTAGCTCTTGGTAGACTTCTCAAAAAACGTGCTATACGGCCTCAAAATTGTCGATTTTCCTGCATTGGACGAAAACGAGAAACGGACGAAAAGAAACCTCTAAAAAATCCAGAAAATGAGAAGCTGTTAGTTGATAAAATAATAGACGACATTTTACTCAAAAGGGAACCCGTAAAAAGGGTAAACGTATTAAGCTCTCGTCCACCATGTCAGCGCTTCTCCTGTGGTGGGAAAAAACGATCGGTCAAGCCTCCAGAGAATGAGTTTGGTACTGCGAACGAAATGACGTCGAAGCGTAACCCATTACAACTTGCTGGATGTTCAAGTTTTGACGGCTGCAAGAGAATTATGGAAAAAGAGACATTTTCTTCACCGAGAAAACTCCAGAACTCAGAGATGAAAAACCAACGACAAAATGAAGTACAAGAACAAGAACAAGACTCCGAATCTGGCTGTTTTCGATTCGGGTGCAAAAAAAGAGAACATTCTGGGGAAGAAAGACCCGGTTTACCAGTAGCACCTGAGAAAGCGCAAGAGGTTATTCCTGCTGTAGATCAAGATAACAACCAGGAAACGCGATGTTGGCGATTTGGGTGTGGCAAGAGGAGTAATATCTTGCAAACTTTAGGCTGAAAAAATCTCTAAGAGATTTAATGAAAAGCCAAATGAATTGAGGCAGTTTGGCAAAGAAAACCAAGAAAGGAAAACTCAAAAGCTATTGATATCTGATGGTAAGTGAACAGACCTTGAATACTGATGTTGGTACGTTTTAGTCCGCCATTACACTTGGAACGTTGCACACACCCATATGTCAATTCTTTTTAAAACAAATTTAAGAAACATGCTTTTTGGCGGGAAAGTTACGTAAACCAACCTTTTTTGCTTAAATAAAGTCTAAGTGGAATCGAGAGTGTAGAAAACTGCTGTTGTGGGTTAAGGATATATATTTATTAAGATATTATTAGTTTATTTATAGCTTGATTGTTTTCGACTCAAATACTTTCGCTCGATACCGTCAGACACGTATAACTATTGGAGCACGAATAAATCAATTTCATACTTCTCGTCACCATTCTCCTACGGTCTATTACATGTACGAATAAGGCATTTTAAAAAGCTGCCAGTGTGGAAGAATTTGATTCAGTTTTTGAGTCGGGTCGCTAAGAAGTTATCAGAAAATGTATATCAGTTAATATAATGTTAATGGTTTAAGAATTACCATAGTCTTCCTTATTTAGGTGATAATACAATAGGACTAGGTCTCCTATATAATATTAACACCCCTATCAAAGACTCCTCCTATTCAATCACTGTTTACGTAAAATTGATTAGTATTTGATTAGTATTAATTATTAGTATTGATTGGTATTTGCACAGGGGAGTGGTTTCTTCTTTTAAACTTACCGTTATTCTATTAAATCCCCTATTTAGGAGCAGGCATAGCTCAGTTGGTTAGTACGCGGCCTTCAGAGCTAGAGGTCCATAATTCGATCCTTTGGAACTCCGCTTCTGTTTCGACTTCTCTCTGTTCTGTGTAGCTTTATTTAGCTTTAAATACCCGTAAAAAGAAGGGGATAGAGGGGTACAGAGCGCATTAAACATGAGCACTTGGCTCGGGAGATTTGGGCAACCACTCCCCGCGTTATCTAAGTAAAATAATTAATTTTACCTTTTACCTTAATAAACAACCTTCTCAAATACTGAAGGCCCCTCTCTCTAATATGCAACGCAACTCTTAAGAGAAAAAAGGGCTCCCCTTTCTTTTAAGCCTCCCTCCCCTCCCTCCTTCAGAACGGAAGAAGTATAACAAGGCACGTGCACTGGTTAAAAGATTAAAGTACTTTGATCCATTTACGCTTTTTGGAAAGTTCACACAAAACCGTAATATAGGAAAAGTCATATTAATTGTTATCCTTTAGTAGAGTTATCATGAGTCATCAAATAGTATATCTTGATAGCGTACATAGTACTGCATAAGACCCCCCTTTCATTAGCTCCTTTTCTAATAACCCCCCTCCCCCCTCCCCCCACATTCCTATCAGTAACGTGCCTTAAACAAATAGGCTTTCAGGGCGCTTATTAGAGTATTTAAGGTACCCAGTGATTATTTTCTCCATAAACAGTTGATATGCAAATTGTCCTTGCTCAGCTTATTCCTATTCACCAGATGATTATTTAAGAAAAAAAAGATTAGCTAATTTAATAGCACTCAATTTCATTCAAAGTCATTTTCGCCCTCATTTCTGTGCTAAAGGATGTGCCCCTTTTGAAGGAGTTGTCCTCAGGCGTTTGGCCCACTTCTTGATGTCTTCTCTGATGCGGATTTTTCAAAATAAAAACCGCCTATTATTTGAGTCTTATCTGTGTGTCAAAGGGTGCATGCGGCCTCTTTCTTAAAGCCTCCATTAGTTTCCCCCGGGGACTCTTTGAAGGAGTTGTCCTAAAACACGATTAAGATAAACATAGTGAAACTGATTTTGGGTACCCCAACCTGTTTCAACAGTGATGGGAACATAAATGATGACGATAAAGACGCTTGACACATCTTTAGTATTCAGAAAGGTTATCTCATGTCAATTGGTTTCTCATTTTCTCGAAGGGTCATTTCGTAACGATTTCTCTCTGGGCGGGGACTAGTTGAAGAAGTTGTCATTTCCATAACCACTTGGCGCACCTCAGCCTTGTTTGATGATGGCCTTTTAAGTAAAAGTTGTTTAGCATTTGGGGTTATCTGTGATGTGAATTGCATGGTGCCACTTTTCCAGTGTTTCCCTTTGGGACCGACTTGTTTGGGGAAGTTACGTCAGTTCCTTAGGCGTTTATATGATGAATGTTTAAATTAAAAAATGCCTTGTGTTAACTCCTTTGGAAAACTTCTCTTCCAAGCAGCCTTTAGAGTTTAATCCTATCAATTATCAAAGTATCAAGTATTATCTACTTGCATATCCACTCACACGAAGATTTTACACAATTTTGCTCTTGGTTTCTGCTCCACGTTTTAATTTTATACTGAGCTAGAGTATTCTTTACACTATGGTTATAATACGTGCGTGCTAGTATTTGCTTATCTGAACCTTTTGTTCTTTTCAACAGATGGCTTTATCGCATTGACGAATTAACAAGAAATAAGAGTACGTTGCAAGCCCCAGGCCAAGGTCACTCACGACATTGGAACTGAAATATTAAACAATTTTAAATCCTCTAAACGAATTAACTCCTTTGATTTATAAGTTGATAATGAACGAGTAGGCCGGTATAATCATGTTTAAAGCTCATGGCACTGCCTATCAATCATCATCTTTTTATTCTAATGTTTCACTCTGATAAGATGACGTTTTTGGCTATTAAAGAGGATATTACTGAAGTTTGGATGTGAAAGAGACCACTCTTTGTCTTCTAGAAGTTATTAATTGTTTTCTTTCTACTATAGTTAATGTAAAAGAAATAATATTTTATAGTACGAATGTATCAACCTATCTAATATTAATAGCAATATAAAACATATATTATGGTAACAGTTATCGGACATGAGACAAAGACCAATACTCTCTTTCGTCATTAAGAATTCTTCATCTGAAGTTTGAAGGGAAAATGTTACGTATTTGAAAGTCACGTGACAGCTATTTCCCGCCATAGATTCAGGCGTTGCACACGCGATTTTCCCAAGGAACATCACCGCGAAGATTTAGAAGAAGAAGATGATGACGATTAAAAAGAAGAACAAGGAGAAGAAAAAAAAAGATGATGGCGGTGATGATAGTGATGTTGATGGAGAAGGTAGTTGAGAAAGAAGAGGAGTGGGAAGTAAAAATAAACTGCCACCAATTCTCCTAAGCTTCTTTTCTTTTTAAATAGAAATGCCAAACAATTGACTTTGTTTAATTTCCTGGCTAGGAACTTAAACCAAAACATCTTACTTGCCTCCAGCCTTTGCCAAGCTAATGGATAAAAACACTGCTTTTTCCGCTCAGTCTCCTAGTCGTTTTCTAGCACTACTTCTCATCTCTTGTACATCAGAATCATAAAAAATCATTTCCAAATTCTCTCATTGGGTCGAAAAGGAATTTGCTGTGAGCTCTCAAAACGTGTTTCAAGTAGAACTCGATTGCAATAATGAGTCGGCAGATCGTCAATAGTCAAAAGTCATTAGTTGAGGCTAGTTGTAATCCTATAGAAAAATCTGTCCTCTGGTTAATACACTTTAAAACTCTTTTAGTACGCCGATTTCTTAGGTGTGCAGTTGCTTTCGCTTCCCAAGGAAGACAAAGGGAATCTTTTCTTCTTTTTATCGAAGTATTTACCTGCGGCCAGACAACGAGCAAAGACATAAAGTTGTGTGGTAATTATCTTTTTATTCCAAAAAAAAAAAAAAAAAAAAAAGAAAAAAGAAGAAGATAGAAATAGACATTTACACAGACAAGTCTCGTGACCCTTTTAAATAAAGCAGATGTGTCACAATGACACTCGTATTTGGAAAGAGTACCTCCGTCTTAGTGAAAAGGCAAAGTTGTGTTAGCTTGTAATGCATAGAGTAAATAAGAAAGGGTATTGAATTTACAATCAAATATCCTAATCAAAAATGTATGGAAAAATGCGTAGGCTATCGAGTGCCATGCAGTACTACCATTAGCTTATTTTTTAATAATATTGATAGCACCAATTTTCCTTTAAGAGTGCATAATGTATTAGTAACTCTCTATGCTTACCATATGTCCTTCCTAATATTTATCGTTCTTATCTTTTATTATTTTACTGTCGTTTGCTATAACTACTTTTTACATGTTTACTCTCTTCCGATCCTAGCCGAATATAAAATAATCAGAAACAATCCTGGATCATTAAATACGGATTAACGACTCATAGTCCGCGTTAATACTTCCGCTGATACAGGTGTAAATCCGCAACTTGATGAAATCTTCTTCAATTTAAGATTTCAATCATTTAAAATTTTTTTTAGAAATGTTTTCAAAATAGGAATGTCGCCATAACATCGAGATAAGGTGTAATCATTGTTGCTCTTGGTGTGCATATGCACAGTTTTTACTTTCCTTCAGGCTGTTCCTAATGAGGCAAATTCCTCTATGGAGGGATTTTTACGGCTGCATAGTAAAGGAACGATTCTATAATACGTTTTTAAATAACGTGGATGCCTCATTGGACTTCATAGTTCATAAATTCTGTAATATAAATGCATATAAGTATCTCGTATTATCTGTTCGGTTATGCCGCCACAGATCCTCAGAACTTAGTTCTGTAATCGAATGTTTTCCAATTAATAATATAACGGACTTAGGTAACACCTGCTAATGAACCCAATCAGTTTGTCTTCATGGTCATTTAGAGGCCAAAAAATCCAATCACCACGTACTATCAATATAAATTTTCCAAGTTAAAGTATTATACTGTTAATCCCTATTGCTTCTTAATTCTCTAATTTTTTTTGACAAGTATTTATTCGAGGAAGCCATTCTAGAGAGCGGCAGGCCATTGAGATGCCAAGAACCCAGTAAACGGAATCCATTACAAATCAATATCCGTACACTGATAAGTTTTTCCTTTAAATAATTTTTAAATATAAAGAAAACAACAATAATTGTAACTAATTTCCTTGTGAAGAGTTCCCGTGTTAATCTCTTTTATCTCCACCACCTTGTTTTTTTTTTTTGGAAGGAAGCCATTTCACTGCCACTACACTAAAGAAAAGCATCCCTTGTCTTTTAAAGAAAGCCCTTTGGATGCTGCTACACGAAATAAAAGCATTCCTTGTATTTTGAAGGATAGCCTTTCAGTGCCAGTTCACGACATAAAAATATTTCGTATCTGTCAAAGGAAGCACTTTCACTGCCACTGCACGAAAACAAAAAATATTGCTTGTCTGTTGAAGAAAGCCTTTTATATGCTGCTTCGTGACATAAGAGTAATTCCGTGTCTGTCATAGGAAGCCCTTTCACTGCCACTGCACGAAATAAAAGTATTCCCTTGTCTGTTGAGAAAAAGCCTTTTCGCCGTTACAGTAATACATGACGTCAGTGATCCTTTTCGAATTCTCACTTTTATAAAAAATTTCTTTCTATGCAATTACATAAAGTAAAGACATTCCTTTTCACTGCCGTCATCTAAGATAAACACAGAAAAAATTTCTAATAAAGGAGTTCATTGTAAATTGTAAATCACTCTGTGAGATCAGGACAGGATCTTGAAAACAAACTATTATAATTTATCTTTCACAACAGTATTCAATCATTTGAATTATATTAGTGATTTTTACAGAAACTCATGAACTTACTTTGATAATACATTACAAAGGAAATCGTACAAAAAATGCCGCTACGCGAAGGAATATCAAGAAAAGTCTTGGCTATTTCTTTCTCGTCAAAAATAACATCTTCCAAACAATTTGTTTTGGAGTTCTGTTGTTTACACGTTTAAATCTAAGTTTGTGATTATTTCGTTAATTATTATTGATTTTTTATTAATTATTTTATTCGATGGAGCGAGCATTTCTAGATAGTTGTTTACCCATTGAGGTTAACCATTTTCGGGTTGACGCCCATTCACTTATTCCTGGTTCTCTTTTTCATTATTTGTGCTTCAATAACAACATATTCAGAAAACATAAGATAACAAACGACTGAAAAAAGAGAAAGAAAATATTAAGAACTTCTTAGTCGATTAGGGTGGATTAGGATTCAAAGTCATATATACCGGCTCTTGATTAATGCGCGGGCCATTGAGCCATTCATATATGATAGCTGAGAAAGTATTAAATTTAGATTTAGTCACCACGCAAGTAAACTATAATATTGTTCGCTGCAAAAATAGACCTAAGATGCGAAAGTTTGTTTTTTTCATTTTAAAATTGTTCGACAGCGATTGTTTGTTTGTTACTTGTTTGTTTGCTTTTTTCTCCAATAAATGTCCAAGAGAAATAACACCATACGCTATGAACTCGAAAAGACTGGCTCTATGCCAAAAATAATCAAGCGATTATAAACAAATCTACTAATGCGTACAATATGGCATTTATTAAAAATTAATTTTAGTACACTGACTTGTGTTAAGCATCAACGTTCATGTGCGAAGTAGGAGATCATTCCATTGCATTAATTTATCAACCTCTAGCTTTTCCTTTTAATTATAAGCATCTTCTGCAACAAGATGTTGTTCTTAAGCCCCGTTTACACTGGCGATTTTTGAGGCGATTTTTGCTGCAATTTTTTGTCCATAATAAATGACGGTAAAAAATTTACTTTTTCAGGATACCAAGATTTTCCTAGACGAATGTCTCTTTTGAAGGATGAGACAAAAGATTTCATATTTCCGAAAATTGCCACAAAAATCGCCGCAAAAATCGCAAGTGTAAACGGGGCTTTAATTGATGGGTTGCAAGCATTCCCAAGAGAGTCAAAAGACAAAAGCATGGCGGCCCATGTGGTGCCGTTAACAGTGGATGCTAATTAGAAATCTTTTGTTAAATGGCACCAACTCTCCCCCGAGAGGCCGCAATGACGTTACGTGTAATCGAAGAATTCCAGTGGACAGTTGTGCATCGTTATTGATATACCAAATCGAAGTCTAGCTTTAGGGGTCTTAAACTTCAGCGGAGTAGCGCAATTACGAGAGTCGAGAATTTGTGTGTGTGTGTACTGGAGAGGGGTAAGTGTGTTTGTATTGGCGCCAAATTTCCAGCCAAATCCATATAAGGCCAATCAATAAATAAAGTCATCAAGAAAGCCTAATTAGCTAATCCAAAAATGATGCATAAAATGGCTATAAAATGCGGTCTTTTGCCCCCTCCCCTCCCTTCCAGCCATCCTCACGAACCATCCCTTACCCCAGAGCCACAAAAAGCTTCCTTCAACAGAACCACTTAACAATTAGACTACGAGGTCGAGTTTTCTATGAGTCAATAGATAGACTATTTGACTCATAGACTGAACGAGAACGAGTAGTCTAATTGTTTTAGCATAATATTATAGTATTGGAAACAAAAAATGACTCTGAAAACTTTACTTTACCAAGCGACGGTCAACCGGCGGCACTGTTTTCATTCATATTGGCGAACTCGTCTCGAAGTATTAATGTAAAGCTTAAACTTGCTCCATTTCTATAGCTTTTTGTCTCTATTATTACTGTCAAAACTCTCTTTCCAATATTTGTTATCTTATCACTTCTTGGGATCATTTTTTATTATTAATGAGTGAAATAATAACTGAAATAATTTTTTTTACAAATACTCACTTGTCAGATCATTCAAAGCAGTGCCATGTTTAAAATTCTTCTTGTGACATGTGAATAAGTTGTCTTTTGGATTTTCTGTTTTTTGAGGGAATCTTTTAAAATAACATCGTTATCTCAGTAGTCAGTTGTTTGTCAGTCATAAGTTTGCACTAAAAATCTCAGTGAAATCTGACGGCCGCTTTTTTCGTGTTACAATTGTCATAATTCTTCAGTTTTTATTTATCTGTACAATTTAAAACCTCGATTCCTTTCCTTACAGACTTGCCTTTACTATAATCCTTTAGATATAGATTTTTTTAGAGAACAAGCAGAGATTTCGACGAAACTTGACCATGCACTTGTTTACTTTTCTCTACTCGCTATCTATCACAGGATATATAGTGAGTACGTTAGCCAATCAGATTGCAGGATGCGTGATAGTATGCTAGTAGGTTTATGCTAATAACACTTACTTTTCATATATTAAAAAAAATTCGAGCAACGTAAAGACCAGATACGTACATTCTAAGTAATAAATTTATGAACAACACTGTTAGTTTTAAAGAGATAATACCACATAAATCTTATGAATTTCTTTATTAAATTATGAATGAAATCAGGAAATTCCAGATAATCTGGAGATGATCTGGTAGAATAATCATCCTCATTGATAGCGTTTATTTCTACTGCCAATCCTTCCTGAAAACTATACTGTTGTTACAAAGTAAAACGTAGTTACTATACATGATGATTTGATAAGAAAAGCAGACGTCGCCAAAATGTTACTGCGGCCTAAATCATAAGAGATAAAAAAGTAAAGAAAGTAGGGAATTAAATACGAACAAAACTGTTAGGATTCAAGAGATAATACTACATACATCTATGGATTTCTTTATTAAATTATGGATGCAAACAGGAAACTCCAGCAACATTATCAATTTTCAGTTTTTTTGAGATATTTTTATAACGAGAGTATACCTTAAGAGTTGGATGACCGCTTGAAAGGTTCCGAAATTGGAATTTGGAATGTTCGCAAACAGTATTGGAAAAAACTATCTATGTTAATTAACTCTCGATTTTAATATTTTATTGTCAATTATAGAAGTATTTGGTAAAATGCATTTCTTTTTAGGAAAAAAAAAAAAACGAATCAAGAAGATGGCACAAATTTTGAACCTCCCCTCCACTTGATATAAAATTCCCGCCGGAAAAAGGGAAAAGTATTTATAATAATGAGATAAAACTGGCGAAAAATTACAGGAAATTGAAAATTGGGAAAGAAACGATGGAACAAGAGGAAAAGAAGTTCAACAAATTAAGCGTCCCGTTTTTGTAATATTTGACAAACAGGTGTCAAATTGCCTCTATCTCTGAGACTCCATAATTATACTAGAACAAGTAAATTTATCTGTCATCCCGATCATCTTAAGAAAAACCATTTCATTAATGATTTTTTTAAAAGATAGATTTCTCATTCAACCAGACAAAGCTATCATCCGCCCTATTCAATCTATTGCTTTCAAAATTAATTATATCAAAGATATTCACGTGTACAGTAGACGGAAGATAATGTTTAAAACAATAACCCACAAATTGTTGCCAAAAGGTTTTGACCTCATGTTCATCTCATTTCAACGTTCGATAAAAATGGTTTTGCAGTTTAGACATTGATTGCTCATAATACAATAAAGATAAATATTTTTCGAGTCCAAATATTTTTTTGATAAATGTCAGTAACAGTGTGAACGTTGTCTTGCCAGTCATGTGAATATTCAGATTAAAAGTACCCTTATCTCTGATAAAATCTGGCAGCCTTGCTTTAATTTCGAAAAATGTTTGAGGGGTATGTGTTGAAGTGTTTGTATTTTCCTCGATCTTTCCAGACTTTGCTTTTTGAATTGCGAATAAAAAGAAACATTTAGTTATTATTGTTTTGCTTGTTCTAATATGTTATGCATTCATTTAGCACTTTATTCCTACTAAAAACGAACGCTGCCTCATATTTACCGCTCACTTCCTCGTTTAACGTCATGGTAATTTCGCTATTATATTTCAGATTTTTAATGTCCTTCCTCATACTCCCACATTTTGGTTTCACAACTTTGTTCTACAGAACTTGACTATTCTTTTTCATCTCTATTTGGGGTGTCACTGAAAATTCTCTCTTTTCATACGCGAATTGATATCAGGTTGTGTAAACGTTGCTGTTATCATCACTAAACAAATGAAGACATTCCTGTTTGATCAGTAAGAGACGCAGACCGTTCATGTGGATATATGGTACCTTTCTTTGTGATAAGAAAGACAAGAATGTACATTTTAGGAGACAATTAGCTCCAAAGAGAAAAAAGGCTGTCAATTAAATGCGTTTATCAAAGCATTTCTGGCGTGTGAATGTATATGATTTTTTTGAAAACTTGACTCATTTGACCCAAAAATTCCCCATCTTCATAAACCTCAAAACTTACAGTAATTAATAAAAGCGAAATAATAAATCCTGATTGGTCAGTGAGTGTCATTCGTTTTTCGTTCAGTCGTTTCAATAACGAATTGATGTAGTCTTATACTGGAGCCTAGTGACTTCAATCTTTCCTGACATTTCATACATCGCTTTTGCACTTTTTTTCTTAATTAAGCTTCTTAATAATAATGATAATAATTATCCTTAAAGAAATTTACCTGGCTATTTTCTATGACCAACATGTGGTATATTCTGGCCCTGTGCACGTTCAGGGTCTTGATTCATCATTATATATTTATTGTCCGTTTCAAGTTTGTGATCAATGTGTCTCTAATTTCGCTAAAATTAGTGGGGTTCTTCGCGAAATATTCAAGATAAAGCACTAAAAGAGGCGGGTTTAGCTACGAGCATGTTTAAGTAGCTTTATTACACAATTTTATATTAGAAACGAAATCAGAAAGGAGACGAAAGATATCTACGAAAACTTCTTCAAATGTAATGAATGTGTTTTATTCAGAAGATCGATATTTCAGAGTCTTCAATAGCTCCATTACACATTCAATCTCCCATTTTCACCACGTGGTCCTTAATGGAATCGGAAATAAAAAATATATTATCCTAGTAGCTAGTGTTGTATCAAATCAAAATATCATATAGCGTTCCGCTTACTGGTATTATACGTTCTGTTAAGCCGCGTTCTTTAATGGTTTTGATGTTTTATAAACATGGTATGATTTTCGCAATTTAATTTTAATTTTCTTGTCGTTTCTATGGCGATGTAAAGGTTACTATTACATCGTAACCCACATTGTAACGAACTACAAGAGCGTTTTGATATGATGTCTGAGGCTGTAGGACCATCTAAAAATGTTTAAAATTCTCAGCAAACGCACCAATCGTGTCACAAATGACTCCTTAACAGCGAGATTATACCATCTTAGGGATTATAGCGCGATGTTATCAAACCGTGTCATGCCGTTTTTCTTGTGAGGAGTTTCTTTCTTAATGACTGAAAAACAAAGCTCGGTAAAACTAGACAAAATATCGATGATTCGGATTTGAAAGAAACCAGCCGTTTCGATGTCTGACGGCTTCAAATGTTTTGGACTTAATATCAGTGTATATAAGTTCTCTTTTACACTTGACAATTTCATGTCATTTTGTGGTATTTAGTGTGTAGGGTTTTGAATATAGAATATTACATATTTATTTCGGTGCTTATTTAAATTAGCAGTCAGTAATGACAAATTACATAAGCTGAAAAAAAAAAAAAAAAAAAAAAAAAAAAAGGAAAGAAAGAAAAAGCAAAAATCTAGAACAACCTGGTTACGATTTTTTAGCAATTATCTAACAAAAACAGAAACAGAAACAGCTGAATATGAAACAGAATATAAAACGATTATTTAACAATATATATATATATATATATATATATACAGGTATAACTAGCTAAAACTAGTGTGAGCTGCGTCGGTGTTTCTAATGAAACACTAATGATGAAAAGGTAGATTATATACACCGTGAAAAAGATGAAAAAACTTAGTCTTAAGTTTTTTCATCTTTTTCACGGTGTATAATTTACCTTTTCATCATTACTATATATATATACTTCATATATCTGTATTATCGTCATTTAGTTTCGAAGAAACTTCGAAGTTTTGAAGAAAATCTTTTTTTCCTGTTATCAATAACAGCAAACATGGCGGCTAAAAGTCTCTTGTTTTCTCTCTTTAAAGTGTTAAACACCGCCGTATTCAGGAAGCCATAGCAAACTTTCTCTCCTGATACACACACACACATATATATTCACTATAAACTTGGTCTACTTTTGGTATTAGAGAATTACATAGGGATTTAGGTCATATAAGAGGGTGTTATCGGTAGATTGAACGCAATGATGAAACCTATCACGTCATCCTATACATCTAAATCTGTGGATTTCAAATATCTGACTGGCTACTTCAGAGCATCAAGCCATTGTGAACTTTAAATATGGGGACACTATGTTTGCTTTGTTTCCTTGAATGCTATCTCCTCGCGGAAGCAAATACATCGAGAAAGTCCAACCGAACAAAAACACAAGAAAAAAAATTATCTGGCAACTCGTCAGGAGATATAACGTTCATGTGAATAAGCTATTAAAATGGTACTCCTTTTAGTACAGCGCTAAAGAATTCTTGCCTGGCTCTGCTTAAGCTATGACAATGAAAATCACAGTCGTTAAAAAAGTACACCATGTGTCAGACCTTGGGCACTAAGAGAGCAACGGTTATTGAATAATTGACGCTTCGGGTATGACGTCATGGAGTAGAAACCTATTAAGTGGTTTTCCAAATAAACTGTAAGCTAACCGCAAAAGTATGTGCAAGTTGATACAGATAGACACAAACTTTGACTAAGAGTTTAATGTTGTCAATGTGGTCGATAGTTAATGGCCGTGAAACATGTATTTTATTATTTTTGCTGTCCACAAAACTTGACGTACATAAATTTACTTCATTATTTTCTTTTGAAATTGTGCCTTTGAAGAATGAATTTGTGGGGTTAACGATCGATAAAGAACTCATGGAAACAAAAAAAATGGAATCGGGACCTGAATATGAAAGAGAGAGATTTTTTCGCAACTGTTGACATCACATTCTTACTCATTACAATTCCCAAAACGTCTCTTCTAAAGATGTCGGTAAAGTGAATCCCAAAATGAAAATGAAATGATGCTGTTTGATTTCAAAACCATTATTTACATTTGCAATCAAGGAATTGCATATGTCATTTCGTTTGTTCTTTTATCTTTTTTTTTTCTTTGAAAAAAGGCAGTTTTTTTTCTCGCGCTTCCACAGTTTAAACAGAACATTTAATCGGTATTTGTTCTCCGAACTCCAAACTTCCTTGGGGGTTTCACGTCTGGTCTGCTGTTCTCGTCTTTGATCTCTTGATTACGAACTACCTCCAATCTTCATTGTACATCTTATCTTTGGAATCTCAATATCCCTAAAGATTTTCATATCTTCAGTCATAGTAAGGTCGACTCCTTCTACCCATTCCTCACTTGTGTTCTGCCGTTGGGCTGATTGTAAATTTAGGTCTCTTAAGATCAGTTTTCGTATGCCTCTTGACAACCATACTGAGTCATTCTTTCGAATCTGATTCGTCAAACATTTTATTACTAAGGTAAGTGGTTCATTGTGTAGAATTTATTCTTTAATTTATTCACTCTTCTCAGCAAAAATAATTAAGGCTTCGACTCGCTAAAGCAAACAGTCTAAGTCCAAGAGCAATCTTGGAAGATCAAGTCTTCCTTCCGCAAAGAAATTCTCACCTATTAATTTCTGTTCGAGCAAGTAGACCGTATTCTATTCTAAATCACATTCTGAAATGAAAAGACTTACGTATCTAATGCGGATTGGTCGACAACAGCTGTTCGCGACACATCGACATCGATTAATCCTTCATTGACAATTTTTCTGCCTGCGAATGGCAGCCTATATATAGTATGTATAAAAAAGACTTAATATTTTCCCTGAAGCTCGACAAATTCTAAAAAAAACCTATCAATTATGGATTAGTGGTATGTGGGAGAACGCCTTAGAGAATATTTTGGTACGTATTTGGCTCTCTTAAATTGAATCGAGTGAAGTTGTTGAGAATGTTCTGTGATATGGTCGAATTATTAAATGGAACACTCAAGGTAGACATCCATTTTGTAATCGGAGACTTACTGCGCCAGTTATTTCCAAATATATTTGGATCCAAATTCAAAGTTTGTTTGAAGTTTGGCCTTCAATATTGCATCGACATTGGCTAGTGATCCAATTTTCGGCTAACACGAGTTTTACTCATTACTATACGCTTTGAACTGTGCTTTTATTTTTGTTCTACTGACTGTAACTATTAGGGTCTGTTTTATGAGTTTATGGTAATGGAGTGATACAACAAAGAAGCCTATTTTAGTAAATTAACTCCCAGCTTAAGTTTAATGACGTTGAAATGACAAAAAAAAAAAAAAAAAAAAAAAAAAAAAAAAAAAAATCAATAGAATTACATATCTAAAAATTACTATATTCTCCCCACGTATTTGGGTTTCTCGGCATTTTAGTTATGGTTTCGTGCGCAATTCATTAAAACCTCTGTTACGCGCAAATACTATTAGAATTAACGTTCACCCTCTATATATAATACAAAATTTTCGCCCTAATAGGTCTCTATTTTACTTCTAGCATAAATCCATGTCATTGCTTCCTTATTCGTGGTACATTTCAGGATGTATGCCTCCGGTGTTAAAATAAAAATCGTGGCAAAAGGGGAACTCCATTGATTGCTCTTTGCCAAGCTGGAGATAATGTATTGACCTCTTGTTCTTGTAGATCAAAAAACATTCTTTAATCTTGGAGCCGAGAGAGCTATGCTATTCACCTGTGGTGGGCGTTGCCCCTGAGTGTCAATCATTAATGCAATTTTCGTTCATCGTTGGCGTAATTGATTGAAGGTTATGACTCTGTTGAGGGAAAAAATGTCAATAGACATCCGGCAGACGAGAGGCCACTAAAAGCACCCCTGAAACTGAAACAGTTTTGTTTCATTTGATAAGCAGGATTGCAAGCAGAGCACATCTATCATTTGGGAATCTCTAGCTTCGTTTGTACACACAAGCCTTTCGATCTTCTGATGGTGTCCAACACGTTGCTTAACAGCTGTCGAAACAAGAACTCGTTTGTTGACACTATACATCAAAATTGATTTGTGTGTATTGTTGTGAAATCTGGGCGAACTCTACTAAACCAGAGAAGTCGAGAATCGTCCATCACAAACCAAGAGCGTCTTGGCACTGCAATCACTAAATTGAAGAACACTCTACGAAGGAATCCAGTCTTGATTGTGGGCAAGGCTTGCTGCTACCGCAGCTCGACGTGAGAAACAGAACGTTCATTAGAACCTATACAAAGTCGTTGAATAAAGAGACGAAAATCGCCTGATATCAACGAAAACCTAGCAGCCTGTACAAGATCTTGATAAAGGTCTGATAATCATGTGATGTTGTTTTTAAATCGATCGCCGCTGATTTAAAACCGCATAGACAAAAGTTGCAACCTCCAAATAGCGTACGTAGTTTGAAACCAAAGAAAAGGGTTTGTAACTCCAACTTTGATATTGAACTTGGAATTGGTCGAGCAGAGCTGAGACGCAGGTGCCCTCTATTGGGAAGAAAGAGAGTGCGCGCAGTCGAAAACCTCACTTAAAACGAAACCACCTCGTGACTTCTCGTTACCATGAACAACTCGACGCTTAACTATACTTTTCAGACCGGATTCTGCGCCGTAACTTTGGAATCAGACAAGGAAAAAGCTCTGAAAACCCTAGCGTATTGTTGCATGCTGTTATTATCTATAACAGGGAACTGTCTGGTCATCACTGTAGTCTTCAAGAACCTCAGTATGCAAACGACTGTTAACTATCTGATAGTAAATATGGCCGTTTCTGACTTACTCCAGTCATCAATCGCTATACCGAGGAACATCGTTGAAATATACTATGGACCGACCCGGTGGTTCATTGCTGGCAAGGCAGGGGACTTATTTTGCAAGTGTGTGCCGTTCTTTACGGATATTTCGACCGCAGTATCAATTCTAAGTCTAGTGATAATCGCTTTTGATCGTTTTCTTGGGGTCGTGTTTCCTATGCGTGCTTCGATCATATCCAAGAGGATGCACTCTGTCAACATGGCATTCACGTGGATCATAGCTATGGGATTTCATGCTCCCTACTTTTTCGCATTTCACGTCGAACTCCAAGGCACTTCGCAATGTTTTTATTCATGGGATCCTTTACCAGCCGAGTCCGCGCGCATCTATTTCCTCGTCACCTCAATCTCGCTCTACTTTTTCCCGTTGGCTCTACTTCTTATCTTGTACTCGACTATTCTCGTCAAACTAACTCGCAGAAAAACGCCAGGGAACAGTTCTTTTCGCACTCAACAGCGCATCTCAAAGCGTAACCGAAGTGTTGTGCGCATGGTACTCGCAGTGGTGGTGGTGTTTGCACTTTGCTGGTTGCCTATCAATACCTATGTATACCTGTCGTTCTTTTACTGGACTCCGCAAGAACTATCCTGCTTCGCCAAATTGTATTTTTGGGGAAAGTTTGTTGCGTATTCTAATACCGCCCTGACGCCGTTCTTATACTTTCTCTTTAGCCAGAACTATAGGCAAGGTCTGAAGTACTTATTCTGTGGACAAGTGGCCACGCTGAAAACTTCCATCCACACAAGGCCAAGGAACGACTATGAAGGAGCTCGGGAAACCTCGTTATCGGAGTCCAAATCTAAACCCTGGTCTAAATATGGAATGAATTTGAAAAGTTCTCAGTTCTACTCTTAGTGATAACTAATATAATTGCATTCCGCGTTACGCCTTTCGATAACAAACTTGCAAAAAAATGTTCTGGTATAATTACTGTACAGCTGAAGGTTGGCCTTTGGGGAAAACCCGACCCCATGTTTGCGTGAATATTATGGACTGTATATCGCCAAGCACTGTATATTTGCCTATGTATATTACTTCACTGAATATGCTCCTAAGCTGGTCTCAGATATCTTTCGCCTTACAAACCGAGCTTATTTTTTGAAAAGGCATAAAAGAGACTTATCGATCGGCTTACGATTAGCCATCTAAATAACCATTTAATAACAAAAGATTGAGGCTAAAATTTGTTTAAAGGAGGACAAAGCGGCTAAATATATCACAAGACTTCCACACTTAGATGAGTTTGAAAACTGTAAACATGGCCGTGATATCAATCTTGTTGTCAGATTATATTAATCGTTCCGCCAGACCAAGATGCCTTCTCAATCAATTCTCCAAAACAAATTGACCTTAAGAATGAAGTTGACGTTGATTCCCTTTGGACTCAAAAATATCCGTGCTGTAATGTAAGCGCAAACGGCGCAAAACTCTTGGGTTTCGCATTGTGACTAGTGCAGTTCGTGTTTATTATTCTTTAAGTTATGGCCTCATTATCGTTGGAACAAATCAGCGGTGAGGTTAAGTAGAAGGAGGGGTATTAAGCCTTTATTTCCACGAAACTCTTTTAGAGTCTGCGCTACTAGTCGGTCGCTAGAGAAAACCTACAGACACGTGTAGGCAATACCAAACAAAACTTGTGATGTAATAACGGTCGTATAGGGTTTGATTATAGAAAATATATACAACAAGAATGTTAATGCCTCTTGCTTTTTACCTAGGGCTAACACACTCTCTTACAAATCATAATGTAACCATATCCGGTAGCGTTCCAAATAGCTTTTATTTTACTGCTTCAAGGCTTTTTCTCAAGAGTTGGCGGTCAATTCACAAGTGATCATAGCGCGTTGGTTTATCTCTAACAAGTCAGAAACCTTAGCGGGATTCTTAGAAATAGATGTAACTAGCGACGAAAGAAGAGCGAAGAAGAGACAGAAAGACTGAAAAAAATTGAGTGGAGTGCATGAGTCATTATGGAATGAAGTAAAGTTAAGTGCCAGAATTTTACGTTCATTCATTAACAGTTGTTTTTTTTTTTGCCTATTAATTGTTGCTTAGAGCGCGAGAGACATCAGGAAATCTATTCCTCTAACGAAATTGCAACCGATTACTGTTTTTTCCTCGTTATATTTCTCCTTTACTCCTCTTATCCGCAACGCATTGTTACTTCGGAGCTTTAGATAATTTCCTTCGGATGAGGATTTCTAAGCTTGTTTTTCGGCATCGGGCGACGGTAGACTTCACTGAATCGCCTGCAGTACGTCTTTTGTTCGTTTGCCACAGCGATCAAAAAAAAAAAAAAAAAAAAAAAAAAGAAAGAAATGCAAACATATGGATCTTAATGATTAACTAAGGAAATTGTGATTTGATTACAATTTCTTAGAATTACGGCAAAGTCTTTTCCTCCGCAGTTTTATTCTTCGAAACAATAATTTATATTTGATCTCGAGCGCGCGCCAAAGTCTCAAAAGTGATCCGGACGAATTTAGCAAAATAGCTAAAAACTGTTCAAAAAATAAGAAAGTTTGTGGTCCAATCAGATTCTGTAAACATCTTTGGCGCGAATTAATAGTCATTAGCCGTGTTAAAGTTTAATCCCGATGTGTTAGGCTATAGTATCAGGGGATCTCCAGCATTTGTATATGTCCTTTTCAACAAGACAGATTTTGGAACTGCTGCGAAGGATTGCATGATGAACGTATAGGAAATTCTCGAGCAAATTTTAGAGCTTTTAAGTTTGATAATCAATTGTTACACTCATCAGCTATGGTTACAAGGTTCATGCTCCGTTATAATGATCAAGATTTAATCGGCGACAAAAGAAAAATACACAAATAAATTGTCAATTGTCATGTATATAGAATTTCCAAGTTTTAAATTAAAAGAGACGACCGACGAAGCACAATCTTAGCTTCCCATAACATCTTGTTTTCTTTCCTACAAAATGTGGACCTTTTATCGTCAATTAATCAATTCGGTCCAGCCGCTTAGAAATTAAAATTCCTTAAATGCGACCGGATAATTTCGGGAATTCTTCGATGTTTTTCCTTTCTCTTTCACAAAGCGTTAAATTTTATAGATTGTATTATTGATAGCAGAAGTGGCCATCTTGGTTTTGCTGTTATCTCTTGAGCTAGGCTACGTATTTTTAATAGTATTTTAAAAAGATGTTAATATTTTTTGATGTATCATTGCAATATTTCATATTGATCGAATCAGTTGAAATTATTTCAAATGTTAGTTGATGTGTAGTATGATTGACAGCTGCCGTCGGAAACCGAAGCTTTGAGGCTGTGGCCCCAGTGCTGAAAGTCCAAATGCTATCACTTCCAAGGAGTTAAAACTTTTTTTATTTCTACTTAAAAGTCCTTGTGTTGTGTTTTAAAGAATGCCGACATTTAAACGCTACAATGCCAAGGTGTTTTTAGGCCATACGAGTGTCTTCTCTTCTGAGTGTGGATAAAAGGGTCTACGTGTCTATCGATTCAATTATTGACTGTCTGTTTTCCGCGTTATCCGGCCATCCTTCCTCAAAAAATGGCTTTCAGTATAGTCGATGAGACGCGATGCACTTTTACTAATGCCGTGCCAAGAACGATCACTTGCTAATACTCAGCGCACACCGAAGTGAACTGCTCCAAAAAAAAAAAAAAAAAATGAAAAATGAAAAAAGAGAGAGAGAAGGATAGCGGACAGAAAGAATGAAAGGAAAGAGGGATACAATGGTAAAGGAGAAATGAAATAAGAAATGAGAAAAGAACAAAAAAGGATCAAAGGAAAGACGAATAGAAAGGACGAATAAACGAAACACGAAAGAACGAATAAACGACAACGAATAAACTAACTAACTAACTAACTAACTAACTAACTAACTAACTAACTAACTAACTAACTAACTAACTAACTAACTAACTAACTAATTAACTAACTAATTAACTAACTAATTAACTAACTAACTAACTAACTAACTAACTAACTAACTAGAACGAAGAAAAGAAAGAAAGAAAGCTAATAGAGAGAGAGAGAGAGAGGACACCTGGCGCCTGTAATACCTATTACTCTTAGACCAAAAACTCCCGAATCTCTTATTTTTTTAATTTAGTTTTTCATAAGTTCGGAATGTAATTTAATGACCAAAGACTGTTTTGGTATTATTAATGTCTGGCTCTCTCAAGGGTAATTTTCCTTGACTGACGTCACTTTAGAGCGCGTGTGTACGAACGTGATCATTGTGAGCAGTGTTTATTAGTAATCAATCAATAAAAACACTTTGTAACGTCGGTTTTCTTACAAGAAAATAAATATTAAAGCAGACTATTGAAGCAATATTAAGGACACTTAAAGAATAATGAATCGATGGCTCGATCAATATACGAGCCCGAGGGATGCAATGCAAACGTGAAAACAAATCAGACAAAATCATGTTTGACTGTTCCAGGCTGTCTTTATGAATAGCCCAAAAGGTTTAATTAAAGCTACTTTAAGATGGCAGCTTCATATAAAAACCTATAAATTCATGATGTATAGCAAGTAGATCTGAATTTCTTCCATTTTTAGCAAAAAAAAAATCAGTCTTATGAGAATGAGAAATAGAGAGTTTTAGATTTACGTTCACGGCAAACATGAAACGTCAGTTGACCAGAAAAAAAGTCTTTTAAATTACTGAAAAAAATTTGCAAAAAAGTCCAAGTAGTAGAAAAACAAAAGAATATTTGCGCTTGGTGAGAAGGTTTTTGAAAGGTAAAGTAAAATACAGGAAAACTATGAAAACGTGCTCACGTTTGCCGTTTGCGGGGAGAAAAAAAAGTCGATCTAAAACTCTCTAAATTATTAAACCGCCAAAAAAAATTACTTTGTTCGCTCAACAATAACAAAAATCTTATTCTAGCATTTTCTGTTCATTGTCCGTTTTTTTGTTTGTTTGACAAAAACAGTTCAGTATTAACAGATGTTTTTTTCAAAGTTATCATTTGTACGATGCAGGTTTATATATATATATATATAACTTACTAATTCCAAATCATTTGGTGGTGTTTATCTTTATTCCACAGCCTCTCGTCTGCCGGCTAACTACTATTCCATCTGCAAAGAGTGTTTTTCTTTAGTTTCCAGTTAATAGTCTATGGTTTTCCACTTACATTTTAATTTCGTGAACAAAATTCGCGCAAATATCCTACAGAAATCAGATATCTCTTGATTGAAAAAAAAAACTTTATTGAAAAATGAAGGAATTCAAATTCAAATGAGAGCAATATTCGGCCACATTTCTTTGGTCAATTTTATTTCGAAAGTACTTAAGTTGGTAATAATAGCTTTGAAAAAAGGAGTAAGGAGACTTCATGATTGAATTTTATGTGGTCACTGGTGAACGTGCATTAGAAAGAAGTAATGAATGGGTAAATACTAATAGAAGTATAAATAAATATAACGAAGGAAGGATGGCTATAGACTAAAAGATAGATTAAAGCAAGGATGGGTGGATGGGAATAGATTAAAGTTTAATATGGAAGACTAACTAATGAATAAATGGATGGATGGTTTATACGGACAAATTAGGGGCATGGGTGGATAGCTGGATGGGTGAAAAGGTGATTGAATGAATGGATCAATGGATGTTTTTTCATAGATGATGAGGGGCAAGGATGGATGAATTAGTGAAAAAATGAATGAAATAGTTGAACGGATGGGTGAATGAAACAAGTGGAATGAGAGATGTATGGATGAGTGGTTAAGTGAAATAGATGGCTGAATGAAAAAATGGATAAATAAATGAATGGAATGGTTAGATATATGAATGAACGGATTAATGTAGGAATGGACTCGATGAATGAATGAATAAACAAGTGAATGGCTAAATAATGAATAATCAAATGAAATCGAAATAGAATCTGATAGAAAAGCAAGTAAAATGTTTGTAATCAGTATAACTGTCATTTATTCGAAATACAAAAAAGTATAGTTTGTGAGATGTTCTATATATTCTGCTAGCTCTTTCAGATAAATCTCATACTTTCATTTATATATTTAATAGTTTTTAGTTATGTCTTTCTCCAGCTCACGATTAAACATGTTTTTCACTACTTAATTAAACTTTTAAGCGAAATCACAACAGCCACGATGACGACTTGGTTTATCTAGAAATATTACAAACTAATGAACTTATTCAAAAAAAAATTTATGCATTTTACTGCTATTTTTATAAACATGCACTGACTCTGTGTCTCCAAGTTGAAATTATCTCCACTGAATTTTTCGCTGCCGTCAATCGAAGCTAATCAATCTTATCTTTGACTTGCCGCTGCAAAAGACCAAAGTTCAGCCTGCAGCTTGGAGACACAGATTTCGCATGTTTATGAAAATAGCAGTAAACCGTACATATAAAGAGAGGTGAACTCGGAAAGTTGCAAAAACGTTAAGCAAAGATAATACACAATATTTGGTTGGTTTTTTCCTCCTTATTTACAAAGACCCAAAACTAGCCAGAGGCACACACAAGGCTTGATTAAGTACCACTTTAGTTTGTTTATGTCCAAGTTAATCAAAATATGTAAAACGAAAGGAAACAGACTAGGGATGGCCAAGTGTCTAATGTGAAACTAATGCTTTCTTAACTTGTCTCAATGCTGTCAAAGTCATGGATATTTCGTTGAGTCGATTCACTTCTTGATTAGAGGGTGGAAGAGGCCATCACGAAATGATAACTCCAAGAGGAACCTTACTTATTAAATTGCTTTTAGACCTAGTACTTCCTGAAGAAATAAACACCCGATTGAATAAGAAACATGGTAAGAGACCAAATGGCGCTGGCTAACTATTCCGGTAGGGTGAGGGGAAAGGGGGATGACTCCGGGGAAGTCGTGTATTCTCGCCGTATACCATGTTAACCCTTAAGAGATTCGACGAGCATACCCAAAACTTTTACCACGGAGTCATACCCCACCCCACCCCCCTCCAACCCCCGCGGGGTTTATTGATATGAAACTTGTCATCCTGTAAGTTTATACGATTTTCAATTAAAAAGATAGCCTAAGAATATATCGGGAGCTGTGTCGCATTCTGTTAAGTAAATTGCACATTGAGCAATTTCTTATTTTCCAATCTTTTATCAAGCAGGTTTTTTTTGTCTTGTTCTAGCTTTTAGCCTGATCAGCCAGAGTAGTTTGAAATCAGAGTCGACTAACTAAGTTATCAAGTCGTCACTCGTGGCGTCTATACCTGACGTGATTACCATTTTGGTCTGTTAGTCAATCACTTGCGTCATACGACTAATTTGAAGTCCAGTCAATCAGTCGTTGAATCGCTTCGTGCTGAGTAACGATAGTTATCCAAATTACGAGCTATCATGGATATAAGATATCCACTGTATCTTGTTCCATCTGGTCCATCTGGTTAGAGTTGTTTTTAATTGTGGGAGCTTACTTATTCTTGTTTCTTTAATTTTATTCTTTCATTCATTTTATTCGTTCGTTTCATTTCAGTCAACGTTTTATTTACTAACTAATTCATTCATTAATTGATTTATGCATCCATCCATCCCTCCCTCCCTCCCTCCCTCCCTCCCTCCCTCCCTCCCTCCCTCCCTCCCTCCCTCCTTCCCTCCATCCATCCATCCACCATTTAGTGTGGTGTGGTACATGGTTTATTGTGTGATGCCACGCGATATTGTTGATTCGTGCTGTAATGTGCTGCTGCGTGATGTGGAATTGTCACGATATCTTTCGTGCCTCAGTTAAGATTGTCAGTTCATGTGCAGTGCTCATTGTGCCTCTCACTATTCACTCTGTGCATGAGTATTTATTCATCTTCTAAGCTTAAAATTACTATTGAGTCTCTTCGGCATTCGAGTATTAGGTGTAGAAATAGATCTTTTAGTCAATGTAATTTAGGTGCAAATGCCTTTATCACCCGTGTCATCAGCAATGGCTTCAGAATGTCAGATTTATCACACGCGAATATGTGCCACATAAAAACTAGCATTGACCATCAATATAAACCACTTGTTGGTACAACTGTCATTTGTATTTAGGGTTGCCTTAGAAAAGAATTACAGCAGATCTAGCTGCTTTTAAAGACTGTTTACCAGTTTCTTACTTCCACGAAAAAAGCTATTTCAACCAATGTAAACACCATGCTTTTTTGTGTGAATAAGCGCATGCGCAAACGTCTTTACTTGCCCCATTGACCCGGACCGACCTACCACCATATGGATGACCTGATAACATCGACTTTTTATCGAGTTTTTTTTATCGACAACATTTAAGGTTTATTTTCACATGTGGGACAATAGGGGGACATTTTCTTAAGTGATTTTGATAAGATGAAAGAGAACTACTTAAAAAAACCTTTCGATGTTGCGAGTCTGTTTTAATTTTATCATATCAACATCTTCGGTAATTTTATATATATTTGAAATATTTGGAATATTTTTAGTGGTATTTGTGTCTTGGTAGAATAGTTAGGGACGTATAGTATCAAATTATCTTCTTGTAGCTTTCTCTCTCATTCCTTTCTTTCCTTCGCTTTTTTCTGTGTTTTGTTTTGTTTTGTTTTGTTTGTTTGTTTGTTTGTTTTCTTGCCTTCTCTCGCCTTTTACTCTAAGTCAATTATTAAGTGATTTTGATAGGATGAAAGAGAACTACTTAAAAATCCTTTTAATGTTGCGAGCCTGTTTAAATTTTATCATATCAACATCTTCGGTAATTTTATATATATTTGAAATATTTGAAATATCTTTTAGTGTTATTTGTTTCTCAATTGTTAGGATAAGCAGGGAAGTGTAGTATCTTCTTGTAGCCGTTCTCTCTCTATTGTCTTCCTTTCTTTTCCTTCTCTCTGTTTTTTTTCTTCTTTCTTCTCTCGCCTTTTGCTTTCGGAACAAATTGCCTTTCTTTGTTTGTTTGCCGTTCTCCTTTCCTCTCTCTCTCTCTCTCCCTCTCCCCCCTCTCCCCCGTCTCCCTTTCTCTCCCTCTCTCTCCCTCTTTTTCTATCTTTCTCTTTCGTATTTCCACTTCCTTTCAGCCTATTAACTATGATGCAATACATTCAAACAACGACACATTAAGATGTAACAAAAGACACCTTATAGATTCACATCCTAAGGCAAAGTAACCAGACAATTTCAGATGTTCTTGATAAGATTATTTGTTTAATTTTTTCGTGTGGCCAGCGTGTCTCTATGGAATTCGATTTGATTAGTTATCCGGCCAGCTGTCACGATTTATTATTATTTTTCAATATTTACCCTCCACCCTTGAAAGCTTTTAAAGTACATAAATCCATTTATTATATTGTCCTTTTCGATTAATCTATTATATAATCTCTGCGTCCTGAAGCTGTCAGAATATTTATACGGTCTGGTGTGCATGACACGCGAAGCGTTGCTCAGTTGTTGGAGGCATGAAAGCTTTTTTTTTTGCTTCAAAAATCATGCTTTAGATTGTGTATAAACTACATCAGCTTGACTTAAATTCAAAATAACTCGTCTAAGATTCAGTATTATAGTGCACAAATACACCGCGAGATAAAATAACAACCTCGGGTTGGAAAGGTTCAATCATCTAAGCTAACATCGAAGGGTGTTCTGGGTAAACAGTTATTGAGTTGATATTATGAATATTGACTAACCAGAATTAAAATAATAATAATAATAATAATAATAATAATAATAATAATAATAAATGCACTAATATATATTATATATATGTAAATATTTCAAAATACTGGAAATGAGAATAAAGATTATTATTATTATTATTCCCTGGTCTTAGTTTCGATGGTTGAACTCTTTTTAACCCGATAACGTTTTGCTTTTGCCCCTTAGCAGTTCACTGCGTCTTCTTGAAAGGTAGTCATCCTTTGCTTTGAAGCACGACGAACGGTGAGCTTGCAATGATAGAGACCTTTTCTAACACATGCTTCTATCATTGCAATCTCACCGTTCGTCTCGCTTCGATGTAAAGGGACGATTACCTTTCAAGGTGGCGCAGTAAACTGGAGAAGGAGAGTAAGTGTAATTGTTTCAAGAGACGAAAGGACCTCATCGTTTCGAAACACTAGTTGTTTTCTAGATAGTTGTTGATGCGCATACTATTTTGATATATTTTTTATTCTTGCAGTTTTCCTTTTCTTTTCTAATTTAGCCGAACTAGTCTTTGTTCGAATAGTTTTGGTACGCGTATATATTTTTTACATATCTTGCACCTTTTTTTCATGCACACTTGTGCCCATTATTTTCGATATAATTTCTTTAATATTTTTATTTAAGGGGTTATAATTAAAACTAGAGAAATTCAAAAAGCAATTCTCAGACTAATGTGAGGGCGAGAGAGTAGAGAAACAATATTCAACAGAAGTATACTAAAGCGAAGGTTAATCACGTCCACAATATTATTTGACAATCATATCCTTTATAAGTTCTGATTTAATTGGGGTTAATGCTTTTATCTATGTGAATCAGAAAAAGGAAAAAGCTTCTAAAAATCAAAACAGCCAAAATACCGAGAATTTAGACAGAATTGATATCGATAAGTGCGTCAATTATGGCGTTCGAAATGTAAGGAGTTCCCATGACACAGGTAGCCCAAACTGTTAAGATTACAGTGTGGTACTTGCGCCTGATCACCGCGGATTTTTTAAAACAAAATGACCGTGTTTTACGAACAAACTAGGCAACTAGTCAACCTTCTCTTATTTATAAATATAAATAATTTATCTGCTATAAATCTCAATTTCGCTGAATATTGACTAAGATTTTCTTGAAAATTTTCGACTTGATTGAGAAATATTGGTTTCCCTTTGAACTGAACCAAACCAGTATCCATAGTGTATTACTCTTCCTGCTTAAAATCAGCCATTCATTTTGAGGTTGATGAAAAAACTTGGTCGAGTAATCTTGCATTGTGGGACTGTTTTAAGGTACAAAATAGACGCCATCTTGAATGCGTGTCTACTGAATCCGCCCCACAATGCCAACCGACACAGTTTTTTATCAACCTCGGAATAGCTAATATGAAAGCGAGAAGAGCAATATACCATGCACGGATAAAATGAATATGCATGTGACATTTAAAAAATGGCGCGAAGGGGTAGAAGTACCTTAGTATATCAACCGCATACATTTACAGTAAATTGTGAACAAGAACATTGCTTGGGATGCCTGTGCATAGTTATCGTTAGATTTTCCGCCGATCCTCTGCCGTTTACTGTCCATCCTATGCGCTATGAGATGAATCAGCCAATCAGAACCTCGAAGCTTTGCGAGAGAATGTTAGTTCATTTGAAGTAACCTTTTGAAAATATTTCGACAAAGTTTCTTTGATTTATTTTAATGTATTCAATATGGTGGTCAATCAGTACCCGATAAACGTATAGTTAATAAAAAGAACGCGTCATTACAATAATGCAGAAAAGCTATGGTCTTTATCAGCGCCATCGTTCTAATCTATTGCTAGTAGTTGAAGATAACGCAAAAAATTAGCCTCGTAGAGCGGCTGACTAGCGCCTTATTGAATCAGGCTTGTCTTAATACCTGTGAATGATTGTCTAGAAGATAAATGTACCTTATGTGCTTTATCAATGAACAAGGCTTAGTTTCATTTATTACTAATGAATTGAAGATAACGCAAAGTTAGCCTTGTGGAGCGGCTGACTAGCGCCTTATTGAATCAGGCTTGTCGTAATGCTTTTGAATGATTCAGTCTAGACGATAAATGAGCTTTATGTTCTTTATCAACCAACAAGGCTTTTATTTCTTACTAATGAATTGAAGATAGCACAGAATTAGCCTTGCAGAGCGACCGCCTATAAAATCAGGCTTGTCATAAAACTTTTAAAGATGTTCTAGAAGATAATGCTGCCATTCATTTCTATTTTCTTAAGTATCCTTCTCAAAAAAACTCAGCTTTAATGTTTTATTAACATACACTCTGACTTTCCCATCTTACCATCTTAGAAATTTCTCGTGGTATTTATCAGAAAATGGCCAAGAACCCTTGACGAGTTTTTTATGATCATCATTCTTTGTTCTTAGCTCACTAATCTGATTGTTTTTCTTTTGAGGGATTCTCATTTGCTTGAGCTATTCATAACACAGAACGATTCGCCAAGACTGTCTGTCTTTCGCGGAACGGCGCGGCATCGATTATTGTGGTGCTACACAAGTCAATGTTCAATGCACTCAGTATTAGTTCGAAATCGATTTAAAAAGTATTACCGATTCCGCGTGGTATGTTATTCCAAAACAATCTTAATCCAATGTTTTTCCATTTCAGACCACGTTTCAAGGGAATGACACGGGATGTGAAATGAGAAAACATAACTATAAGAATGCAGTATTGACACTAGAGAAACATGTTTGCGCATGCGTGCACTTCAGCACTTTTTCTAAGAATATTGAAGAGTTTGAGTGAGAAAATACATGCTTGTTTTCTCCAAGTATACAAAAAAGTTCGAGAGTATACTTTTGTCAGACCAAGATACTGTATTAACGAACACAATATAATAGAATTAGCCTTAAGTTTGAAGCATGGACACTATAAGTTTTCGCATTTTGTGAAGTCCAATTTATCAGGCATGTTTGAATTTCAAATTTACTTGCGTTATTTTAACTAATTTGCGTTCAGTTTTTCACTCGTGTCCGCAGTATTAACACTGTAAGTTTTTTTGAAATCTGCGCAATTTTGAATTTTGCGGTTTTTTTTACTTCGTTTTGTATCATAATGAACCTAACCAGTTTAACCAGATTTATATAAAAAATATAATCAATCCATATATTCTCCGTAACACTAAATATCCTGCGCGCTAGTCCAAATCTTCCCTACAGATTCCCAATTATCGCTTAAATGAAAATATTAAAGATAGCTCAATGACATTCAACCATAATGGCAGATATTATACGGCCTTTTTGGTTCGCATTAGTATTGCATTCAAAGACAAAGAATATTAGTCTGATGACTCAAATTTAATAACAGCATATTATATTCAGTTTTACGGCGGTTTTATCCTTTGCTCAAAAAGTGCTGCAATTCCTGTTTTTTATTAGTGAAAAAAGTAATAAACTGAAATCAGTGATGATGTTTAGCACGTTATCTTGTTTTGACCCCGAAAATATCTAAAATTTCCTTGGAGTTCCTCTTCTAGGAAAGGAAGTGTTGTTATGACTGAAATATTACTTGGAGTCATGGGGTTTTTGTGTTGATATCGATGGCAAAAATTAAAAAAAAAAACGACTGTGATATTCAGGCAAAGTATTGAGCAAGTTTAATCTCTAATGAACATATATCGACGATTTGTGATTTGTCCGTCTATCATTATTCGAAGCACCAGTCTAAATATACAAAACCTAAGTGGTCAACACTCACAAGACATCATAAGGTTTTTAGTAGTGAAATCGGCTCTTGGCAATTAAATTCAATAACGAGTGGTTTATTTGTGATAACAAGGTTAAGATGAGATTACTGTGACTCGTGCTTTGACACAAGAATATGATGTAGGCGGGGCTTAGTTACTGAGGACATGCAGCCATGTCTTGGTTAATACATCTGCCATATCACCTGCGCTAGTGCACGCAATCCCTCTTTTTTATGACTCAGTGGAGGGACGATATTCATTTTGTAGAAATTTATACACCGAATCGAAATACGGCGACCAATTTGAATAACTACTGTTCTGGTCCGAGTAACGACTGATTAGCCTCGTGTTCACGTGGAAACATAAAAGTGTTGTTACATATACGAGAGGCTAGTCAGTCGCTAGTCAGTGCAGAACCGATAATTACCAAATGGTTCGCCATCTTTTGATTCGATAAATGGCAGCCATGTTGTGTGCTTGGTAAAACAATTTGAATTTTTACTCTGGGAAGCGAAAACCTTGGGAAGAACATTGTTTCTGTCCTACGAAGTTGCTACATCAAACCTTTTCATACGAATACGTGTAGCCGATCCCAAAATATAAGAATAGGAAAAGCTAGAATAGAAAAAAAAAGGAACCCAAATATTTCGCTCTATACCATTGCCAGTCAGCAGCTGCAGTCAATATTTTTCAACATTATCTATGGTTGGGGAGAGTAAAAGCGAGTGTTTGTGTGCACACCTAATACAGCGGCAAACACGTCGATTATAGAGGGTTTGCACCATAACGTAACGGCAGCCATATGTTAGATTGCAGGGACAAAACGATCGTTTTACATGGGAAAGAGTTTGAATTCATGAAAGTAAAGGGAATGTAATGTTCTGCCAACTAACATGGCTACCGGTGTGTGATAATACGAAATCTCTGTTGTATTTTTCTGATTAAAACGCAAGCAAAAACCCGGGAGTTTTTGCCATGCATAATTCGTATTCCAGAATTAACATCCCAGAGTTCATGCGCCACATTATCTCGGATTTCGCTGAGTGCACATTCTTCAGAAAAAAGTCCTAGGATTTACTAGGATTTAAAATGTTAACGAGGGAATGAAAAAAATACTCGCAAATAAATATTGAAAAAAAAAAAAAAATTCTGGTGTGTTTGGACTGCCAGATCATGACACTAAGAGCTGAGAGGGCTCTTAGATCATCTAAAAGGATGCGATGCTCAATAGTTGTCTCGCTTTTACTCAGTCAATAAGCACTCTTATCTTAACGAGTGTTTCAGACCGACTATACTTTCAAAGCTCTCGTCTGCTTTTAATTGGGGTAGATTCATGTTTTAAGGTAAAAGATTAAGAATATTTACTAAGAATACAAGCGATATTTTGAATTGAGAAAACGAAAAAAAGTTTAGATTAAAGTGAATTCTGTTGCTTATATACGTTAGTAGTTTCCGTGTGGTTTGACTGGCCATTTCACTACTGTCGTTTAGCGCGTCCCATTTACCGGATATCAACTATTTTTTTTACAACCAACTCCAAGTTGAAAGTAGATAGCTGTGTCAATACAATTCTTAAGAGACTGTTATTGAGGATATTAAGGAAGTGGACCACGTCAGTAAAATATGATCAGCTATCAGGAAGAAAAGACTCCGTGTGACGTCAAAACGTATGATGTAATATGGCGGATCAAAGTTACGCTGCCAATGCAAACCCCGCAAATATTTACTCGAACTCTTCAACAAGGCTATCGTATTTAGAGAAGAAATGCTAGCTGAGTTCTTATTAGACGGAAATGTTAAATTTTATTGCATTGAACAATTTGCTAGAAAGAAAAAAGATTATAAATCTATCTTAATTCCCGCGTTTTTATAGAAGAAAGCATAGAATATATGACAAATTGTCCGCTACCATTCTAGACCAATCAGCGCGACGAAATTATTATATTCACTTGCGTAAAAATACTAAATGTAAAAATACACAGTTGATTATTGAAAATCTCGCGCGCTGATTGGTCGAGAAACTCTCACTATCACACGATAATCACCTCCAGTGATAATCCAAAATGGCGCGGTCAGCCGCTTTATTGCAAAAAATTGCCTTTTATTTTCTTTTTCTTCTTTTTTTGAAAGAATCACCTGTGTATTTATACTAAAACAATTATTTGCCTCAGGCTCAGTGAATAAGACTCGAAGACTCGCGTCTCGGTAAATATTAGAGAGTTTTAGATTTACGTTCACGGCCAACGTGAAACGTCAGTTGACCATTTAAAAATTATTTTAAACAGTTTAAAAAGAATCGCAAAAAAGTCCAAGTAGTAGAATAACAAAAGAATATTTGTCTTTGGTGAGAGGGTTGGTAAAGTGTAAAGTAAAATACAGGAAAACTATGAAAATGTGGTCACGTTTGCCGTTTGCGGGGAGAAAAAAGCATCACCTAATTTGAAAGCTAAACTTGCTATACCTTACTTAAAACTAGTGTAAACTTGCTTTTCAGGGAATTAAAAGTGTGTATCAGATGGCATATCACTAGAGATTAGTGTCTACGACTGGTATTCCTAATCCCGCCTTACATCTTGATTCGCATTGTCTTATCAGCTCGGGTCAAACAGCCGTATCTATAACGTTGAACACAGTTCTATGGCCACTTTCATAATCCGTTGTTCGTATCTTTTTGATACTCTTCAGGAAGCACTTTTCTGACCCATGTTTTGAGGTGCGCACGAACATCCGCACAAATCCTAGCCTGAAGTTCTCGCTGAAGATGAAATAAATAAATGGATTGAGCGCCGTGTTGAACAGGAAGAGAAACATGGTGATGAACAATATCGTTTTGATGTTACAAGCATCTCCGATTGTACCCCATTTGAAGATGATGAAGAAGACAACGACATTTAAAGGGCCGTAGCACATGAAGAAAGCCAAAACTATTGCAAAAGCCATTTTCAAAACGTTCCATTCTTGTTCTCTACGCCGTCCTGTCGTCCCCGAAGTGCGCAGACTCATTTTGTGACTCCGCAGCCTCAGTTTGGCAAAGATTAACGAGTATAAGATCACTAGAAGCAAAACTGGTATCGCAAAAAACAAACAGAACATTGCCAGGTAATGTTTCAGCATTATGTCATCGTGCTCTTCTTTATCTGTCGACCAAATGTGTCTGCACATCGTAGTGTTATCTTGAGGATTCCATTGCAGTCTGTAGGTGAAGAAATAGCTGGCGTGTATCGCACAGGCCACTAGCCATGTCATGGGGATCACAATTAGACGAATTGTAGACGAGGTTGTTGTGATGCGCAGTGGATAAACGACTGCGCAGAAGCGATCAAATGCGATTACGACCAAACTCTGTACAGATACAGCTATTGAGACATCTTGTATGAAGTACACCAGTCTACACGTCGCTTCCCCAACAAATCCTGTAATAAGCCAGGTGCCTTGCCCGTTCAAAAGCTCACATATTGTCCCCGGGATAAAAACCAGAGCAAGTAGAAGATCCGAAGTTGCGAGATTCACGATGTAGAGGTTGATGGACTTTTGACGCATTGATTTGTTCTTGTGGACCACGCCAATAACGAGAATGTTACCAAAGGTAGAGAGAAATAGAATCACTGAGAGTGAGAAGATCTTGATGATGATCTCGGCATCTGTGTCATTTGGGATGACACTGCATCTTTGAGACGAAGTATTCAAGTCTGGTCCTGTGGGAAAAGTACTATTTGCTCGATCCATTGCTGAAATTTAGAACCAAAATATTAGATTTTATTTGTGTCGCACATTTGTGCAATGATAAGGAAATTACCAATGAGTTGTAATGTTGAGATTATTATTGAATCAAGTGCGTTAGCTTTTGAGACAGCTATTTCAATAAGGTTTCAACAATATGTCGATCTGTTCTCTTCTGTTGTTCTGTTCAGTTCTTAAACTCGTTTTCCTCCTACGTGACTGTTTGAAATTAAATAATGTAGAAATTGCGAGTGCTAATTTCCGCAAGGTATAATTCACAATTATAATCGTTATTTCCACTTACGTTTCTCAGGATTAAGTAATTTACTTGACAGACTTTGGATCTCTCAACCCAAACTCAAAACACCAAACTACTAAATGTAACGAACACGCGATGAAACTATCATCCTTTGCAATTGTCTGAAGGAGAGCTTTTCAGGCTACGGTACGGTTATGTAAAGCGTTGAATTTACCAATGACGAGCCTTTCACACACTCTAAACGGATATTTTGGTATTATTTGAAATAGTGATACTGATATGAAACAGCTATAGATCGACAAGATATAGAAAAATTCATATCGGAACTCGTACATTGTCGGTCTCACGTAGTACGTCATGAATAGCCATGCGTCATGCTCTTGGGGTGACTTCCAATGACTCGAATACTATTTTGATTTTGGGTCTTTGATACTAACAACACCTGACTTACTGACGTCTATTTAGGCTTTTTACAATAGAGGTTTTGCACCATTACGTGCTTGCGCCTTATCCAGCTTGTTGTTCCTGCTATCTAACATGGCTGTCGTCAGGTGGTGTTGCAAAACCTCTATACTTAAAGTTTTCAACATATCTCATATCTCTTTCAACATATCTATTTCAATTTACCTAGCAAAGCAGTCATCCAACCATCTTAGAAATAAGAGTAGTCTCTTTGCCAAGATTTATTACAGAAAAAATTAAAAATAGTTTTATAAATAGATTACATTTTAAATATAGGTCAGCTATTAATTTTTAAAAAATATTATATATATATATATATTATGTATTTATATATTTGTTCCATTTTTCTTTTATCATTTCTGCTTGCAATGTATGTATTGATATGTTTTTTAAAATCAATATGAAATAAAGACATTATTATTATTAATATTATTACTATTATTAACATATGGACCATATTAAAAAGGGCGTGTCCCCTTGGAGACCTTAATTCATCAGTTATAGAAGACAACAATACTTTCATTAGAAAGAGTATATCGAAATAAGTGCTCAAAATTTCATTGTAGTAAATGACAAAAAGCTACAGCTGTTTGAAAGTAGAATGGTTTTTATGCTTATAATTGCTTATAACTCTTCAGGGATTAATATATGACAACGAAACCTTCCTAAACTACTCAAAGACATGATCTTTTCTGTAACGAAAATTATATATTTTTGAAATCACTTCATGGTGCTCGTTCCCAGTCTTACACTCGTTTTTTCGTATGGTCTATAATACTGAGAGCTATTCACCTTGTGCGCAAAGTTTTCACATATTAGAATTCGCATCATTCTCAATCCTTTTTAGTTTACAGCCATTCTCAATCACACGCGCTGCTCTAGCGATTGTTTCTGTCGCGACGAAGAAGCTTTTGGTGGATGTCAATCAAGGCGTTTCCATGACATTCTATAAGCAAGTGCCCTTCTTTGTGTTTTCCGACAATGTTATGGAAACGCCTTGTGATTAACGTCCACCAAAACAATCGCTAGAGCGGCGCGTTTGATTGAGAATGGCTGTAACAGTTGTGCATGAATTTAAATATAATATATTTAATATGGATACATGGATACAACTCAAACAAAGAATCTTATTCTCAAGAGAATGACATGTGGTTAGAAATGGGACAACGTTACGCCCTATATTAATCTTAAATTTTATTATATTATTTTGAATGAAGGCAATGATATATACTTCCTCAGTGAGTCCCCCCCCCCCCCCCCTCCCAATTAACAACCCATCACCGCCGAGTAAAGTTTGTCACTACCTTATTAGGAGCAGTGATAACACGTGATTTGGCATCCAGGCAACCGTAAAAGTACAAAAAACATAAAGACAAAGACGCTTTAGGTTTTCACTTGTAATAAGATGTTAATAGGCTGAGTAGTTTAGCCCTTGGTGGACGCGTTAAGGAGCTTTAAAAGATGATCAACTGAGATGTGAATGACGAAGTTGATGGCTTAAAAGAGCAAAATCTATTAACACTACTTAGAACCATACATGATTTTTGATCGTAATTTGATTTTCCAAATGGGTCTTTTTAAAAAAATAAAGATCTGTCTAAACCGCTAGAGAATATAATCCCCTAACGTTATCTTGTAGCGACGAGCCAAGTCGGTGCGCGCTGACTTAATTACTTCGGTTCGTGCATTCCTACTTTAGATTGTACTGAAGTGTTGTTCCCTTGAATGTTTTGAAAGGAATTCTCAGTTCATAAAAAGTAATGGACCGAAATTTTAATATGTCATGCTGAGACCTACCGCCAGTAAAAGATTATCCACGGGCATAATATATACATATTTATACCCGGTATAAAACCATATAAACCATGTTTGATGAAATGCTTGAAAGCAGGACTGAAGACTAAATTCGAACCACACTTTACTAGAATATATTTTTAATAACGTGGAAGTTCCATTAAACAGGCGTTGGAGTCAGTACAAGCTAAGGGCGTGCAGATTCGTATTCCATTGAGATCGTATATTTGATTAGGAAAAGGCCTCTAGACAAAACTTCTTAAAACATTTCAATCACCACTGGAGACTTTCGTTGTACAACTTAGTAATTAATTTGATGTAATTTCAGCGTTCTATCGCCATTCTAATCAATCGTTAACATTATTCATAAATATCTTTTATGCTAGATATTTTTCGATGAGTTTACTGACTATTTGCTTACCTTATAATATTTTTTACTAAATCTTGGCGTTTAAAGCAACGAATTTCTTGAGAATAAGAGCCTTACTATTTAACAGCACGGTTTGTTTTTATACGAGAGACTTGGAATTCAAGGCAGTGACCCTATGTTTACTTTGGTGCTGGATCAAAATAAGACGACTGAATGGAACAGTATTTGTCATAATTCTACAGAAAAGGCGTCTGTTGTAAAGCATGTAATAATGACTATAATTATATCTCGAAAAATAACACAAAAATAGAACAAAATGGTGGGGGGAAAAACGCTGCAGAAATTTCGGATCATCAATATAAGCACAGTATAATCCAAGTGCGGATTTGGATACAGTGTTTTTGAATGTTCGCCCTTCTATTAATCCAAGAGACCGTCATGCATCGTCTATCGATTATTCTTATACCCTCCAACATGCGTTTTTTCGCTATCATATAACAAACTTCAAGCTTCTCTCTCTCACACACACACTCTCAAAGCAGAAGATGTTGAGAAGAAGAGAGAAGAAGATGTTGTTTAAAGCCTTTTCCCAGTTCAGTTCTGGGAGCAAGTGTTGACGAAGAAAAGCCCTTGTTTCAAGTAAGGTGAACCAATCCAAAGTACCTTTGTCTATCTATCCCCTTATAACCTTTCTTCAAACAAATTATAATCGGTCTTTATTTTCTGATCTAATCTACCTTCGAACATGAAAAACAAAGTCCTACCTTAATAACGTCGGTTAAAGTCTTATTCTTCTTGACTGTACTACAAACTTCAAGACGCTTAGTTACAATTTGAAACCTTAGAATGCTTACTGTCCAGGACTCCAGCTGCTACTAACTGTTCGTTCGAATCGCTCGAGAATGACTGACAAATCTGATTCGTATTCCTACTTACAAATAACTTGTGAAGTTTACTCGACTGGTTGATGTAAATACCAAATCTAGAACAAGAATGACAGGTTCGGCATCTTTTATCTTCTCTGAAAATGTTTAAAATCCGGCAATAAATTTTTCGGCCACTCGAGAACGTACGAAACTTTGGTTTTCTAACTCTATTTTACCATTAAAATGAGATTCGCGTTATAAAGAATTCAAGATTGAGACAATCTACTTAGCTATATAAAAACACCGCGAGCCAAACTGAAGTATCGCTCGGAGCTCTTGAAGCACTGAAAACATGAAAATCTTTGTTCGGATGACAAATAGGCAACAACTTCAAAATCTCCATTAGTAACAGGATGTAACGCATTTCAAAGAGAATTTTAACACTTTTTACATTTTTATTTTCAAATATTTTAAGTGCGACTCAGTTGTTAAGTATGATTGGTGACTGACAATGTTCTTCGCTTCGTTTATATGACACAGACCTACGGGTTTATCCTTTTAAATTTGACTTAAAGCAAATTGAATTATTAAATGATACAGAAAATAGATGCTAAGAAAATAACTAAAATTCGATTAAATCTTATAATGGTTTCCTTTCTTTATCCAATCAACAAGGTCCTCTAAGTCACGTGACATCCTAGGGAATTCTTTTCAGATTCAATCTCATCAGCAGTATCGCATTTGTCTAGGTGTATTTCAATCAGTCAGTCATTTCCAGAGTCCCATATCAAAAAAATGTGTAGAGCGTGCAGCTTGATTTTATTTAGAGCGATAAGGTTTTGATATATCGATCCATGAGTACTAATTCGAAGATAGCTCACCGGTACAACGGAAAAGGTGAGGACTGTTGATATGACAATATTAAGTTCGGCTATGGCAACCCTGGGAGTTTAAAATCTAATATCGGTGAGTTTTTCAGCAGAAAATTGAGAAAGCTACACGCGTGAGAGCTGCAATTCAACCTGAGGGTAAAATTAACATTACAAGCGGGGGAAAAGAAGAAACGACCGTGTCGTATCGGCTTTTTTTAGCGATTCAATGGCAGTATAAAGAACTTGCGTATTCATCATTTTCTTTAATACAAGACCGATAAGTTTACTTCCAGCTAAAAGACTTCAATCATCGTATTATTGATGAGCAGTGGATCGTGTATCGCATCCATGATAGGGCGAACCGGCTACGCGATATTCTTTAATATAGCACTAGAACTGAGACCGCCACATCACAAATTTAATTGAATTTCGTCAATAATACCTGATGATTTTCACCTTCCATGTAATTATTGACTGAGTTCTATGACTTGTGTGGACTTTCTTGACAGGCTGCGCTTTCCCTCAGGTTTTTACCGCATATCCCAACCACTTAACATAACATTACTTTCACAAATAAGGGTCAGGACACTTGATGAATTGAATAGCGTAGATAAGTCATATTTTTACTGCCATTATTAATCTAGACGCGTGTGATATTGCTTTCATGACCTGATTGCCGCGTTTTATCTGTCTCTTGGTGACGCAGAGAAAGAGAAGATTTCCCCCTCAAACTTTAAAAACCTCTGATGATCAAATATCTAGAGAAGAGTGAATTCGTGCAGATTTGAACAACATATGAACGTGTGCTGATCGTTGAAGGTCGCTCGATGTTTGGTATACTCATAAACATGAACAGCAGAAAGCGGCTTCAAACAGCTGAATCACAAGATAGCGACACAAGAGTAGAGCTGATGAATTGGATCAGAGAGTCAAAGAAAATAAAGAGACATTTTCAAATCTGACTGCAGTTCAGCGAAACGAATTCAGAAAATACTAGATTTACTTGTTTTATCGATAAGCCTTTGTTTATCCATTATATTCATCATGCTCTTTACTGATTTTTTGTCGTATTATGAGCTAAAAACCTTGATATGATTCTATCGATAGCCTAGAGCGTTGCCAAAAACAATCAGTTCGCGCCATCGCAACTCGTCTTATCATATTATCTGCACTATGATATCTTTTATCTTTTGTGTTTTGTGCTTGATATGGTTCGTATTCCGTTTCAGTTATTACATATATATAATTATTTTATATAGTTTTCTTTCAGCCAATCGGATCTATTCATTAATTAATAAATAGATCCGATTGGCCGAAAGAAAACTATATCTGAATCAAAAGCGCATGTGGTCGTTTGAATATTACTGGCAATGTATAGGGTGTTGAGCCTTTCTTTTCATCTATCTATACGCCCGTCCGTGAATCCATCCATCCGTTCGTTTTTTCTTTCCTTCCTACGTCCGGTCCATTCATCCTTCCATCACTCAATCCGTCCAGCCCATTCGCCCATCCGTCCAACATCGCATTCATCCAACCGTCCATCAGCGCATTCGTCTTTCCGTCCATCCTTTTATCAGCGCATCCGTCCGTCCATCCGTCCATCCATCCATCCATCCATCCAGGGAGGGGGTAGTGAAAGTAATGAATAAAAAGAAAAATTACGCAATTTTGTCATTGGCTTTTTGGAATTCGTTATATATTCTACATAGATTTCAATCAGAATTAACAAAATGTATGCTAGTCATATTTGGCGCCATGATCGCGACACCTAATTTGCATCTGTATTTTTACCTAGAAGATAAAAAAACCCGCAGATCTAGTAGACGTACCAACAGTCTAAATACTTCCTAAAGCCAATGAATAACCTTAAATTATCCTTGATTGTTATTCTAATGTAAACCAAATTTATATTTCAAACTATACGGTAGGGTAGCGAGAATGAAGACTGCATCTCGCCCCGCTGTGCTTGATCGAAGGCTCGTTTTTTATTATCAATACGAAACACACCCGCACAGAAATATTCAAATGTCATAAGAAAGTAGTTGCTGAAGTGAATGCTTCGCCTTTAATTATAACTTTTCTGAAATTTCCTTCCTTCTCCTACACCTCAGTCATGTGTAGATAGATCTAGTCAAAGACTGAAGGGTGCCTGGTTGGACTTTAGCGGAACATATACTATAGACAACTAGCACAGAAAGTCCCGAGACTTTGGATTCATATTTTGCACAAGAAAAGACGGTCTATTGTTTTGTCCCCCAGAACAATTCCTCTAGGAAATCAATTGCTACCGTATTTTCAAAGTGAACCACACCCATTGCTTTGTTACAAGGACTACGTGCAACTTGTGTGCTTTACGAGAGTGTGCGGGTGCGAACCCCACCACTACGCGCGGGCACAATCAATTCTCGGATTGTAAATCTAATTAGTACGTAATGATAATGTATTTTCTGTTTTATCGTATCCAGAGAATTTCTGCGCCTTTTTTATTTTCCAAAACGTTGTTATGACTAAAATCCTCCATCGACCTTCCTTTGATCAGGAGATGATAATCACTTGCTTCTGGCAATACTAATAACTCTCTCTCGTATCTTATTTAAAATAAATTAGTATTTTTAGGTTTAATGAAGAAAGACAAACACTCTTTACAAACAAACCCAACACCGATCGCGCTTTTGAAATCAGTAATTTACGAAATGAAGTCTTCTGTCGCTTGTTCAGTCGCCTATCAGTCGCCTCTGACAATTTCGAAAATGAAAACCATGTTATTGATGAAACATGTCAAAGCTAATGCTAAAATCAACGTTTTCAAATCATTTGAAATTTTTCGAATCTTGACAAATCGAGTTCTGAAAGTACTTTCTTTTAGTAAGAAGCAAACAGAGGGTACGATTTCGAGAGCTAATTTTTATGAAAAAGAACGGATTAAACTGAGAATGTTCTTAGCGGAACCGGCTCCAATCAGCGCGAAAGGTAGCCAGAAAGACCTCTGGATGTCAAATTGCTTGACAGCTTACTTAGATTCTATATACATCCTTTGATTATTTCACAATGCAGCGCTTTTGATTCTTAACGTCTTGTTACAAAGACATTGATGAATGACTCTTTTCAAACAAAGAAAAAAGTGTGTGCCGACATGTGTCAACGTTGCAAAAAGCTGAAACAAAAAAAAAGCATCCAAGATGGCGATCCACGCAGAGAAAACCTCGCTTTTTTTTTGACGAGTTTAACTAAACCTAAACTTGCATTATCTTCTCAAGATCGCCGGACAACGGCCTCAAATATCTTCCGGCGTACTTTTGAATCGAGCTGCAACTAAAGTAATTCTTGCTTTGCCAACTATTTTTCTGTATGACTTTTGTGTCAAAAAAGTGAGCAGTGTAACAGGTCTTTATCCACATTTGTGCCTTATTATTTACTTTTGAAAACATTGAGCTTTTCCCCTTTCGTGAATTATTGACACTGAACTAAGCAAATACTTTTAGTGTTTGAAGACTTTGTGTTGCGTTTCCTACCTTGAATGACAAGCAGTTTTCACGCGTTTGAGTCTGTGAAGTGTCGGGCAAAAAAATTGTTTCACCGGTTTTTAAGGAAAAGCAACTCGTGATTTTGTAATCTTACTTTTCTTCTTCCTCCATTAGTAGGTATCTGTACACCAATGGAAGCTGAAAATCATTTTAAAAAGCTGATAATATGCACCATGGAATTCTAAATCGCCCTTGTTAATCATTTTACGCCAAATGATTGAAAAGTTCCTCTTTAGTCGAGCCAATCATGCGCCAACTGACATATTTTGCCATTTCTTGAGACAAATTTTTAGGTTTACATCGACTAAAACGCTTGCAGCTTAAATGATATTAATAAAGAGAATTCCAAATGATTACAATATCAAAAGTATTCGTCAATTTAGCTCAATACTGAAGGAAGCTCTTAGGTCGAAAAGCGATATTACAATGGATAAGGTCTATTCCATGATAGGCCAACGCATCGAGTGATGCAGTGGGTTTTTTATTTTCTTGTTTGTTTGTTTTTTGTTTTTTTGTTGTTGTTGTTTTTTTTTCACTGACTTTCCGGTTTTGCATTCCTTACTTTTTCAACGTTTGAAATTTTTAAAGAAATAATAAGATAATATTTGAACTACGCGATTCAAACCCATACACCAGTTATTGCTCAAATATCAGTACACCGAGTAAATAAAGAGCAACAAGGTATTGATCTAGGAACTTGTTATTTTCTATAAGTTCATGCTCCGCAAATAGATAATAGATCGAAAATAACATTATCTGGTGAAGGTAATTAGGCTGTGAGCTCGAAAGCAACTCTGTCTAGTGGCCAAACAAATGTTACATTAAAAAAAAAAGATAAAACCGCTAAAAAATTAATAAAGGATCTCGACGAATGAACTTTAGTGTTCTTGGGCGGTTAATATTAAGATAAATTAAACATGTTAAAATGAATAAAAAATGATGATGATGGTGATGATGATGACGACGATGATGATGATGATGATGATTGGAAATTCTGTGTTTTCGTCCCGAATCTTGGGCACATGAACTCCGATACTTGCTCAACTAGTTGTACCAGAAAATTATAATAATATTCTCATAATCCCAGCGATATCTTATCACCCAATTTCGAAAGAGAGATAGGATTTTGATCTGGTAAAACATTTTTATTCCTTGCATTGATTTTAGGGGTAAGGAATCTTGTCTGAACTTATCTTAGATCTGAGCTTTAACACATGCACGGAGGGAATATAAATTAGATTTCCCCCGTGTGCTACTCGTGTCAGTGGTTATTTGTGCGGTTATTTGTGTGGACTGAAAAGTTTGTGGTCAATCCCAATGGTGTTGAAATAGAGCTATATCAGCATATCTTGTCTGGTGTGCCAGGAATGGTTGCCAGACATTTTTGTCGCTTAAAAGCGAGATCGATCATCGATAACTTCTTTTTCTAAATACAATCCACGCTCAGCATGGTAATACTCGCTTGAGGCAGACGTGTTTTATACCAGACAAGACCCTCTTTTTCTTTTCGAAATTACTTATAAATTTTAAGATTAAAAATTAGAAACGAAACAAAGGAGTCGTATTGTCTGGAATAAATTACTGTGAGATTTTGTTTGAGTTTTTGTCTGTGTCGGAGTGCAGTTTTATTCGGATGTAAGTGTGCATGAATGAAAAGGTAGCGTGCATTTCCTATAGGGCTAGATTAGTCGAATTCCAGAGCTGAGCGTCTATAGGCGGCTAAACTAAACAAAAGGCCACCCCATTACCACAAGGATAGTAGTAAGTGTCTTATTGTGTAAGAAAGCACCAAAGAAACTTCGAGCTTTTAATCTAGAAAATACGTGTGCGAGAAGAAGAAGGCGAGTAGAATATTCACCTGTTGGACTATGGCGCGTCATGATCCTCGATCCTCTAGGGATTTTATGTATGGAATCATGTATTCCATAGCAAATACTATACCGTCAAGCAAAATGTTACTTTTGTGGCATGAATTCGGTGTGATGTCCTTTGCTATAAGAAAACTAGAGCTAATGGCGTTATAATGATGATTATTCAGCGTCACTCAACGTGCTATACGTGTAAATATTATCAAATCGCTTATTAGTTTACAGAATATTTGAGAGACACAAGAAATGAATGCTTAATTTATATAAACATATCTAACAAGCGACAAAGCGAAGACTAATCGATAAGTGTACTTGGTGATGTCTTTGACGTGCTCCCTATCATGCAGAGATTATTTACAGTTTTAGTATAATTTCGCTTAAACCACTGGAATATCAGTTGTACGCATTTTAAACATCGTCTGAGACAAAGAAACTTGATTGAATTTTCAAGTATCAGGTTTATGGGCTTATCTTTTTTTATACAAAAATCTAATAAACTCTTGCCATGTTTCTCATGCGAAAAAATTTTTGCATCGCTTCAAAGTTGATACGTTTTTGGGTGAGGTGTCGTTTGGAAAGCTTTTGGAAATTTCGGCTGAAATAAATGTATATGCAAGGATTCACTGCACTGTTGGCATACGCCATGAAGAACACAAAAAAGACTAGGTCGTTGAGGTTACATGGCAACGCGAACTTCCAAATGAAAACAAAGATGAAAATGAAGGTATTGACGGGCGCCCAGCATACAGCAAACCCGATCAATATTGCAATGGCCATTTTCAGTACATGGTACTCTCGTTTTCTCTTTGAACTGTTGCTGCCGTTAGATACGCTTCTTATCAGGTAGCCTTGTTGTTTAAGCTTGTACAGAATTCCCGAGTACAAGGCAGTCAGGAGAACTATTGGAGCCAAACAAAACAACGAGAATGTGGCGTAGAAGAATGTCTTCTTCTTTTCGACGTGTTCAAGAGGATTCAGGGACCAGACCTCGATGCAGAAGGTCGTGTTTCCAAACGTCTCCAACTTGTAAGTGAAAAAGTAGGGACAATGAACGAAAAATGCTACAATCCACGTCATCATGATGATAAGAAGCCTTCTTCTTGAAGTAGGTGCAGCGTGTGTTGGATAAGCTAGCGCAAAATAACGATCACATGCTATAATGACCAAGCTCTCGATCGACACAGCAATAGAGGTATCTTGAATAAAGAAAACCAGTTTACAAAGTGCGTTTCCAATGATACCTTCGACGTGCCATTTTACCGGAATATCTGCAATTTCCACCATGGTTCTTGGCATGACAAAGAGGCAGATCAAGAGATCCGAGATTGCCATGTTTACAACGAAAAGATTGATTGTCCTTCGACGCATACCTTGACTCCGTAGAACTAAGGCAATGACTCGGATATTGCCGACCAGGGCGACAAGAAACACAGCGCTGTACGCAAGTATTTTCGAAGCCACCTTTTCTTCGGAATCCACGGGACTCTGACATCCCAGGTCGGTATAATTTCTCTCGTCAGTCGCCATAGGTTTCTTTTCTTTCGTAAGAGCGAAGCAGCAAAGAGCGCTTGCCAAGTTGTGATAAGTCTTCGCAGTATTTATTCCTTTTATGTCTCTTGGGCATGCGATTTCTTGGTAAAGTGATTCCCTGCTTTTTGATGCCGTTTCGTTTCCTCTGTTCTATTTTTTAAATAATAAATGGTTTTTAACTTGTCCGTTCAAATAACCCGATTACAGACGGAGACAAGCTTGAAGTATTCAGTTCACCACCTCGCGCGGTTTCTATTAGACTTCTATTCTCTGACTGGCTTAGACTCAGAGTCTGTAAATTTAGCTCCTATTATCAAGAGACATGTCGTTTATGGCGTTTCTGTACCTCAATTGTTTTGCTTTCAAAATTCAAGTGTCAGAGTTAAGAACCAATCAGGCTAAACAAACACAAGCAGTTGGATTCTCCCGAACGATTCTTCCCACTCTTATACCATTAAGATGAGAAAAATGACCAAAAACGACAAGATATACTCCTAAAGAGTAAGTTGTTGTCAAATATAGGGTTATTAGCGGATAGAGGCGTAGAAGATGGCCGTTCATCGACTTCTAAGAGAAGCGCATCCCTTCTTGTAATTAAGCTTCCAATTTATAGATTAAAGATGCACAGAGCGTTGCCATTGAAGTATTACTGCTTTCCTAATTAGAATATCACACCAAGCAGAGATGACGCAACACTGAACCATATCTCACCCGGCTCAAGATATGATATTACTATAAGTTCCCCCTTCTTGGTAAGATACTCATGTTGGATTGACGTGTTTCTTAATTTAAAATACGCCTTCGAGATCTCCTCGAGCGACCCAGCCTCCAACACTTAGGCCCATTAAGATAAAATTTGTGATGGACCAAGAAAGACACATCCTAGTCTTAATTTCAAGTCTCTTTTAACCGCTTACGGTATGACACTTTCAGCTAGTTTATTTACCTTTATTAGATTTCATTTTAAACTTCACTTTATTTGGACTATGGTACTTCCTCCTTTACACTCGTTAAGCCTAAATTATAGCATTTCGATTTCCAATGGTTATAATCTTAATTTAGCGCATCTCTCCTTTTGTATTTGACAATTTTTTTAGCCAAACAATCTTGATTCTTATGCCTTTCTCCTTGACTCAGCCGTAAATATTGTCGAAGGATATTAAGATAAGAAAAGAAAAAGACGAATTTGGCGTATTGCGACTGATGCGAGGTGCCACTTTAGTCTGAATTCTAGGCGAATCACTTTTTGCCTCTTTTTTTCATTTATCCGATTCAATTTTTCGGCATTAAACATAGAGGAAGTCATTGATGCCTTTTATATATTGCTAATACATAGATTACCTCCATTTGATTAAGATCTTGATTGTGAAAGCTGCCTCCCTTCCAAGGAAGATAATCAATGAAAATCGCCTGAACATTGTGCACGTCATTTTTTAGTAATTCTAATTCCATAATGCAATAGCGTTTCATTACCATTTAGGAACATGACTATTCATTCTTATTCAGTTCCCAAAATAAATACAATGAAGCTAAGAAAGAACACTAAACATTAGTTTTGTATGTTTGACAAAATTAACGGATTCTGAGTTCAAATCGTATTAAGGTTTTTTGGGCTAATGCTTCGTGCATGTGACGCATTGTCTGCATGAACGCCCCCGTTATACTACGTTATTTTTTTTTAAATATTCATTTGCTTCCATCTCATTTTCCAGGCTACTTCACTTCTTATCTTCAACTACAATTCCTTTTAAATATTTTTAAATCCTCTTTTTAAGCCTCCTAGCTGAGTAAGCAATCCTTTCTTTTGCGTCAACGTTTTCTTTATTGTTCAGCATTAGCCTGACTGTTCCTTCGTACCTCGAGACAAGAAAACTTCTTGTAGACAATCAAAGCTACGAATACGCTTTTTGTATACACATTCGGACGATAATTTTTGGCGAAAATCTCGGTATCCTCGGAGACGTGTTTTACTTGCAGTCAAAACCATTCCCGGGGAAAAAAAGGTGAACGATATCCGAAGTTTTGAACCCCATGTCACTTTTCACAAGGCAATACTTTGATAATTCCCTCTTGAAAGTCAAGATATTTAGGTTCGTGTCGAAGACCTTCTAACCCACATCTTGATTGTAAATAACCCATCAAACCAATCAAAAGCAATCGAAAGAGTGTGCAATTAGAAAATGACATCTCGAAAAAACAATTTTCTCTCGGGATTTATTAAGTGAATGAACCCATCATTAATCCGACTGACATTGTCTTTGAAAAGGCCAAAATCATTTTATTGGAGCTTTCTGATTGGACAATTGGAGCTCTGTTTTAATTGCAATCTATACTGCTGGAGTATTGTACTACCTATTCAACAATTTGTTTAGAAATAAGTCGAAATTAATATTTAGAAAAATCAAGCTAAAATTGGAAACAGTTTTTTTGACAGCGAGTTGTTTTGACAATGATTTCAGTATTTTCGTCCAAATCTAATGTACTTTTTCAGGTTTATTTTTGGAAAATTTTGTTAAGAGAAACTGAAATATCTTTGAATTTAATAATTCAATATTCCCTCAATATCATGACCATAGGTCTACTGTTTTATGCTTAGCTTATAACGATATTCCTTCACAAGTCCCTCTACAAATGCGCGCGTAATATAAATAAAGTAGCATTTTAGTAACATGGATTTTTTCGGCCGACACTAAGTTCGCTGTAAAGATCCATCCATCCATATATGTTAAAAAATAAGGTATTTTTGATTCGGCATTTTAGGAAGGTGTTTTTTTATACAATGTTTGGATATAATTACAGAAAAAGGTGTCGGATGACAAGGTGACATGGTGTTGTAGTGTGCTATATTGGTTTTAGCATCAGTATTTGAGAAAAATGATATTCCAGTTTTGTAAACTACAATGATGCAAATACGTAAAATAATGAGAGCATCTATATTTATTTCAATTTTTTTCGTGGAAAATGAAACACAAAACGAAAGTTAAAATAATGATCAATATTTCAAAGAAAGATTATCAAGAATCGATCGGCCTTCATTTTTGGGATTCACTCTATGTTATCACGAAACCCTTCTGTACAAATACACCTGCTCTTTTTTCATTGATCCTAGTTTGACTTTGGAGTTCAAAGTCCAAAAGGTGAAAGAAAACCAAGCTAGATTTTGTTGTTGACTCTGCACAACACTAAAACTGGGCTAGTAAACAAGACAGTTTGAGCATGTGTTTTTATAACAGAAATAATTCAAAAAGAGGTGACATGTGCTTTCTATTTTTGGAGAATTTAATATTGACATTCAATATACACCGCACAATACTGCAGGGATGCAACATTTATATAGGATAACTTTTATAAGATAGAGAACGATGGATATCAAAATGCATTATAGCATTATAGTCCACATACATATATGTAAGATAGTTGTTTATCAAACTATTGTGTTAGTTATCAAAATGACATACACTGAATGAGGTTAAGTGCCTTAAGGGTGACGCACTCGGTTGGTTGGCATACGAACCTAAACAAATTTATAACATAGATATCTTATATTGATTTCTTTTCGTCAATCATTTTATCCAGTAATCTTCTAAGGGCGTGCACTTTGCACAAAGTTCCAGCTACCAGCCCTCGTTTAAGGGCTATTCAATCATTTTGCTATCTTAAGATCAATTATCTGTATTATATACGTTTTCGAATTCATCGATGAGATTGCTGAATAACATTCTGGATCAATTTTTTTTCGGATCTATATTTTGTTCGTGGGCTAGCGCTCGAAGGAGGGCTCCCAAGTCTTGCAAGTGCTTTCAGGACACACTCAACTTTATCCTACGCATGTATTACATATTTCTTAGTAAAACGACGACAAAAAATACGAGATTTACATGAGATCAGGATCATGTCGAAAGGGCATGAGATAAGTCACGCTTACTAAATATACTAGAAGGGAATTAAGAAAGAAAAACGATTAAAGATAATAAGATAAGACAAGATTAGACAGGAAAAGTAGTCGAGAAGTCAGGAAAAATCACGAAAAAGTTACCACTGGAAAAAAAAAAAAAAAAAAAAAAAAAAACAAGTAAAAAAGGAATTGCCATCTTTTGATATATTAGCACTTTATATACTAGTTTTATCAAAGACTGCTGGAGAAGTCACATCAAATTTGCCCGCATCACTTGAAATTACGGAAGAAAAACAGTTTTGAGTTGCTTATGATATATTTTCATAATCTCATCATATTGTTAACGATATATAACTCTTAAAAATAGGATCCGTAAAACCAAAAACACTGATTTAATTTAACATTGAATTCACCACAAAATATCAAAATATCAAAATAACACCAACATTGATGTTTGTCACATATTCTTTTTTCCGGCATCTGTTTGTCTTTTTCTTTCGTTTTCGTTCGTTTAGACCTTGTTGGCGAACTTTGGTTTTAAACCGTTGGTATTGCAATTGATTGTGGTATCAACTAGACTATGGAATGCGGTTCAAGAATGAGACGTCCACTCTTTTAATTCGGGTGCGAATGTTCCAGATATACAAATCTGTTGTTGTTGTGCTTAATAGAATAACAAACTACTTGGACTACCTAATATTGACAATTAGTCGATTATAGTGATTATAGCGATGCAAATGCTGTTAAATTCCCTAACCATTACAAATTCCAAGCAGTGCAACCCATAGCTTATAGAGGGAGATCTATTCCTCTCTAATAACTATGGTGCAACGCGGTACTTTTTGGTTCCTTCGTCCATTTTTCCCATCCTTCTCTCTTTCATTCCTTCATTCTTTCATTCTTTCATTCTTTCATTCTTTCATTCTTTCATTCTTTCATTCTTTCATTCTTTCATTCTTTCATTCTTTCATTCTTTCATTCTTTCATTCTTTCATTCTTTCATTCTTCATTCATTCATTCATTCATTCATTCATTCATTCATTCATTCATTCATTCATTCTTTCATTCATTCTTTCATTCATTCTTTCATTCCTTCATTCCTTCATTCCTTCATTCTTTCATTCTTTCATTTATTCATTCATTCTTTCTTTCTTTCTTTTTTAGTCCTTCCTTCCTTCCCTTCTTCTTTACTACGTCTTAACCGTCCATTGCACATCCAATCCTCTATGAACGCGGTCTCTCATAGTATCAGGATGCGGCATACGTTTAGACCATCAAAGCATCTTCATAATTAAATCAGTGAGTTTTGTTATTAATAGATAAATATGTGTAAATGTAGGACAGTTTTCTAAAATAGTGTAATCGTAATAGATATAGCGTCAGAAGCATGTGGCAGATTTCTACACTTGTCTTGATAAAATAACCAATAACTATTAGTAAAATATAAGTATCAATTTCCAGCCGGCTGGTGAAAGGTTCTTATACGCTGAAAAATTATAAATATAAAACGGTGTGTGTCTATTCGCTGTAGAACAAGAGAAAAGTAGAGACACACGAGGCGTGTCTATGTACTGTGATATAAACTCACCGGGAGCTGTAGGGCAAGAGAAGTCGTAAACAAACACGAGGCGTACCTAGCTCTTGTTCTACAACTCCCAGCGTGTTTATATCACAGTAATATATAGGACACGAGCGTTATGTTTTGCTTGTATAAAATACAAAACGTTTGAGCTGGGCGTGTATTCTTTCCTTTGCTATAAACCTGGTTTTCAAGCGTTCCTACCAATCAGAGCGCTCGTATTATCACTATTTTATAAATCTATTATATTTATATCGGATATACATTTTTACCTAAAGATCGATCAGACGTATAGCAGTCTTTTAACCTGCATGTTTTTTGCGGTTGCAACTTCTAATGTCTTCATAACTAAGTCGGACAGCAATTTGAAATTTAAAATCTCCATCCAACTCTACTTCTAGCAGTACTTACCTGTCGATTATAATTTTATTCTTCGACGAAATTCGTCATTAATTTTATTGTAAATGCAACTTTTAATGCGTGTCTTGCTTTGTTATTTTCCTCCTCATATTCTTCGGCGAACATCCATACATGTAATGAAGCAGCCTGAAACATCTGGTCGTACATCCATAAACAGTAAACAGTTTTATAGTGTGTAACTATCTTTTTATCTAACATCAAGGATAATGAGTAATTAATTGATAAAACATTAATACATATACATAGATATAGTTAAAAGTGATAGTCTTTTGAAATCTTTATCTAGTACTCTTAGTATATGCATGACATTATTATGTCGTTGGTGAATTGAGGAAGCTATGGAATTCTTATCATGGTTTGGTGACAAGTACTCTTGGGTTGTCCGTTTTGATAATTGGGTTAACTAATTTAACTTAGTGAGTGTTGTTTGTATCACGTCTGACTTGTGGAAAACCGACAAAAAACGAGGAGTAAACGAGAAGGAGAGAGAGAGAGAAAGAAATTTAAGTAGGAAAAAAGAGAAAAAAATGAAGGAAGGAGGGAAAGAGAAAAGAAAGGAAGAAAGAAAGAAAGAAAGAACGAAAGAAAGAAGAACGAAAGAAAGAAAGAAAGAAAGAAAGAAAGAAAGAAAGAAAGAAAGAAAGAAAGAAAGAAAGAAAGAAAGAAAGAAAGAAAGAAGAAAGAAAGAAAGAAAGAAAGAAAGAACGAAAGAAAGAAAGAAAGAAAGAAAGAAGAAAAGAAAGAAAGAGAAGAAAAAGATAAGAAAGAAAGAAAGAGAGAGAAGAAAGAAAGAGAAAGAAAGAAAGAAAGAAGGAAGAAAGAAAGAAAGAAAGAAGAAAGAAAGAAAAGAAAGAAAGAAAGAACGAAAAGAAAGAAAGAAAGAAGAAAGAAGAAAGAAAGAAGAAAGAAAGAAAAGAAGAGAAAGAAAGAAAAGAAAGAAAGAAAAGAAAGGAAGAAAGAAAGAGAAGAAAGAAGAGAAAAGAAAAAGAAAGAAAAGAAAGAAAGAAAGAAAGAAAGTAAAGAAAGAAAGAAAGAAAGAAAGAAAGAAAGAAAGAAAGAAAGAAAAGAAAGAAAGAAAGAGAATAGAAAGAGAAAGAAAGGAAGAAAGAAAGAAAGAAAGGAAAGAAAGAAAGAAAAGAAAGAACAAAGAAAAGAAAGAAAGAAGGAAGGAAGAAAGGAAGAAAGGAAGGAAGAAAGGAAGGAAGAAAGGAAGGAAGCAAGGAAAAAAAGAAAGCTAAGAAACTGTTTCTTTTTAACTTATCTAAGGGAGATTTCAAAATCTTCAAATGATTTCAAATGATTTAAAAATCAAAGAAAAGAAAAAGAGGGAAAATGGAAGAAAGGAATGAAGGAAGGAAGATGGGAGAGAAGGAGGGAAGGAGTGAAAAGATGAAAAGACAAAGAAAGATAAGAAGAAAAAAAAGGTATACGAATATACATGTCATGTCTCACGGTTTTGCTTAGCCTAACTTGTTTACCAAAAAAATAATTTGCATACAATCTTTAAAATACTGCTGACCAGAGACGTGAAATTCGAAATATTGCTTTAGGCATGGGAGTGGTGGCGGTTGAAGGGTGGCGGAAAAAGGCTAAAACTCTAGCATGAAGCCCGCCTTTACTCAGCTGTTAATATATACTAAGCTCCTAGAACCTAAAACATCTATTTTTATGTTTCATTGAACATATTTAGTCTAGGCCGATATGATATTGGCTCATATATACGTGACTTAATGGCAGAGCCGTTGACAATTGCTTGAAGATCAATAATGGCAAACATATATAAGCCGCATTTAATCTCATCCGATATAGGTCAAGAGGGAGAAACTATAGTTAAAATCCTTATATAAATCCCTTTAGCAATATGAAATCTTATCAAGACTTGGATCGGATCCACTTATAATCATATAACGAGAGAAAACGCATTAAACACCATTTAGCAATTTCCGCATGTGAGAGGAAATAACGATTTAAGTATAAATGGGATGTAATACCGGCAGGTTGAATATGAGCTTTATTTATTTCATTCCTCCTTTCCTTTCCTTTCCTTTCCTTTCCTTTCCTTTCCTTTCCTTTTCTTTCCTTATTTCCACAATATAAACCGTTGCGGATTCTTGTCCTTGATCAATTTTATAGTGAATAACGTTTTGGGATATTTAACCTAGACGATTAATTTTTTTGAATAAGCCTATTACCAATAGAAAATAAAAAAACATTTTCTTGCTCTTACTCTTTATATTGACCACATACTTCTATTTTACTTTATTCAAATCCTTTGATGAATCCAGAGTGACGTCAATATGTTTTTCAATCTCCCAGAGATTTAAAGATGAACTAGTAAACATGTCTACATGAGAGTTTCTCACGAAAATTCGGTACAGGTGAAGCTAAGAGCATTTGAGATGTGAATCGCTCAAAGCATAAATCATAGATAGTCTTTTCCTGTAGCTATGTTCATTATAAATACAAACCCTTATGATTTAAAAGATGCGATCAATCTTTCAGGCATAGAGGCTAGAGTACTGAGATTCTGCTTGCTTACTAAATTAAGCCACCAATTCATTGTTTCGTGGTTGCAAAAACTTTGACTTTAAAATTAACTCGCTACAGAGATCCTGACTTAGTTAATACGACTGTCTGATTGCCTGTTTTTGTCGTGTCTATAGTTGGCTGTACAATTTGCCTATCAGTTACTTCCTCACGTAATACCAAAACAATTTTAGAAAAAAAGAAACAGCTGATGAGATAAGATACTATTTTGTTAAACTGCTTCATTTCCAGATTCTTATCTGTATCTATATTATACATTTTTGTATCGAGTGTTACTTGTTTAACGATGACTCATTTGAAATAATAAATGATACCAAGTTTGTGACTGAAAGATTATAAGTAGCAGGCGGTTCGATAGCATCATAGCTTTCAACCAATAACTGATCACTCTCCGAATATTCTCGTATGAAGAGCCGGAAACCAAGTGAACGAAATATGCTGAAAGCTTACAAAGAAACCAGCAAAATTAACTAACCAACAAACAAGAATAATAAATCGTGAAAAACAATAACAACAACAAAGAAACGGATCAACCAGACAAAAGGATTCCAACCAACAAAGAACAAAGAACAAAAAAAAACAACAACAAACAAACAATTTTTTAAAAACTTAGAAGATCAAAGACATAGATTAACAGAAAGAAAGATTGACAGAAAGACAGACACAGACTGGCAGAAAGGAAGACTGACAGACAGCAGACAGACAGGCAAACACAGACTGACAGAAAGGAGGATTGACAGACAGAGACAGACTGACAGAAAGCAAGATTGACAGACAGACAGAGACAGACAGACAGAAAGGAAGATTGACGGACAGACAGACACAAACTGACAGAAAAAAAGATTGACAGACAGACAGACACAGACTGAAAGAAAGGAAGATTGACAGACATTACTCCTCGGTATTTCACCTTTTGGCTAAAATACTTGATCATTTAAGGATGGTGGTCGCCGGAAAGGGAGTCAATTTGAATATTGCTCCTGTTTATTTCTGAAATTTACTTTTAAAGGTAACCTACTAGAGTCATGTGAGGTTGTCAAGTGAGCGTGGAAATGGCGCGAAAGAGGACGGCGCACGAGCGATGACTAATGGCTTTCAAAACGACTGTTGACGTCGCTCCACATCCATAGCGCCATTTCGACTGTTTTCACGCCCCATTCACAACAACGCGTTCTAAAAGAAGGACAAACAAGCAGACTATGCTTAACTGTATTTCAGTTTTAATTATTCAATTCCTTGAAATATTATGATTTCAAGGTGTTTCAGAGTTTTCCATTAGCGTTGCAATTTCCTGAGCAATAAAAAAGAAGAGAGTTGTTATTATTACAAATATTACAGGAAGGTCGGTAGGTAGGTAGGCAGGTAGGGAGGTAGGTAGGTGGGTAGGTGGTTAGGTAGGTAGGTAGGTAGGTAGGTAGGTAGGTAGGGAGGGAGGGAGGGAGGTAGGGAGGTAGGTAGGTAGGTAGGGAGTGAGGGAAGTAGGGAGGGAGGTAGGTAGGTAGGTAGGTAGGTAGGTAGGTAGGTGTAGGTAGGTAGGTAGGTAGGTAGGTAGGTAGGTAGGTAGGTAGGTAGGTAGGTGACAATTTCACTGACTGAAATTAACTGAGGTAGCTCTCGCACTCGACATTTTCTCACCTGAGAACAGTTCAAAGCCGGTAGCAAACAATTTTGTTTGTTGTCAGTACACACTAGTCAGTCGAAAAGTTGGTAGTGTTTCTGTACAGACTATATTAATACAAGGTTTTAACCAGATATTGGAAGGTAAGTTTTCTGTCTTGGAGATCAGTCCTGGTGTCCTAATACTTGACTTATTATTCATTGCAAACATTGGTAATTAACTTTCAATGAATAAACCAACCTTTTACAGGTGCCGTTCCAGGTAGAGCAACCCGCATCGCGACGTTTCTGCTCCCTCATCTAAAAAAAAAAATGGAAACAACTGTTGTTTTCTTCCTTCTTTCAACTATATAGTTTTTAACTAGGGTAACCGGCTTTCTCAAACTTTAAGTATTTCAAGCTTTGGAGGTGAATAACTTTGGTTATGTTAAACCTACCTTTTGTATCTTTCTTTTACAGGTGCCGTTCCAGGTAGAGCAACCCGCATCGCGGAGTTCCTGCTCCTAGAAAAATAAAAACGACTTTTGTTATTTCTTCTTTCCATTATAGTTTTGAACTAGGGCAATCTTTCTCAAACTTTAAGTATTTCAAGTAATATTTCGAATCCGACAATGAGGACTGGACGGGATTTCAAGTCCGCGCAATTAGTTAGAGTCCGAGCTGCGCCTCCGAAGCGAACTAATTGGGCGGACTTACCTCGGACTCGAACTAATTGCGCGGACTTGAAACCCCGTCCAATCCTCATTGTCAGCTTTGAAATGACTTCTCATACTCATTAATGATTCGGGAGGTTATTTG